>OY740818.1:18216085-18733585 GCA_963514005.1 Raja brachyura
TCAACTGCACATCCCTCTTGAGCAGAGAATTTCAAAGATACCTTTCCATCTGGGTGAGTTTGAGTTTGTGATTAGTGTATTGTCACTTGAACCGAAGTATGTTGAAAGGCTTTTGTTGCGTGCTAACCAGTCAGCGGAAAGACAATACATGATTACAATCGAGCCATCCACAGTAGACAGATACACGATAAAGGCATTAACGTGAATGACCTTTAGTGCAAGATAAAGCAACAATAAAGTCCGATCAAAGATAGCCCGAAAGAAAGAGAGTCCATTGAACCTTCGCTACAGACCTATTCCAAGAAGGGTCTCGACCGGAAACGTCACCCATTCCTTCTCTCCAGAGATGCTGCCTGTCCTGCTGAGTTGCTCCAGCTTTTTGTGTCTATCTTTGGTTTAAACCAGCATCTGCAGTTCCTCATCATCGTTGAACACATCAGCGGGCCCGGTGCCTGACAACACTGTGTATGACTGTGATGGCAACTTCTACTGAAGTGTGGGTGGCCGTTGGCTCATCCGCCCTTTGACAGGTCTTGTTTTTGATCCTGCTGGGGGTCCACAGCCCCCTCCTCACCTGGCAAACCAGGTGGGGGAGACGGTTTAGTCGCCGACTATCTGACCATTGAGCATGTAGCACGGGATTCCATGGTACCCGTGATGGGGGGAACTCCTCCCGACCTGACAGATTTTTCCTAGTATTCCAAGATTATGTTCTTTAAGGTTGGGGAATCAGACCTGCATATATTTTTTCTCAGGTCTCCATGTAATTACCGTTTGATGTCTTCACTCTTGCATTCAAATCCTCCTGCAGAAAGGCCGATACACTGCCTTTCTAAATGCTCATTGTGGCTGCGCGTAAACTGACATTGATCCGCGTCCAAAAGACTGCAGTGGCGGTGAGGGAAATAGAGGGGAGGGTGAGGATGGGCCACCTTCCTTGTGTGTGACCAACATACATGCAACTATCTGGCTTGGACACAGGTGATGTGAGCTGTGGGGTGATAAATAATGTAAGGATCACATTGTGAACTGCCCAGGTATAGGACACAAAAAAAAAAAATATTTTAAGAAATAAATTATTCTTAACAAGGTTGAACAAGTTAGGTCTTTATTCTTTGGAGCACAGAAGGTTAAGGGCGGACTTAATTGAGGTCTTTAAAAGGATGAAAGGGATAGACAGAGTTGATGTGGATAAGCTTTTCCCATTGCGGGTAGGGAAGATTCAAACAAGAGGGCATGACATGAGAATTAAGGGACAGAAGTTTAGGGGTAACATGAGGGGGAACTTCTTGACTCAGAAAGTGGTAGCTGTGTGGAATGATCTTCCTGCAGAAGTGGTGGAGGCAGGATCGATTTTAACATTTAAAAGTAAAGTGGATAGGTATATGGACGGGAAGGGAATGGAGGGGTATGGTCTGAGTGCAGGTAGATGGGACTAGGGGAAAATAAATGGTCGGCACGGACTGGAAGGGCCGAGAGGGCCTGTTTCCGTGCTGTAATTGTTATACGGTTATATGGTTAAATAATTTAAACATTTCAAATATATGTAATACTGAATATTCATATCAACATTCTTCCAACTACCAACCCCCCCCCCCTGCCCCCAATCAGTCTGAAGAGGGATTCCGTCCACGAAACGTAACCTATTCCTTTTCTCCAGATAAGATCATAAGCGACAGAAGCAGAACTTGGCCCATCAAGTCTACCCGCCATTCAATCATGGCTGATCTATCTAACCCCATTCTCCTGCCTTCTCCCCATCACCCCTGACACTCGACTCCCCCGACAGACCAACACTCTGATGCCGTCTGACCCACTGAGTTACTCCAGCTTTTTGTGTCTACTTTCAGCTTGTTGTGCTGTTTTAATTACTTAACACAGCACAACATTACGTTCATTTATATATAAAACCCTTGAGCGAGTAGTTCGTGGGGTTTTAACACAGATTCCAGCTGTGTGGCATGTAACGGTGGGAGGATGTTAAACATCGTATAAAAATGTTTCCATTGTCAAAGATCCAGGTACAGCTGATTCTACACATATCTTCAAAGTTGTCAGATAGATTTGGCAGCTGCCGCGTGTGACATTTTCACTTCAAAATGTGAATCATTTAATTCACATATCATAGCCGATCTGTGACCGGTTTTGCTCCTGGCTCTTAGTGTGACTGTTAATTTAAGCTGCTAGCTGCAGTTCGCGGCTCCAGTTTATATCAGCAGAAATGTGAGTGGCCTGAGTAGTAGCATCATTAGGTGCATGTCTGTGTTACGATACGATAGAATGTTATTTTTCCCAGGAGGGAAATTGATCTACCGACAGTCATAAAACGCAAGATGCATGAAACATGAAATGAAAGTGACGAGTGGAATGGATTGGGGATGTGCAAAGGTTTGGGGGGGGCGGGGGCGTGGTGGAAGGGGAGTCATAGAACATAGCAAATAGGTGCAGGACGAGGCCATTCGGCCCTTCGAGCCAGCACCGCCATTCATTGTGATTATGGCTGATCGTCCGCTATCAATAACCCGTGCCTGCCTTCTCCCCATATCCCTTGACTCCACTAGCCCCTGGAGCTCTATCCAACTCTCTCTTAAATCCATCCAGTGATTTGGCCTCTGTGGCAGGGAATTCCAGAAATACACAACTCTGGGTAAAAAAGTTTTTTCTCACCTCAGTCTTAAATGACCTCCCCTTTATTCTAAGACTGTGGCCCCTGGTTCTGGACTCACCCAACATTGGGGACATTTTTTCTGCATCTAGTTTGTCCAGTCCTTTTATAATTTTAAAAGGACTGGACAAGCTAGATGCAGTCTAGTCAGTCTACCCTGGTGAACTTTCAAAACTCTCTCATCTGGAGGGCAGTGGAAGCTCAATCATTGATTTCTTCAATAGAAAGCATCAAAGGTTAGAGAGAGAAGGAGGAGAATGGGGTTGAGAGGGAAAAATGAATCAGCCATGATCGAATGGCAGAGCAAACTCGATGGGCCGAAATCCTAAATTCTGCTCTTATGTCTTATGATCTTATGAGTTTAATACAGGAATGTTTAAATCTTTAGATATTAAAGATATGAAAGGATTTCCAGAGTGGAAATGCCAAAGACTAAAGGTTGAGAGAGGCAAAGTTTGGAGGAGATGTACGAGGCAAGTCTTTTACACATATTTGTGGATGTCTGGAATACACTGCCAGTGGTGGTGGTCGATGCAGATACAAAAGAGACATTTAAGGGTCTTTTAGATAAGCACATGGATGTACAGGGAATGGAGGGATATGGATGATGTGCAGGCAGAAGAGATTAATTTAAGGTCACGTATGTCACAGACTTTGTGAGATGCTAACAAAATGAAGGGATATGCAGAGAAAGCAGCAACGCAGTACTGGTTTTGGATGATCAGCCATGATCATATTGAATGGCGGTGCTGGCTCGAAGGGCCAAATGGCCTACTCCTGCACCTATTGTCAATGTTTCTATGAGATGAAGGGCCTGTTCCTTTGCTGCGCTGTTCTTCATTCTGTTTACTAGAAAGATAGGGCAGGAGAATGGTATTTGAGATAGATCAGCTACAATTATGCAAAATGACAGAGCAGATTAAAGGTAGACAAAAATGCTGGAGAAACTCCATACATGCTACCTCACCCGCTGAGTTTCTCCAGCATTTTTGCCTACCTTCGATTTTCCAGCATCTGCAGTTCCTTCGTAAACATCTTGAGCAGATTAAAGGGGTCAAATGATCAACTATACCTATTATTTTCTAACATCCTCGAAATTCTTACATCCGTGAATCAAATTGGCAGGGGTGCTGAGGAAGAGGATTTCTTGGAATGTATGCGGGATAGTTATCTAAACCAACATGTAGAGGAACTAACAAGAGAACAGGCTATCCTAGACTGGGTACTGGATAATGAGGAAGGGTTAGTTAGCGTCTTGTTGTGCGTGGCCCCTTGGGCAAGAGTGACCATAATATGGTTGAGTTCTTCATTAGGATGGAGAGTGACATTGTTAATTCAGAAACAATGGTTCTGAACTTAAAGAAAGGTAACTTTGAGGGTATGATACGTGAATTGGCCAAGATAGACTGGCAAGTGATTCTTAAAGGGTTGACGGTGGATATGCAATGGAAGGCATTTAAAGACTGCATGGATGAACTACAACAATTGTTCATCACAGTTTGGCAAAAGAATAAATCAGGGAAGGTAGTACATCCGTGGATAACGAGGGATAGTATCAAATCTAAACATGAAGCATACAAATTAGCCAGAAAAAGCAGCCTACCAGAGGACTGGGAGAAATTCAGAGTCCAGCAGAGGAGGACAAAGTGCTTAATTAGGAAAGGAAAATAGATTATGAAAGAAAACTGGCAGGGAACATAAAAGCAGACTGCAAAAGTTTTTATAGATATGAGAAGAGAAAAAGGTTAGTTAAAACAAACGTAGGTCCCTTGCAGTCAGAAACTGGTGAATTGATCATGGGGAACAAGGACATGGCAGACAAAATGAATAACTACTTTGGTTCTGTCTTCACAAAGGAAGACATGAATAATCTGCCGGAAATAGCAGGGGACCGGGGGTCAAATGAGATGGAGAAACTGAGTGAAATCCAGGTTAGTCGAGAAGTGGTGTTAGGTAAATTGAATGGATTAAAGGCCGATAAATCCCCAGGGTCAGATAGGCTGCATCCCAGAGTACTTAAGGAAGTAGCCCCAGAAATAGTGGATGCATTAGTGATAATTTTTCAAAACACTTTAGATTCTGGAGTAGTTCCTGACGATTGGAGGGTAGCTAATGTAACCCCACTTTTTAAAAAGGGAGGGAGAGAGAAAACGGGGAATTACAGACCAGTTAGTCTAACATCGGTAGTGGGGAAAATGCTAGAGTCAGTTATTAAAGATGGGATAGCAGCACATTTGGAAAGTGGTGAAATCATTGGACAAAGTCAGCATGGATTTATGAAAGGTAAATCATGTCTGACGAATCTTATAGACTTTTTCGAGGATGTAACTAGTAGAGTGGATAAGGGAGAACCTGTGGAAGTCTTATATCTGGACTTTCAGAAGGCTTTTGACAAGGTCCCACATAAGAGATTAGCATACAAACTTAAAGCACACGGTATTGGGGGTTCAGTATTGATGTGGATAGAGAACTGGCTGGCAGACAGGAAGCAAAGAGTAGGAGTAAACGGGTCATTTTCAAAATGGCAGGCAGTCACTAGTGGGGTACCGCAAGGCTCAGTGCTGGGACCCCAGCTATTTACAATATATATTAAAGATCTGGATGAGGGAATTTAATGCAACATCTCCAAGTTTGCAGATGACACGAAGCTGGGGGCACTGTTAGCTGTGAGGAGGATGCTAGGAGGCTGCTAGGTGACTTGGATAGGTTGGGTGAGTGGGCAAATGCATGGCAGATGCAGTATAATGTGGATAAATGTGACGTTACCCACTTTGGCGGCAAAAACAGGAGGGTAGACTATTATCTGAATGGTGGCCGATTAGGAAAAGGGGAGATGCAACGAGACCTGGGTGTCATGGTACACCAGTCAGTGAAAGTAGGCATGTAGGTGCAGCAGGCTGTGAAGAAAGCGAATGGTATGTTGGCATTCATAGCAAAAGGATTTGAGTACAAGAGCAGTTGTACAGGGTTTTGCAGAGGCTACACCTGGAGTATTGCGTACAGTTTTGGTCTCCTAATCTGAGGAAAGACATTCTTGCCATAGAGGGAGTACAGAGAAGGTTCACCAGACTGATTCCTGGGATGGCAGAACTTCCATATGAAGAAAGACTGGATAGACTCGGCTTGTACTCGCTTGAATTTAGGAGATTGAGGGGGGATCTCATAGAGACTTACAAAGTTCTTAAGGGGTTGGACAGGCTAGACGCAGGAAGATTGTTCCCGATGCTGGGGAAGTCCAGAACAAGGGGTCACAGTTTAAGGATAAGGGGGAAGTATTTTAGGACCGAGATGAGAAGATCATTTTTCACACAGAGAGTGGTGAATCTGTGGAATTCTCTGCCACAGAAGGTAGTTGAGGCCAGTTCATTGGCTATATTTAAGAGGGAGTTAGATGTGGCCCTTGTGGCTAAAGGGATCAGGGGGTATGGAGAGAAGGCAGGTACAGGATACTGAGTTGGATGATCAGCCATGGTCATATTGAATGGCGGTGCAGGCTCGAAGGGCCGAATGGCCTACTCCTGCACCTATTTTCTATGATTCTTGCGTAAGTATCAATGGTAGAACCATTGCTCACACCTGCTGACTGCAAGCAATGGGAATGGAAGTTACAATCTGCATTTGTTTATCTCGGTTTTGACTCTGGTTGCAATCATGCACTGATAAATATGGTCGGAACACTTGGTGTGTTGCATGCTCTTACAATGCAGTCTGTTCCTTTTAACGAATGTAGTGAGTTGAGGAACGTGATAAATGAAACCGGCTGTTCAATTTTATTTGCAAGTAACAGATTCTATGCTGATGTGAATTGCTGATCAGGGAAAAAATACTTTTTCATAGAATGAAAGATATTCTGGGATTGAAGAAACCCTTTAAATACAAGCTGGATGTAAAAGAGGGAACCAGCTAAGTTGTCCTCAGTTTTTGGCCCAACAAGTAGCGATGTTACATAATTTTGTGATTTTAAAAATCAAGTCTGCAATTTATCCCATCAGATAAAGCATACAAAGAAGTTTAATTTGACACCTAATTCACTTCCATATTAAAAAAGTTATGGCCATTTTCATACTCGGAAATTAGCATCTTGTTCCCTATTGCTTTTCCATTGACTTAACACAAAAACTGTGATCGAGGACAGTCAAAAGCCCATAACTTTCTTAAAAATTAAGAGAACTGAAATAAATGTTCAGTTATTATAGCTTGAAGCATTCTGAAACTAATATGAAACAATCTTACTTGGATTACCTGAAATTAAAGCATATAATTAGTTAGTTACCCAGTTGTACCTAATTACAAAATTCAATTACTAGATCTAAACATCTATCCATTTTTTTTTTAAAGTCTAAGTGTCCAAATGAATTCACAATATAACAGGATTTTTAAATCTAATTGTCATTAATTTATAGGCCAAATTGAAGGAATTTAGTGTTTAATGCCCATAAATTAATGGGCATTTTAAACAGCTTGCGAGTGGGATTTTCTGGAACGCGATGGATTGGAACGTTGCGGTTGCGGTGAATTTAAACCCAATATCGGCAGGACAAACACTGCCGGTTCATATGGGGAATAAAGCACCGTTTCGCAACATGAAATATTGATTAAAGTCATTTAAACAAGCAAGTTTATATGAAAAAATAAACAGCTTTCATTTACCTGTCCCCTACGTAAAATCCGTCCCCGTTGTCGGCGTTCACGGCATTAGGAGCTCATTTTAATTTTGCTGCAGAGCTGAAATAGTCGGGCGATTAAAAAAAAAATAGCTCGCACTCCGAGAAAATATAATTCCGGTGGCAAGGGAAAAACCGCATTTTTACCCCGCCCAGTGACACAACTGCAGCACCGCTAAAGGTAAGTTTTCTAACATACCTACAACAAGGAACATATTATTCAAAATTGGAAGTCTGAAGAAGGGTCTTAATCCAAAACGTCACCCGTTCCTTCTCTCCAGAGATGCTGCCTGTCCCTCTGAGTTACTCCAGCTTTTTGCGTCTATCTTCATATTGTTCAAAATGGTGGTGTCTGTGTCCCACCTCTAGTTAGGCTGGGAATTCCAGATCCCAATCCACCCTGCTTAAAAAATCAACCCCTGGATTTGCCTCTAATCCGTGTCTCCTAAAGGGCCTGTCCCATTTTTTTGTTGCCGCTGGATTTTGAAACCTTCAAAATCTTATGGCGACACTAATATGATGCCGGCAGTCGCCGATACACTCGCCAAGTGGGGCAGGCCCTTAAATCTACTCGCTTGTGCATTCCCTTCCCTCTTCCCCCCCACATGCTTGTCCTCTTGCGAATTTCACCATTTGCATTCATTCAAATTACCTTGTCCACAGCCAACAATGGACCATTGTGGGCTCCACTTTTCCTGCGTCAACAATGCAGTCTCTGCTTTGTTCTGTACCTTCCCATACCTCCAGTTTCCCCCTTCCCGACTCAGTCTAATGAAGAGGCTCGACCCGAAACATCATCTTTTCCTTTTCGCCGGAGACGCTGCCTGTCCCGCTGAGTTACTCCAGCATTCTGTGTCTGTCTCCGGTGTAAACCAGCATCCGCAGTTCCTTCCTACACTACTTCATCTCGATGCTCAGAGGCCTTTCCTGGACTCTCTTTATTTTAAATACTTTCAAATGCGACCACTCCTTCAGCTCCTCCCTCGTACCAAAGGAAACGCAGACAGAGCCAATCTCACTCACAACTCAAATTACACAGCCCTTGACACATCTCAAATTCTCCTCTCCACTCTCATAGTTACATCAATCCTGCAGTGTGGTGAGGAGAACTGTGCATAGTGTTTCATCTGCAACCTAAGTGCCTGTCCCACTTTCACGACCTAATTCATGACCTCTGCCGAGTTTGCCCTTGAGTCATAGTCGCAGGATGGCCGTCACGAGGTCGTAGGTAAGTTGAAGCAGGCCGTGATGCTAGTCGTAGGTACTCGTGGCATCAAGTAGGTCTAGGCGTTTTTCTAGCCCGATGAAAAATGTCCACGAGTAAAAAAGGTAATGAATTAGGTCTTCTTCTGCTTCCGTGTGGCATGCACAGCCTAAAGTTGTTGGACAACTTGTTCTATTTCATCTTCCGTTTGTGCACGTCGAGTTGATTGCATTAGTCGAAACAGGGCGGACCACGTGAAGGTTGCAATCTTCCACCCCGTGAATTAGGTCGTGAAGGTGGGACAGGCCCTTTGCTGCTAATCTGAACAGGTCTAAGTTTTGACGGAGGCACAGCGTACAAGTATCCCGCGCTCCAAATTGTAACCAATTCATTGACGTGACCCACTCATTCATTATCCCTGACATAACCGAGTCGATGTGTTTCGGAGTTATTAGTTTCATGTGATGCCGTTGAATGTGGCTCTGAAAGGTAAGATAGACTGTTAGATTATTAATCAAGTCTCAACAACCACAGCTTCCTTTAACATCACAAAAACAGCCATGGCACTCTACAGACCACAAACAATGTACCAGGCTGCTGAATAAAATATTACTGCAGGTAACAAAAGACTAAGTCAAGGGTTTGCTTTCTGAAGCACCTTAGTGGGGAAGTCTCTCTACCTCTACTAGAGACCTCTCTCTAGTAGAGATAGAGAGAGGTCTCTTTCCATGTACAATGCCAGTGATCTCTTCATGTATCGCTCTGTACCTTATTTCACCACGTTATTGTACAAACGGGGGTTATGGTCCTATGTTGACCTAGATGCCTCCAAGTGAGACCTGCTGAACCACTGCCTCAGTGAAAAGCAGGAAGCTACACTCTAGAAATGTAAGAGATCAACAGGAAGCAGAACAAGCAGCGTCAGTGGAGAGAGATGCGCAGGAAAGAACTGCAGATGCTGGTTTAAGCTGAAGATAGACGCAAGTAGCTGGAGTAACTCAACAGGACAGACAGCACCTCTGCAGAAAAGGAATGGGTGACATTTTGGGCCAAGACCCTTCCTCAGACTGAGAGTCAGGGGTTCGGCCGAGTTACTTCAGCTTCTTGTGCCGATCTTCAGTGGCGAGAGAAACAGTTGCTGACCCTGCGTTACAACAGCGCTTTCTTCACACTTGTTTGCCCAACTTAAATCATTAAGTTTTCTCCGATCCTGCGCCAAGCTTCCAGTCAACAAGGTTAACTTCAGAGCTGTTGAGAGTGGATGGTCGATGAATGATCGGCTGACATAGTTAACCATCATCCTACCCACAGGCCCACTCCCACTTTAACCTGCGAGCATGTCCAGTGCTTCTGGGACAAGGGAGAGGATGTGCACTGTGTGTGGTGCAGTGTTTCCCTGTGTTCCTCAGCTGTGAACGGCACTGCCTCTCTAATCTCATTGAAACATATAAGATTGTTAAGGGCTTGGACACACTAGAGGCAGGAAACATGTTGGGGGGGTCCAGAACCAGGGGCCACACAGTTTAAGATTAAGGAGTAAGCCATTTAGAACGGATACGAGGAAACACTTTTTCTCACAGAGAGTGGTGAGTCTGTGGAATTTCATTTCGGAGTCACGTGAGTGACTTCGTGAAGAGCCCGCCGGCGCGCATGCTCGACATATCGTCGTACCGCGTTGCTGCGACGGCTGGCGGTGGAGCGCGCTCCTCGCCAGCCCTTCAGAAGGGGCCACGGAGGTAAGTATTCTACCTTTAGTTGGTGGTCCTTGTTGTTGGTTTTGTCTTGCAGCAAGGACATGGATGGGAGTTCCAAGGGCCGGAGGACGTCAGGACGAGTTCGCCGGTCAACAGTTCCGGGGCCTTTACCATCGGCAGTACCTGCATCGCAGGCCGGGACTCAGGCGGAGATGTGGGTAAGCCCTGTGTTTACAGGTCCAGATCCGCCAGCACACCACAGCTCGGAGGAGTTCGACGAGGAGGAGTGTGGTGTGCCGCCAGAGCAGGGGGACCCTGCCATGGCAGTCAGGTCGTCAGCGGGCTCGCTGGCGACCTCGAGCTGGGTGCGTGCGGCTGCACGGCCTGTTCCACTCCGAGAAGGGGAAGGGCAGGAGCCCAGAAGCCTAACCCTACCAGGGCTAAGGCATTGCCTGACACGGAGGAGCGGTCAGGTTCCAGGGAAAGACCCGGGGCGGCTGTGAGGTCCAGCCGGCACGCCCCGACTCTCGACGCCGGGACGGGTCGGTCGAGTCGGGTCTCGTCACGGTCGCCGAGCCCCCCATGGATGGGTGGGCGAGACCATGCGTCGGCAACGTCCACGATGTGGGCAGCCGGCAAGACTGCGCGGGCCCCAGGCAGCCATGCTTCGGCTGGTGCCGACACCTCGCCGCAAGTGCCCTTAGTGGCAGCGGCTTCAGCTCCCGCTAAACGGAGGCGGTTGAACACGCCCGCGCAGGAATCGCGCAGTTCGCCTCGGCGGCTGTTAGCGACAACTACCGGCACCGGCAGGGCCTCGACGAGGTGCGGGCCGATGACAGGAGCCCGGTTTTCTTTTCAGAGCCGGAGGACTCCGACCACCTGAGTGTTCAGGGTGAAGGGCGTATTGACCGTATGGAGCGGCTGCTGGAGCTCCTGCTTCAACGTCAACAACAGCAGGGCAGCAACAGGCACAGGGCGTCTTCACAAACATCTACTATCAGCCTGGAGCAGCAGGAAGAAGTCCTCATCCAGGCAATGAGCCGTCACAAGGCTCCATCCAATTGCAACTCCCTCAACGTGCCTGTGGTCAATACGCCGATATGGGGCAACATCAGTGCGGCTATCTGTCAACAGGAGGTAAAACTGCAGCGGATCCTGAAGCTCCTCACGGCCGGTATTACCGCCTTTGTGCGGTCGGTGGACGGGGACGAATTGAATTTGGACCAGGGAGATGCCCTGGCCCTCCTGTGCGCGACCCAGCACGAAATTAACGGGTTTCGCAAAACCAGCATCCGCCCAGCGCTCAATCCAAAGTTTGCAGGAGTGTGCAAACCACCGCCGCCGCCCCCGCCCCGTCAGCTCTTTGGGAAGGACCTCTCGAAGAGAGTCAAAGAGCTTGACGAGCAAGCCAAAACGGTGGGGATCATGCGCCCTCAGAGTGCCCCCACACCGTCAGGCTCAAAGTCTCCATACATTCGATCACGAGGGTCTGCCAGTACCTCGACGAGGACCCAGCCTCAAGCTCCACAACGACAGCAACATCAGACCCAGCACCAGGGGTCTTTTTTAGGACAGGGTCGGCAGAGACCCTGGTAGAAAACGAAGACGCAGCGCCCTCAAGCCAACCCAGCACCTCCACGTCCACACACGCGTGTCAAGGACCGCCGGTAACCACGGAGGTGAGGGGGTCTGGTTCTCTCTTTTCTCTCTGTTTAACTTCACATGTTGGTGGTCACCTTCGGTGGTTTTTTGGGTGCATGAGGTAATTTCACTGGTGACGAGTATGTGTTGCAGAATATTCAGGGGCATAAAATTGAGTTTATTAATGGCGACATTCCTCCATCCCAGCACATGCCCGCTCGAACATTTAAAATTATCTGCTGCAGAACAGGCAGCCGGCTATAAGGAATTGTTAAGTCTTGAGCAAAGGAGTGATTAAGAGAGTGGTGCATGAGCCAGTTGAATTTGTTTCGAACATATTCACCAGACCTAAGAAGGATGGAAGTTGTCGTGTCATTATTGATCTAACCCGTTTGAATACTTTTGTAACATATTCTCATTTTAAAATGGATACGATGAAACAACCAAATCATTGATTTCTCATGGTTGTTTTATGGCATGCATCGGTTTAAAAGACGCATATTATTCCGTATCCGTCCAGAAATGTGACAGAAGGTTTTAAAAATTCATCTGGATGGGGCAACTCTGGCAGTACAAGGCTTTGCCTAATGAGCTCACCACAGCCCTAGATTGTTCACTAAATTAGTGAAGCCAATTATGGCTTATTTGAGACAACGACACCATATAGTATGGCCTATTTAGATGATGTCTTAATTGTGGGCCACACCCTGGAATTGGCTGAGCAGGGTGTTGCAGCTGCTGTCAATATATTTCAACAATTGGGGTTTATTGTCCATCCAGAGAAATCAAAGTTCTACCCTGCCCAGGTGATTAATTACCTAGGGTTCACGGTGAACTCTATAAGCATGAGGGTTACCATTCCAATTAACAAGATTGAGGAGGTTACCCAGGTGTGTCAAGATTTAATCCGCACCAATATACCATCGATTCGGCACTTAGCTACAATAATTGGGAAGCTGGTAGCTTTGTTTTCGGCAGCGCGATATGGACCTTTGCATTATCAGAATTTGCAAAGAGCTAAAATTGCTGCGTTAAAACAGAACGTTGGTTATTATGATCGGTCCATGCAGCTGCCGCCCGAAGCGATAAATGAGTTGCAATGGTGGGTGTGTCACATTAGCAACTCATTCAAGCCTATTAGGGAGGCTAATCCGGTGGTATATTTGCAAACTGGTGCAAGCTCCAATGGTTGGGGATCCACGAATAATTGCTCTAGTTGTGGTGGCAGATGGGACACCCTTGAATCAACGATGTTGTTAACTCAAGGGATTAACTATTTGGAGTTGCTGGCAGCATTCCACGGACTTCGTGCGTATTGTTCTAAGCTTGTGGAGCACATGTCCGTCTCCAAATAGACAACACCACAGCAGTAGCATATTTAAACCATATGGGTGGTACCAGGCCTGTTTCGTGTGACAAATTGGCAAACTCAATTTGGCTCTGGTGTGTTCAAAGAGACATTTGGATTTCAGCTACCTATTTGCCAGGTGAGCTTAATACTGTGGCGGACACCAGGTCACGCAAATTTAATGACAACATTGAATGGATGTTGCATCCTGAGATCTTTTCTAAAGTCACAGCCAAATTTGGTAAACCGGACATTGACCTCTTTGCGTCACGGTGGAACCATCAGGTACCAACCTACGTTTCATGGGAACCAGATCCTGGGGCAATAGCGCTAGATGCATTCTCGCTGGACTGGGGGAAGTGGTTTTTCTATGCCTTCCCCCCATTTTGCCTCATCAGTCGGGTATTGGGAAAGATTCAGGCAGATGCTGCCAAGGGCATCCTTATTATACCCGACTGGCCCACACAGCCTTGGTATCCGGTGGTCTTTGACATGCTCAACGAACCTTGGGTCCTTTTGAAGGGTTGCCCACAATTGGTTACTCACCCTGTGTCAGGGGAGCCGCATCCCTGCCATGGCTATTTAAATTTGTTGGCTTGCAGGTTCTGAACAGGCCGTTAGTCCAATACGGCCTCTCGGCTCGGACCATGGATACCACCGGGGCGTCGTGTCGAGAGTCTACAAGGCGAAGATACCGCTCGCATATTAAGAAGTGGGAAGCCTACTGCAGCCGCTCTCGCATCACGTACGATGACGTGACAACAACCGACGTCCTGGAATTCCTCGCGGGGTTGCACCATGATGAACACTTAAGTTACAGTGCCATCAACAGCGCCAGAAGTGCGCTATCATTCTACCTCAGTTTGGAGGTAGGATCCAACAGGCTAGTGTCCAGACTCATGCGGGGTATATTCAATATGAATCCGCCTACACCACGCTATAATATCACCTGGGATGTCAGGGACGTATTAACCCTGCTCAGGACGTGGTCACCCATGGAAGGGCTCCAACTGGACCAACGCACCATGAAGCTGGTGATGTTACTAGCGCTGACTTCAGCTCAGAGGGTACAGACACTACACAAACTTCGTGTCGACAGAATGACGTCTACCCCCACAGAAGTAGTCTTTTTCATTGACGAGCTACTAAAGCAGCATAGACCTGGGTGCACAGGGCTGCAGCTGAAGTTCCCGGCATACCCCGCAGATGCTAGGCTATGTGTAGCCTCACATATCCGCCACTATGTCAAGGTGACGGCACGCATCAGAGGAATGGAGCGATACCTGCTTGTCACTCATAAGAGACCTCATCATCGAGTGACAGTCCAGACGATATCCATGTGGCTTCCAGTCGTTTTGGGTAAGTCAGGTATCGACACTAATGTGTTCAAGTCTCTTTCCAACAGGGCTGCATCGACGTCATCGGCGAGGGTCATGGAGGTGCCCATGGACAAAATTCTCGCTACAGCAGGATGGGCTAATGAAGCTGTGTTCCAGCGTTTTTATAACAAGCCTGTTGCTGCTCCTCTACAGTTTACAGAAGCCGTGCTGAATGCAGGTCACGAACGTGGAGATGTCCCCGCATGAGGGGTTTTGATTTGTTATTAATAACTCTGCTCTTGTTTTGCAGTATGAACTATTGAGCAAGTTTGTTCCTCCCATCCATCCCTGGTAGTGGTGTGTCAGCATGGACGTGGTCCAGGGCGTGTAATCACAGAAGCTTTGAAGTCTTCACGAAGTCACTCACGTGACTCCGAAATGAAATAGTAAGATTGAACGAGAACTTACCAGTTCGAAGGTTGATCATTATTTCATGAGGAGTCGAAGTGAGGGATTTCGTGCCCTCCTCGCCCAACCCTCAATCACCTTCATCTGGTAATCTTAGTCACTTCAATCTTACTATGCGAAGTCATTTCTTTGTTGGTTTCTGTGATTCCACGCCGCTACTTTGAAGTATGTCGAGCATGCGCGCCGGCGGGCTCTTCACGAAATCCCTCACTTCGACTCCTCATGAAATAATGATCAACCTTCGAACTGGTAAGTTCTCGTTCAATCTTACTATTCTCTGCCTCAGAGGGCAGTGGAGGCAGGTTCTCTGGATGCCTTCAAGAGAGAGCTAGATAGGGCTCTTAAAAATAGCGGAGTCAGGGGATATAGGGAAAAGGCAGGAACGGGGTACTGATTGGGGATGATCAGCCATGATCACATTGAATGACGGTGCTGGCTCGAAGGGCCGAATGGCCTACTCCTGCAGTTATTGTCTATTGTTGAATTGTATTGAATTCTCTCTCAGTTTATGATGACAAGGCCAACATCTATTGCACAACCCCAGCTGACAATAGGTAGGTGTCGGTGAGCTGCCGGCTGAGTCATTTCCATCCTTGTAATCCAGGGGTTCCCAAACTTTTTCATCCCATTTACCCCTGGCAACTTTAATAGCACATAACAATGTATTTTCACTTATTTATGAACAACTAATGATGAACAGATACCGGTTATACAAGAACCGAACACAGTCAGTCAATCAGAAAGTAAATTTACCCCAGGTTGGGAACCCTTGTTGTAAACGCTTGGTATAATTTAGAGGACAGTGAGGAATCAATTAACAGGCAATGTGCTGGAGGAACTCAGCAGGTCAGGCAGCATCAGTGGAGGGAGCGGTCTGGACACCATTTTGGTCGGGGGCCTATTTCAAACTGATTGGAGTGGGGGGGGGGGGGGGGGGGGAGTAAGCTGGAAACGAGAGGTTGAGTGAGGCAAAACCAGGTCTGTGATTGTTGATCTCCCCCCCAACTCTCACTCCGAAGAAGGGCCTTGACCCAAAACGTCACCTATTCCTTTTCTCCAGAGATGCTGCCTGACCCGCTGAGTTACTCCAGCATTTTGTGTCTATCTTCAGCATCTGCTGTTCCTACACAAGTGAGTTGGATACAGATTGGGGGGGGGGGGGGGGGGGGGGGGGGGGGGGGGCGGTAGGGTTATTCACATATGAGTGGATATAGTTGGCACTACTGTTGTCACTAGAGGTGAAAAGAAGACAAAAGGGCGTCAGGTAGGGAAAGGAGGCATGAAGTGTAAAGTCGACAGGATGGAAATGGGTGGAACGGGAAGAGGAGGTGAAAGAGCAGATTAACGGGAAATTTGGGAGTTGGGGATGGGAGACGAGTGAGTGAAGTAAGGGAAAAAAGTAGGGTGATTGGGATGTTGGGGGAATTGTGTGCACACTGAGGTGGTGAGGGGGGAGAGAGAGAGGTGGGGTATATGGCTTATAATTAGAGATTTCAACATTCGTATGGGGTTGTCCCCACTGTACAAGCTAATTCAAGAGTTCTCCCGAGTTTCCTCTGTTTCGAACTCAGAGAATTACGCTAATAGCCGCTCGTAGGTACTCAGGGCTCTCGTGGACATTTTTCAACATGTTGGAAAATCTTCACGTGTCTTCCCGAGCCTACCGAGCTTTCCCGAGTCCCGTCATTAGCGTTACGAGCTGCTAAGAAACGTCTGTTAGATTTTTTTTTTAACTCAGCAGAGGTCTTGGGTAAACTCATACAGTGGGACAGGGCCATAACTGTTGGCATCGAAGGTACCTGTCAATGTGGGTGACCTTGGAATCAAGCTGAGGGCATGGAGCCGCAGGATGTCTGAGTAAAACTGGGAGATTTTCGTCCCTGAAATGTCTTGCTGAACCAAGTGTTCACTACAATTTAGTCAGCAGGGAAACTAGCAATTAAAACAAATTCTGAACTCAAATTACCAAGCTGCCTTTGTGGCATTTGAACTTGTGTATTTGGATCTATGGTTAGATCTTGGCAGTATAATCAGCTAATGTTGCATAAGATGATCGTATCAGCACATATCACACCATGCCTCGGGTTGATTTTCCGCTGCTGAAATGATTCAATGATACATTATTGTCACATGCACCACATTTTTTTTTTGCACACAGTTCAGTAGAAAAACGATATGAAGGCATAGTCATACTTAATTACAAGAGCGTCAGAATAGTAGTTTACACTGAGACAGCAAGTTGCCACGTTTCTGGGGCCACTTTGCCTGATTCAAGGCTAAAGTTGTTAAAAATGTAGAGTTTCAACTAAGCCATCAAGGCCTGTGGACCTGGCTATTCCAGACAGAAAATAATATTAGGCCCAAGGAGAAAACCATCCTCCCCTTCCAGCTTGCTCTGCCCTTCCTTCAAGGCCGTGGTGGATCCTCTGGCTCAGCACCATGTCCTTGCACTATCCACAATAACCATGTGCACATAACCAGCGCCCTTTATGTGGCCACTGTTAGCATACCTTGGGAATCCAAGCAAAGAATATCACTGTGACTTGTTACGTGTAGCAATAAAGAATAACATTCCATCCATTCCATTCCTTTGGTTCCTATAATATCCACAAATCCACTGAACTCTGGAGTGGAGTCTACGACTGTGCAACTGCAGTATTCCCAGGGTAGAGAATTCCAATGATTCAACAATTTTCCAATGCTGACATTTCTCCTGCTAATTGGCTTTAATTTAAGTTTTTGACCCCCGACTTCTAACCTGCTTTGCTCAGGAAAATATTCCAGCCTTGTCTGCCCTATTAGGCCTGCTGGATATTCAGTGTGGTTCAGTGCGATCACCTCTCATTCTACCAACTTTAGAGCATGGAGGTCTTCGCAACCCTGTCTCTCCTCCGGACAGACCTTCCATGTCAGAGACCAGCCTGGTGAAACTTTGCTCCATTTCTTCTAACAATAAGTTGCATCCTCCTTGAGATCTGGAGACTAGAACCACACATCGTATTAAGCTATCCTTATTCGTCCACATCCTCTTGTAATAAAGGTCAATAAACCATTTGCCTTCCTGACTGGCTGCCAAAACTGCATGTTTGCTTTCAATGATGTGTACCTGCACGCAGACAGAAGAGTCCCTTTGATCATCGTCATTTCCTAATCTCACACCATTTAAAATCAAATAGCACTTCTGTTTTTTTTGTACCCAAGTGAGTAACCTTGCATTTTTCCACATTCCGTTCCCTCCGCCATGTTGCTTTCCACTCGGTCAATTTGTCCGTGTCACCTTGAAGCGTCCTTTGCATGCTCGTCACTACTTAAATTCCTACTTGTGTCTTATCGGTAAATTTGGATTGAGACAGGAGAGCATGTGAAGGTAATGGTTTGAGAAGTAGCAATATGAAATCTCTTTGTATTTGATGGGGAGGCAAGTATAGAGTTGGGATGCACTGCCGTTGACCAACCAACTCATTGAATGGTGATCAATTGCCGTTGAACATCAGAAATTGAGATGTGTCAAAATATCAACACCATTGTTGTTCTAAGTTGTAGGATCTCACAACTGTCAAATAAATATTTGTGATGGATTGTGTGCGGCTCTGCAATTGCGGACAATATCTTCATTTGCGGCTTTTTACCTGGCAGGTCATCATCACGGTGGAAGATGAGAATGACAATGGGCCAGTGTTTGATGCCAGCTCAGATTCCTCTGTGGAGGTGCAGGAGGATGCTCCCATCGGGAAGCAGGTAGCTGTCGTCTCTGCACGGGATCTGGATGCTGAGAGGAACGGACAGGTAGGAACAACTGATCTCCTGTTGCACTAAAGCATTTTGCTCGGGATCATGTTGTTCACCACTTATTTGTTTTTGCGAGTTGCTGGGCCAACAAGCAACTTCCAATTTAATTCGTAGCAAGGAACTGCAAGTGCTGGTTTCAACTGAAGACACAAAATGCTGGAGTAATTCAGCGGGGGGAGGCAGCATCTGTGGAGAGAAGGAATGGGTGATGTTTCGGGTCGAGACCCATCTTCAGACCACACCTCACACGCCCTTCATCTCTTCAATGACTTCCATTTTCCAGGCCCCCAGTCTCTCATCTTTACTAAGCAGTCTGAAGACGGGTTGAGTTACTCCAGCATTTTGTGTCTATTGCCAATTTAATTATGTTATGCTATTGCAAGATAGACTTTCATTGTTCCATCTGGGACATATGACAATTAAACACTCTTGACTCAAATTGATAGAGGGGCAGCAATTAGCAGTTTATTTTTGATATTAAGATCCATCTAATTTGCTTCTGTAACTAGAATGGCTGCCCCAGTGTTTTAACAGCATTTTAGATTATTGGATAAACCTACGAACCACTCTACAGGCTTGTGGATTCAACTGAAGGGTATAACAGAGGATCAGTCATTAATAACATGAGAGACCTCATACAGTTGTCACTGAATTGACATGATGTAGGGTGGCAAAGTAGCATTCATTCTCTGTGTCTATCTTCTAAACCAAATCATATCCGCTGAAAGTAGTACTTCCATTAAAAGCAAAGAGACCTTTGACGTTATTCCTGTGCTGAAACATAGAAGTAGAAATTTCAGAAACATTTGGACAGGTACATGGATAGTGGAGGTTTAGCGGGTTATAGACCAAATGCAGGCTGGTGGGACTAGTGTAGATGGGACATGTTGGCTGGTGTGGGCACGTTGGGCCGAAGGGGCTGTTGCCACTCCATGAGACTCTATGACTCCAGAAGTGCAGATGCTGGTTGACGAAGGGTAGACACAAAATGGTGGAGTAACTCAGGGAGTCAGGCAGCATCCCTGGAGACAAGAGCGGAACTCGCTATAAAAACACGGAGGGGACGGGGATCACAAATATTTGGCGGCCGCGCACGCACGCACCCACATCATGTCCCCCCCCCCATTGCCTGCTGACCGACGTCTCTCTCGTCCAATCGGCGCCCTCGTTCAGCAGTCCCGCCTCCACTGTCTCGCGGAAAGCGGAGATTTTAAAATCCGGATAACAAAAACTTGGGGGGGATGTCCCCCACCTCTCAAAACATGGAGGCGAAGTGTCCCTTTTGCCCCCCCCCCCCCCCCCCCCCCCCCCCCCGGGTTTTCCACCCCTGCCTGGAGAACATGGATAGGTGATGCTTCGAGTCCAGACCCTTCAGGACCTGAAACGTCGCCTATCCATGTTCTCCAGAGATGCTTCCTGACCCGCTGAGTTACTCCGGCATTTTGTGTCTTCCCTCATTCCCATGCTGTTGCTTTTATCCATTTTCTAATTCCATCAGGTATAAATTGATTTGTCTTTGTATAAACGTCAGGTTAATTTCACTATTCTGTCTGGAAATACCGACGGAGCATTTCGGATTAATACCACTAACAGAAGTCGTGGCGAGATCTACCTTGCTCAACGCCTGGACCGAGAGCAGACTGACAGATACGTGTTAACGGTAAGTTCACTGAAGCTCCGTGTGTGTGGTGGTTTAGCTGGGCTGGAAAACCAGCAGCCGTCCTGTATTTATCCTTTGTCCGCTTAAGCATGGCTTTGCAATTATTCTCAAACTCAGAGATTGAATCACAATTCACGGCAACAAGCTCTTTCTGTGTCTATTCACTCTATATGGTGCAATTTATTTGGGCAACTGCCTCACAGTGCCAGAGACACGGTTCATGGTCGAGACACTGTATGAAGACTGAGAGGGAAGAGGAAGGGTAAAACTGTACAAGGGAGGGGCAGTACTGAGTTCTTCCAGCATTCTGTCCCAAGTTCCACTTCTCATCAAATGCACACTCTTATGCCAACGTGAGATTTTATTCTGATTTTCCAGCCATTGTTTCCACTGTGAGGCCAATAAATGAAAAGTACAAACCTGACTTTATTGGTTTTAGTCTTTCTTTTGTGATGTGGGCCTGAGCAGTATTGTGAGCCTGAAATCATTTCGTTTAATCAGAATGTCTGAGCCACAAATAATTTCATTTGATCAGAAAAATAGCTCAATTTTGTCTGAAGCCCGAGCATGTCATTTCATCTGGCAGTAACTCCTGACCTCGGTTTTCTGACAGTTTTCTCACTGATTTTCTTCCACAATTAGGTAATTTCAATGAAGCGCGTATGGTTATGAGCGGGGTTGACAGAGCGGAGGCTAAGAGGCTTCCTCAGGTGGAGAGTCCAAAACTAGGGGTTATTCTGTTAGCTTGAAGGGTTGGGTGCTTAAAACTAAGGAGAAATGTCTTCACTCAATGAGTTGTGCAACTTTATAATTCTTAGCCCTCAAAGGTGAGTGGGGGGTTGGGGGGGGGGGGGGCGGGCGGGTTGTGTTGGAGTCACACAACATGAACTCAGACCGTTCAGCCCAACACTGCCCACACTGACCAAGTTGCCCCTCTACACTATTCCCA
Organism: Raja brachyura; assembly: GCA_963514005.1. The sequence goes on from OY740818.1 coordinate 18,237,487, forward strand.
TCTGCCCGCATTTTTCCCATATCCCTCTCAACTTATTCTATCCACGTACCTGTCCACATGTAGACAATAGACAATAGGTGCAGGAGTAGGCCATTCGGCCCTTTGAGCCAGCACCGCCATTCAATGTGATCACGGCTGATCATCCCCAATCAGTACCCCGTTCCTGCCTTCTCCCCATATCACCTGACTCAGCTATCTTTAAGAGCCCTATCTAGCTCCCTCCACAGACTCCACAGACTCACCACTCTCTGTGAGAAAACGTGTTTCCTCGTCTCCGTTCTAAATGGCTTACCCCTTATTCTTAAACTGTGGCCCCTGGTTCTGGACTCCCCCAACATCAGGAACTTCTACTTCAGTTGTATAGGGTCTTGGTGAGGCCACACCTGGAGTATTGCGTACAGTTCTGGTCTCCAAATCTGAGGAAGGACATTATTGCCATAGAGGGAGTACAGAGAAGGTTCACCAGACTGATTCCTGGGATGTCAGAAATGTCTTATGAAGAAAGACTGCATAGACTCGGTTTATACTCTCTAGAATTTAGGAGATTGAGAGGGGATCTTATAGAAACTAACAAAATTATTAAGGGGTTGGACAGGCTAGATGCAGGAAGATTGTTCCCGATGTTGGGGAAGTCCAGGACAAGGGGCCACAGCTTAAGGATAAGGGGGAAATCCTTTAAGACCGAGATGAGAAATACTTTTTTCACACAGAGAGTGGTGAGTCTCTGGAATTTCATTTCGGAGTCACGTGAGTGACTTCGTGAAGAGCCCGCCGGCGCACATGCTCGACATATCGTCGTAACGCGTTGCTGCGACGGCTGGCGGTGGAGCGCGCTCCTCGCCAGCCCTTCATAAGGGGCCACGGAGGTGAGTATTCCACCTTTAGTTGGTGGTCCTTGTTGTCTGATTATGTCTTGCAGCAAGGACATGGATGGGAGTTCGAAGGGCCGGAGGACGTCAGGACGAGTTCGCCGGTCAACAGTTCCGGGGCCTTTACCATCGGCAGTACCTGCAGCGCAGGCCGGGACTCAGGCGGAGATGTGGGTAAGCCCTGTGTTCACAGGTCCAGATCCGCCAGCACACCACAGCTCGGAGGAGTTCGGTGAGGAGGAGTGTGGTGTGCCGCCAGAGCAGGGGGACCCTGCCATGGCAGTCAGGTTGTCAGCGGGCTCGCTGGCGACCTCGAGCAGGGCGCGTGCCGTTGCACGGCCTGTTCCACTCAGCCCTCCGAGAAGGGGGAGGGGAGGAGCCCAGAAGCCTAACCCTGTTAGGGCTAAGGCATTGCCTGTCGCGGAGGAGCGGTCAGGTTCCAGGGCGAGACCCGGGGCGGCTGTGAGGTCCAGCCGGCACACCCCGACTCTCGACGCCGGGACGGGTCGGTTGAGTCGGGTCTCGTCGCGGTCGCCGAGCCCCCCATGGATGGGTGGGCGAGACCATGCGTCGGCAACGTCCACGATGTGGGCAGCCGGCAAGACTGCGCGGGCCCCAGGCAGCCATGCTTCGGCTGGTGCCGACACCTCGCCGCATGTGCCCTTAGTGGCAGCGGCTTCAGCTCTCGCTAAACGGAGGCGATTGAACACGCCCGCGCAGGAATCGCGCAGTTTCGCCTCGGCGGCTGTTAGCGACAACTACCGGCACCGGCAGGGCCTCGACGAGGTGCGGGCCGATGACAGGAGCCCGGTTTTCTTTTCAGAGCCGGAGGACTCCGACCACCTGAGTGTTCAGGGTGAAGGGCGTATTGACCGTATGGAGCGGCTGCTGGAGCTCCTGCTTCAACGTCAACAACAGCAGGGCAGCAACAGGCACAGGGCGTCTTCACCAACATCTACTATCAGCCTGGAGCAGCACGAGGAGGAGGTTCTGGTGGATCCCGTACCACCTCCGGTGGAGGTGCCAGCGGAGGAACTTTTGGATGTGGCGACCAAATTCGCGGCCCCACATACGGCTGGTCTTCCTCTCAATTCAAAGCTGGCAGCCACAGTGGACTTTCTTAATAATCAGGTGCTGCAGGAAGAAGTCCTCATCCAGGCTATGAGCCGTCACAAGGCTCCATCAAACTGCAACTCCCTCAACGTGCCTGTGGTCAATACGCCAATATGGGGCAACATCAGTGCGGCTATCCGTCAACAAGAGCTACAATTGCAGCGGATCCTGAAACTCCTCACGGCCGGTATTACCGCCTTTGCGCGGTCGGTGGACGAGGACGAGCTGAATTTGGACCAGGAAGATGCTCTGGCCTTATTGTGCGCGACCCAGCACGAAATCAACGGGTTTCGCAAAAACAGCATCCGCCCAGCACTCAACCCGAAGTTTGCAGGATTGTGCAAACCACCGCCGCCGCCGCCGCCCCGTCAGCTCTTTGGTGAGGACCTCTCGAAGAGAGTCAAAGAGCTTGACGAACAAGCCAAAACGGTGGGGATCATGCGCTCTAAGAGTGCCCCCACACCGTCCGGCTCAAAAGCTCCATACATTCGCTCACGAGGGTCGGCCAGTGCCTCGACGAGGACTCACCCTCTAGCTCCACAACGACAACAACACCAGAACCAGCACCAAGGGTCTTTTTTAGGACAGGGTCGGCAGAGACCTTTTTGGAAATCGAAGACGCCGCGCCCTCAAGCCAACCCAGCACCTCCACGGCCACCCACACGTGTCAAGGACCGCCGGTAACCACGGAGGTGAGGGGGTCTGGTTCTCTCTTTTCTCTCTGTTTAACTTCCCATGTTGGTGGTCGTTTACGGTTGTTTTTGGATGCATGGGGTAATTTTACTGGTGATGAGTATGTATTGCGGAATATTCAGGGGCATAAAATTGAGTTTATTAATGGCGACATTCCTCCATCCCAGCACATGCCTGGTCGTACGTTCAAATTGTCTGCTGCAGAACAGGCAGCAGGTTACAAGGAAATTTTAAGTTTGGAACAGAAGGGTGTGATTGAGAAAACAGTGCATGAGCCAATTGAATTTGTTTCGAACATATTTACTAGACCTAAGAAGGATGGAGGCTGTCGTGTCATTATTGATCTAACCCGTTTGAATACGTTTGTAACATATACTCATTTTAAAATGGATACGTTTGAAACAGCCAAATCATTGATTTCTCATGGCTGCTTTATGGCATGCATTGATTTGAGGGATGCATATTATTCAGTATCCATCCAGAAAGATGATAGAAGGTTTTTGAAATTTATCTGGATGGGGCAACTTTGGCAGTATAAGGCTTTGCCTAATGGGCTTACTACAGCCCCTAGATTGTTCACTAAATTGGTGAAGCCAATCATGGCTTATTTGAGACAACGACATCATATAGTTATGGCCTATTTAGATGATGTCTTTATTGTGGGCCACACCCTGCAATTGGCTGAACAGGGTGTTGCAGCTGCTGTCAATATATTTCAACAATTAGGATTCATTGTCCATCCAGAGAAATCAAAGTTCTGCCCTGCCCAGGTAATTAATTACCTAGGGTTCACGGTGAACTCAATGAGCATGAGGATAACTATACCAATTAACAAAATTGAGGAAGTCACTAAGGTGTGCAGAGATTTAATTGGCACCAATATACCATCGATTCGGCATACAGCCACAGTAATTGGCAAGTTAGTGGTTTTGTTTCCGGCAGCACGATATGGACCTTTGCATTATCAGAATTTGCAAAGAGCTAAAATTACTGCGTTAAAATGGAACGCTGGTCATTACGATCGATCTATGCAGCTGCCGTCCGAAGCGATAACTGAGTTGCAATGGTGGGTGTGTCACATTAGCAACTCATTTAAGCCTGTCAGGGAGGCTAATCCGGTGGTATATTTACAGACTGATGCAAGCTCCAATGGCTGGGGAGCTACTAATAATTGCTCTAGTTGTGGGGGTAGATGGGACACCCTTGAGGCATCGATGTTGTTGACTCAAGGGATTAACTATTTGGAGTTGCTGGCAGCATTCCACGGACTTCGTGCATATTGTTCCAAGCTTGTTGGAGCACACGTCCGTCTCCAAATAGACAACACCACAGCTGTGGCATATTTAAACCATATGGGTGGTACCAGGTCAGTTTCGTGTGACAAATTGGCTAACTCAATTTGGCTCTGGTGTATTCAAAGAGACATTTGGATTTCAGCTACCTATTTGCCAGGTGAGCTTAATACTGTGGCGGACACCAGGTCACGCAAATTTAATGACAACATTGAATGGATGTTGCATCCTGAGATTTTTGCTAAAGTCACAGCCAAATTTGGTAAACCGGACATTGACCTTTTTGCGTCACGGTTGAACCATCAGGTACCAGCCTACGTTTCATGGGAACCAGATCCTGGGGCAATAGCGCTAGATGCATTCTCGCTGGACTGGGGGAATTGGGTTTTCTATGCCTTCCCTCCGTTTTGCCTCATCAGTCGGGTATTGCGAAAGATTCAGGCAGATGCTGCCAAGGGCATCCTTATTATACCCGACTGGCCCACACAGCCTTGGTATCCGGTGGTCTTTGACATGCTCAACGAACCTTGGGTCCTTTTGAAGGGTTGCCCACAATTGGTTACTCACCCTGTGTCAGGGGAGCCACATCCCTGCCATGGCTATTTAAATTTGTTGGCTTGCAGGTTCTGAACAGGCCGTTAGTCCAATACGGCCTCTCGGCTCGGACCATGGATACCATCGGGGCGTCGTGTCGAGAGTCCACAAGGCGAAGATACCGCTCGCATATTAAGAAGTGGGAAGCCTACTGCAGCCGCTCTCGCATCACGTACGATGACGTGACAATAACCGACGTCCTGGAATTCCTCGCGGGGTTGCACCATGATGAACACTTAAGTTACAGTGCCATCAACAGCGCCAGAAGTGCGCTATCATTCTACCTCAAGATTGGGGTAGGATCCAACAGGCTAGTGTCCAGACTCATGCGGGGTATATTCAATATGAATCCGCCTACACCACGCTATAATATCACCTGGGATGTCAGGGACGTATTAACCCTGCTCAGGACGTGGTCTCCCATGGAAGGGCTCCAACTGGACCAACTCACCATGAAGCTGGTGATGTTACTAGCGCTGACTTCAGCTCAGAGGGTACAGACACTACACAAACTGCGTGTCGACAGAATGACATCTACCCCTACAGAAGTAGTCTTTTTCGTTGACGAGCTACTAAAGCAGCATAGACCTGGGTGCACAGGGCTGCAGCTGAAGTTCCCGGCATACCCCGCAGATGCTAGGCTATGTTTAGCCTCACATATCCGCCACTATGTCAAGGTGACGGCACGCATCCGAGGAATGGAGAGATACCTGCTTGTCACTCATAAGAGACCTCATCATCGAGTGACAGTCCAGACGATATCCAGGTGGCTTCGAGTCGTCTTGGGTAAGTCAGGTATCGACACTAATGTGTTCAAGTCTCATTCCACCAGGGCTGCATCGACGTCAGCGGCGAGGGTCATGGAGGTGCCCATGGACCAAATTCTCGCCACAGCAGGATGGGCGAATGAAGCTGTGTTCCAGCGTTTTTATAACAAGCCTGTTGCTGCTCCTCTACAGTTCGCAGAAGCCGTGCTGAATGCAGGTCAAGAACGTGGAGATGTCCCCGCATGAGGGGTTTTTGATTTGTTATTAATAAATATGCTTTTGTTTTGCAGTATGAGCTATTGAGCCAGTTTGTCCTCCCATCCATCCCTGGTAGTGGTGTGTCAGCATGGACGTGGTCCAGGGCGTGTAATCACAGAAGCTTTGAAGTCTTCACGAAGTCACTCACGTGACTCCGAAATGAAATAGTAAGATTGAACGAGAACTTACCAGTTCGAAGGTTGATCTTTATTTCATGAGGAGTCGAAGTGAGGGATTTCGTGCCCTCCTCGCCCAACCCTCAATCACCTTCATCTGGTAATCTTAGTCAATTCAATCATACTATGCGAAGTCATTTCTATTGTTGGTTCTGTGATTCCACGCCGCTACTTTGAAGTATGTCGAGCATGCGCGCCGGCGGGCTCTTCACGAAATCCCTCACTTCGACTCCTCATGAAATAAAGATCAACCTTCGAACTGGTAAGTTCTCGTTCAATCTTACTATTCTCTGCCACAGAGGGTAGTTGAAGCCAGTTCATTGGCTATATTTAAGAGGGAGTTAGATGTGGCCCTTGTGGCTAAGGGGATCAGTGGGTATGGAGAGAAGGCAGGTACGGGATACTGAGTTGGATGATCAGCCATGATCATATTGACTGGCGGTGCAGGCTCGAAGGGCCAAATGGCCTACTCTGCACCTAATTTCTATGTTTCTATGAACCTGTTTCCTGCCTCTGCGTGTCCAAACCCTTAATAATCTTATATGGTTCAAAAACATCCCATCTTATCCTTCTAAACTGAGTGTACAAGCCCAGCCACTCCATTCTCTCAGCACATGACAATCCCGCCATCCCGGGAATTAACCTTGTGAACCTACGCTGCATTCCCTCAATAGCAAGAATGTCCTTCCTCAAATTAGGGGACCAAAGCAGGTATTTTTGTACCTGTCTCAAATACCTCCTTAAGCAACTGTTCCATATACCCACCACCCTCTGTGCAAAACATTGCCTCTCAGGTTCCTATTAAACATTTCCCCTGAAGAAGGGTCTCGACCCGAAATGTCACCTATTCCTTTTTCTCCAAAAATGCTGCCCGACCTGCTGAGTTACTCCAGTACTTTGTGTCGGTGTATGCATGGTAGAGTCTGGTAAAGATGTCTTCACTAATTAGCGCAGTGAACAAGATCCATTAACCTGTGAGAACTGGTCTATTGTCTATTTCAGGTCCAGGCCTTTGACAATGGTTTGCCACCACGCACGACAAATCACATCCTCACCATTAAAGCTGTGGACGTCAATGACAATGCTCCAGAGATCATAAACCCTGGCAGCTACAACATCAGCATTTATGAGGTAAACTCACTGTTCCCTGACGAAACTACTGGAGATGAAACAACTTGTAGGAGGAAACTGCAGATGCTGGTTTATGCCAACGATAGACACAAAATGCTGGAGTAACTCAGTGGGACAGGAGAGTCTCGACCCGAAACGTCACCCATTCCTTCTCTCCAGAGATGCTGCCTGTCCCGCTGAGTTGCTCCAGCGTTTTGAGTCTATCTACCTGGATGAGACTGTGCCATTTAAACATTTTCGCAACGTTTCTGTATTTGTCCACACAAGTTAAGGTTATCATTGCATTATTAAGGAAAGACCGACGCAATCTCAGGGCAACAAAAATTTATTTTGCAGTTGATGGAATACGTTTTCTTGCAGCTGTGGGCACTGGTGCGATGCAGGAAAGGCCAGAACCAATTTCCCACAGACAGCAATGTGTGAATGACCTGCCCGTCCTCACTGTGGTGGACTGAGGTGTAAACATTGGCCTCGATGCTGGAGATATCTCAAGTCTGTGGTTTTGCAACTTAACTGGAAGTCCAGCACTCACGTCACAGCTGGTTCTCTTGCCCAACGCCCTGGAGTGGGTGATGAACCCACAGTTTCCTGAACCAGAGGCAAGGATGTGACCCACTAACTATAGGCATGTGAGGGTCCTTATGAACACAAATATTTATTTACATTTGCATCCTCCCTACATAAAAGTATATTTTAAGTGATTTGGTTGTATTTTCTTACTTATTATGACACCGATAGAGGCCATTTGGCCCATTGGGTCCATACTAGCCCCCAAAAGAACCATTGCATTTTACCTCTTGTCTATGTGTAGCTCTGCAACTTATTCTCTCTTATTCCCTGCAGTTTATTCACTCTCATATACCAACTGACTCGGTGGGCTGAAGGGCCTGTTTTTGTGCTGTATCTGTAAACTAAACTGAAATAAAACATTGTAATAATATCGACCGGCACTGCCTCCTCTGGTAGCTTGATTCAAATAAACAGCTCATTCCAAATAAGGCGCTTATCTTGAAAAGGTGCTGTGCGCAACTAACCACACACGGAGGAAACAAACATTTGCTGCTTTACTTGTAGATAATGCAAGTCCATCTGTCTCAGTTCCACGGACCCAGTTTGATCCTGACCTCGGAAGCTGCCTGTGTGGAGTTTGCATGTTCTCCCTGAGACCATGTGGATTCTCATTGGGTGGTGCTGGTTTCATTGACCACTGTAAATTACCCACCGAGTGGACAAACAAAAATCAAATGGAAAAAGATTGTTGGAAAGTCCCATCCACTCATGTCTTTTGAAGTCCTTGATCCAGCTGGACTTGGAATGTAGGACGGGACGGTGGCGCTGGGTTTGATCCTGACTACGAGCGCTGTCTGTACGGAGTTTGTACGCTCTCCCCGTGACCTGCATGGGTTTTCTCCGGGAAGCCTCGGTTTCCTCCCACACTCCAAAGACATACATGTTTGTAGGCTAATTGGCTTGGTATAAATTGTAAATTGTCCCTAGTGTGTGCAGGATAGTGTTAGTGTGCGGGGATCGCTGGTCGGCACGGACTCAGTGGGCCAAAGGACCCGTTTCTGCTCTGTATTACTAAACTAAACTAAACCAGCAACATTTTCAAACGTTCATGATCAAATGCAAAAGCGCAGCCAGTTAGTTGATCCACACTTCACTGCAGAGTTTGTCATTTTCAAACTAACATGTACATCGTTTAATCCCCAGTTTCCATTCTGAGTTTCACACTTCTCTGCTTTGGGTCAAACATTCACAGCTTATGGTCATTTCAGATCAGCTTGCACAGTTAACATTAGGCATGCAGTCAGAGAAAAACATTTTTATTGCTTACTTTTGCAGAATAAATATTTAAGTTTGTCCTTTATATTGTGCAATGAAAAATATTTGAAGTATAAATTAAAATAGATTGTGTCTTTTTAAGTTTTCTTCTCCCAAAAGAGGGAATACGGACAATGTTTTGAGGACTGGAACTCTTTCCATTTTCTATCCGTGTCCACGTTTATCTGTCAGGATTAAAAGGTTAATTTTGGATAAAGTGAGACGATGGCTTCTGTGTGTTCTTGGTGTTCCTTAACCCTCAACATCAGATTAACGTTCCATTTTGGAGAGTGTTGCATTTTGATTTCCCAGTCCTCCCCTGCCCATTTTTGTGACCACTTTGTGGCCATTTGCTGGTAGCTTTGGTTTGTGGTTCTAACCCCACATGCAAGGTTACACTGATATCTTGAGACTGAAATAGAGGATTAAGTTGTTGTTGCTATTTCTATTGCAGCCTACGCATCAGCAGTGTACAAGGTATTAGTGATCAAACAAAAAGCAAGTTTAAAATAATACCTGCAGAATTCAATGGCATCCACGTGCACTGACTTTTAATTATTAAAGGGCATTTAATGGAAATGGTTTTTAAATTTCACCACTTGCTTCATTATGAATCCTTGGAGTATCATGTCTTCTCATCTCTGAGTAAATTAAGGCAATGCTGAAAATATCGCGCCATTGCTCCATCGCTCATTGTCACTTGAGGAGAATCCCGCTACACTCCACTTAACAGCTTACGTGGAAGTACCTTCACCATGCTCACTGCAGCAGTTCAAAATATTTCACCGCCAATTCTTTGTACGTTCTCCCCGCGACCTGCGTGGGTTTTCTCCGAGATCTTCGGTTTCCTCCCACACTCCAAAGAAGTACAGGTTTGTAGGTTAATTGGCTTGGTGTAAAGGTAAAAAAAAATATCCCTCGTGTGTGTAGGATCGTGTTGACGTGTGGGGCCTGCTGGCCGGTGCGGACTCGGTGGGCCGAAGGGCCTGTTTCCGTGCTGTATCTCTAAACTAAACTGGTTTTGCATCCAGAGAAGATTGTAACATCTTCACATCCCATCAGCATTTGCTTCAAGTGTCAGCTCCATTAACAAACTCTAATCATACAATGTAGGCAACAATTATTGTACATTAATTGTATATCTGTCACTCATCACTGAGAATCAAGTGACTTGGGGGTCAATTTTACTTTTAACCTAATTAGCTGAAATACTAGCATTTGAATTCCCACTTCACTACCGAACTTTCCTTGCAATAGCAATGTAGTCCTAAAGGCAGCCCTTCATCATTAAGAAATGCAGTAGGTGGCCGCATAGAAACAGTAGTGATAATTATGAACACTGATTACAAAGGATAAAAGGGCCTTAAAGGAAGAGAAAGGGAGCTAGGCATATGTGGGGGAAGTGATTCTTGGTTCTGGGCATATGGTGCAGGAAATGGAAGGATATGGATTCTGTCTGGTGTATTACAGTTGGCAGAGACAGTGTGGGCTGAGGGTCATGTTTTTGTGCTGTAGTGCTCTATGTTCTATAAAGAGCTAGATAGAGCTCTAGGGGCTAGTGGAGTCAAGGGATATGGGGAGAAGGCAGGCACGAGTTATTGATAGCGGATGATCAGCCACGATCACAATGAATGGCGGTGCTGGCTCAAAGGGCCGAATGGCCTCCTCCTGCACCTATTTTCTATGTTTCTAAACAGACAGTTGGTGCAGGAGTGGGACATTCGAACCTTCGAGCCAGAAGCACCATTCTTTACGATCATGGCTGATCATCCACAACCAGTACCCCGTTCCTGCCTTCTCCCCATATCCCTTGATTCCGCTATCTTTAAGAGCTCTATCTAGCTAACGATGGAGAAGCAATTAGAATCTGAAATTGGAGTGTATGGGAGAGGGCATTTCACAGCACAGAAAGTTACGGAGAAATTGGGGCAGGGATTTACAGGCCAAGGGGTAGAAATGTTAAGTCAGAGCATTTAAATAATATACTTAACAGAGTAAAATGTCCCAAGTTATGACACTGATCGCCAATGCCTTCAAGAATTAAAGAGGAGGAAAGGTCTAGGACGCTGCAGAGAAGGGGTCAAGAGGTTGGTGTAAGTTTGGCTGTGCACATTGGATATTGTGTAGGAAGGAACAGCAGATGCTGCTTTACACCGAAGATGGACACAAAATGCTGGAGTAACTCAACGGGACAGGCAGCATCTCTGGAGAGAGGTTTCCAAAACACACACACACACGCCTTTTGATTCAGATCTTAATAATAACTCTACTTATTCAAAAAGTGTTAGTCTCAAGAGTAAAACCTTTCATTTGGTCGTGCACCCCCTTTTCAAGAGAGAGAAAATTCCATGCACTTTTTTCTGGTGAATGGCTTAATTCTGCTTGTGATATTTTTGTGGAGTTTCCCACTGGAAGAAATAACCTCCCCGGTGTATTATTCAAAGTATTTGTCCCATTTCACACAATTAAATCGCCTGAACTTTCCATATCCATGGCCAAGCCTAAACCGCTACCATTGTAATTCAGTCATCTTAGTTTCTTCTTCTCTCGTGTGGCGTGCACAGCCTAAAGTTGTTGGACAACTTGTTCTATTTGATCTTCTGTTTGTGCACGTCGAGTTGACTGCATTAGTCGAAACAGGGCGGACCAATGTGAAGGTGCAATCTTCCACCCCGCCATCTTAGCTCTGGGAAGTCCACACTCTTCTCCTTTCCAAGACCAGGCACGTCCCCGGCTGTTTGGTCACCAACATTGAGCAGGTTATTGCAGCTGGCACTTGACTGAGGCTCCATCCACCAGCTCCATGTAACGGGTTCTCTGCTCTGTTTCAGAATGTCGGTGGAGGTACGCCAGTCACCAGGGTCCAAGCCATAGACATGGACTCCGGCGCCAACGCTGTGCTCTACTATTACATCACCCAGGGCAACAAGGATCTCACCTTCCGAATCGACCGGCTGACGGGGGAGGTTGTTACCCGCCCGTCTCCACCTGACCGGGAGAGGCAGAGTTTTTACCGGCTAACCGTAACGGTGGAGGATGACGGCACCCCTTCACTCTCGGTAAGTGTCCCACTTTAATTTACCTCAGTGGACATCCGATGGAGGAGAGCTATGGGCCTGTCCCATTTAGGTGATTTTTTGGGCGACCACAGGCGACTGCCACAAAATTTTCAACACGTTGAAATTTTATTTTTTTATTTTTTTTAAAATTTTTATTAGAAGCAGTGTACAAAAGTATAAACTGCGGCATATGACATAATACATTTATTGTATAGCTTCAATTTTAATCTTTAGCTAAGATGAAATGGAAAAAGAGAGAAAAAAAGCAAGAAAAAGAGAAAGTGAATGTGTGAGAAGAGAACCCCTAGACTACCAAATAAGTGCAGTCGAAGAGTGGGTACGTTTTCGGTGACAGTGCGACAATCTTTGCTGTCGTAGGTTGACGTAGGTGATGTCGTAGGTGAATTCCATTAAGACTAGTCCCTGGCAGACGCCTAAGTGGGACAGGCCCATTAGAACACAGATCGAGCTCACCAGGCCTGAGTCCCTCTCCAATATGCGTTGAGCGATGTACCGTCCAGCATAATGACGTTTGTAGTTCACTATACTCTGATTTGATCATCTGACAAGGATCCTTGTGGTGGTGATGATGATGGTAAGCTGTTGCCATGACCTGTAGCTGCCCATCTGGTAAAGATATTCTACTGTGTTCTTGGGTTGTGACTTTGAATCTAGTGACAGTAAAGAGAATGCCGACCTATTTTCAAGGCAGGATGATTTGGTATGGTGCTCTACTGGTACAGTACTTTATTTGTCACTTGTACAGTGACATTCATTTGTGTATACAGTTCCGTACAAGTATCAATATACATAAGCACATGGATACATATGAGATCAGCATCCCAGCTCCAGTACAAGTGTATAGCCGTAGTACACTGTGACGGTGCACAGAAGGGCCAGTTTGACGCCAGTCCCAGGGATTTCTAACTGTTGAGAGGTGAAATCTACACCAAAGGTGTGCAGGTTTGTACGTTTGGTTCAGCTTTTTAGTTTAGAGATACAGTGTGGAAACAGGCCCTTCAGCCCACCAAGTCTGTGCTGACCAACAATCACCCCCTATCTTTACTCTCTATCTTACACTCTAGGGACAGGTTACAGAAGCTATGTAACCTACAAACCCGCCCGTCTTTGGAATGTGGGAGGAATCAGGAGCACCCGGTGAAAACCCAGGCGGTCACAGGGAGAACGTGCAAACTCGGCACAGACAGCGTCCATAGTCAGGATTGAACCTGGGTCTCTGGAGCTGTAAGGCAGCAACTCTACCCTTGTGCCACTGTGCCGCCAGTCAATTTGTTTCTGTAAATTGTCCCCGGTCGGAGTGTTGGATAGAACTAGTGTCTGGGTGATCGTTGGTCTGCACGAACTCGGTGGGCCGAAGGGCCCGTTTCCACCCTTAATCTCTAAACTAAATCAGCTGAGCTGAGAGTTCACCACCTCTAACATGGGGTTGACAAATCCCCTGAAAAAAATACGGTTTTATATGTGTGCATATGATGGAGCATTTCATGCGCTCTCCCAGTAGCACAGCCCATCGCTGGTTGACAAGGGTAAAACACTGATCGATTTTGGTTGCTCTGTGCATTTTACATATTTCCCATTTGTTAGTTGCATCAATTTAAATGGAGACCCATGAATACTTGGAAATAAAATCATTTCTGGTACAGCTGTGCCATAATCAAAATGATCTCCAGTAAATTTTCTTGTCGCAACTGATACATTTGATTCAGAAGTTAACCAACTTGGAGAGCTTGCCATGGCTCCTGAGCCCTTAAATATGAGATATGTGCTGCTTTGTAAATGTTATTTAATTCCAAACAAATTGGCTTTGCACTGACCAGTCAGTCATGGTGAAAGAGATGAAAAATTGTTTTTATACCAATTTCACAGTCTTTATCTATTTCTAATTTGCTCACTTATGTGGATGTCACTGCCAATGTTGGTGTTTAGGCATTTAGTGTCTGCCGAACTTTTCCTGAATCGAGGCACATTTACGGGGATTAAATCACTTCCTGATTGAACAAGAACATCAGATTTCCTTGCTCAAAAGACATGAATGAACCAGATAGTTGTTATCTATGAGACCCCAGTGTTTCATGGTCAACCTTGCTCAATCTGTCAGTTGTTCAATTTTTTAGATGTATTTATTTACAGTATTTGAATTGAAATTCCCCAGCTATAGGAGAAAATTGGTTCTTCAGCAGTTGTATAGGGCTCTGGTGAGACCACATCTGGAGTATTGCGTACAGTTTTGGTCTCCTAATTTGGGGAAGGACATCCTTGTGATTGAGGTTGGCGAGATTAATCACTTGGATGGCGGGACTGTCATCTGAGGAAAGATTGAAAGGACTACACTTGTATTCACTGGAGTTTAGAAGGATGACGGGGGATCTCATAGAAACATATAAAATTATAAAAAGACTGGACAAGCTAGATGCAGGAAAAATGTTCCCAGTGTTGGGCGAGTCCAGAACCAGGGGCCACAGTCTTAGAATAAAGGGGAGGCCATTTAAGACTGAGGTGAGAAAAAATCTTTTCACCCAGAGAGTTGTGAATGTGTGGAATACCCTGCCACAGAGGGCAGTGGAGGCCAAATCACTGGATGGATTTAAGAGAGAGTCAGATAGGGGCTAGTGGAATCAAGGGATATGGGGAGAAGGCAGGCACGGGTTATTGATCGGGGACGATCAGCCATGATCACAATGAATGGCAGTGCTGGCTCGAAGGGCCGCATGGCCCCCTCCTGCACCAATTTTCTATGTTTCTAATATGCTGGGATTAGGAAATCGCAGAGCAGAGCTCTGGTTGCTGGTCCAGTAACTTAATTAGCAATGCTTTAATTCCTATGTACACCTTGAATAATGTTTTTTCCGTGATCTGCTCTGTCCAGATGTTTAATTATCCCGTCTAATATGTGCCTGCACAGCATGGGCTTGCTGCCTTGAATCTCCGCAGTCCCTAGTCATTGCAGCATATGTTCTATGCATGTAAATAAGGTCGGTGATTTGCCACAAGTGACCTCATGCTGCTGCAGAAGCCCTTCACTGGACTGATGGCAGTGGAGTACATTGAAGAAAAATCATCAGAATGTTTTAATATCTCACGTGTAAAGATTTCTCAGAGGGGTGGGATGGGGATGGGGAAGAGCGGGAGATGATATCAGGAACGTTTAATGGAACATTGGCTGCAGAATGTTTTTTTTCTGCTCAGTAAACTCTCCATCTATCGTGTCCATCTTCCATGTTTCAAATGTTGACATCGCTGTCATTGTCCGTCCTGAAAAGGACGCGAGCTTCCGGTGACAATCAGTTGTTGCAATAGATGTCGATAGTAGCAGAATTAGCCCAGTTTCCAGCCCCGTGCCATGGATGCTTCTGCTATGCGGCCTTCAGTAAACTCAATAACCAGAAAACTGCCCCACCAGCAATTCAGTCATTTTGATCTCCCTGACCGACTTTTTATTTTCCTATTATATTTTCCCCATGACAAAGAAGGACATTCAGCCCATCAAGTCTAGATCTCAGAATAATCCCATCAGAACCACATTCCCACCCATTTTTGCAACAATCTATTCTCCCACATGCCAACTAATACATCGCCTACCTGATTTGCGGGCAACTGTGAGTTAATTAACTTTTCTGTAATTTATAGCAGCCAATAATTCTCCCTGCAGACGAAGGAATGGCAGATGCTGGTTTACTAAAGAAAAGGGCATCCCAATTTGACATCCCATTAGAAAGATGGCACAGTGGCGCTGCGGTTGAGTTGCTGCCTTACAGTGCCAGGGACAATTCTGACTGGCGCTGTCTGTTTGGAGTTTGTAAGTTCTCCCTGTGACCATGTGGGTTTTCTCTGGGTGCTCCGGTTTCGCCCCACATTCCAAAGACATTGTTGGTTAATTAGCCTCTGTTAATTGTCACTAGGGTGTAGGATAGAACTAGTGTTGGGGTGATCATTGGTCAGTGCGGACCCGGTGGCCAAAGGGCCAGTTTCCTCACTGTGTCTGGGTCTGTGTCTGGCCCGCTGGGTACCGCAGGCAGTGAAGAAAGCGAATGGCATGTTGGCCTTTATAACAAGAGGAATCGAATATAGGAGCAAAGAGTTCCTTCTGCAGTTGTACAGAGCCCCAGTGAGACCACACCTGGGGTATTGTGTGCAGTTTTGGTCCCCTAATTTGAGGAAGGATTGAGGGAGTGCATCGTAGGTTTACACGGTTAATTCCCGGGATGGCGGGACTGTCATATGCTGAGAGAATGGAGCAGCTGGGCTTGTACACTCTGGAGTTAAGAAGGAAGAGAGGGGATCTCATTGAAACATATAAGATTGTTAAGGGCTTGGACACGCTAGAGGCAGGAAACATGTTCCCGATGTTGGGGGAGTCCAGAACCAGGGGCCACAGTTTCAGAATAAGGAGTAAGCCATTTAGAACGGAGATGAGGAAACACTTTTTCTCACAGAGAGAGGTGAGTCTGTGGAATTCTCTGCCTCAGAGGGAAGTGGAGGCAGGTTCTCTGGATACTTTCAAGAGAGAGCTAGATAGGGCTCTTAGAAATAGGGGATATGGGGAGAAGGCAGGAATGGGGTACTGATTGGGGATGATCAGCCATGATCACATTGAATGGCGGTGCTGGCTCGAAGGGCCAAATGGCCTACTCCTGCACCTATTGTCTATTGTAAACTAAACATGACTGCCAACAGTCCAGCTGCCCTTTGGTACTGCTTTGGAAATGACAGCAGAGATTTATATGCCCACATCACTGGATTGCAACAAGAACACACTGGCTTCTGACTCAAAGCAAGAGAGCTAAAAACTGAGTCAGAGTGTAAGAAGATATCAAGATATGGAGTGATTGCTGACTGGTCTCTGTGCTATATTAGTGCCTCGACAAATTTAGTTTGTTATGAAGTAGCAGGTGCAGTGTTGGTCAATGCAAAGCAATTGCAGTTGTTTCCGCAGCTCGGCAATCATCAAAAGATTTAATCTTCCTCAGTTATATTTCACTGCGAAACCTCCCTATGGTCAGCTCTATCCAAGTGCCTTTTGCATGCTGGAGTCAACCTGATGGGACTGCTGCATGGTGTTTGACAGCATGCATTGACCCAGAAGTTGAGAGAGATTAACTGGATTAACATGTCTGATGGCAAACAGAATTTATCTGATTTCTTTGATGTCTCGTTTTTTTTCTTTTAAAATCTTTTTATACGTTTTGTTTCCAAAAAAAGAGGGAAAAAAGATTAATGATAAACCTAACACTGATATTGATACATAGGGATCAGGATTACATTAATAACAGGTATAACCTAATATGAGTCCAATGTTAAAATACACATTGAATATAGACCTCCCGTTCTGTATGTAAATATAGTTAAATATTTAAAAGAAAACTTATATATGTATATTATAAGTTATCTATAAGGATCTTATAGAAACTTACAAAATTCTTAAGGGGTTGGACAGGCTAGATGCAGGAAGATTGTTCCCGATGTTGGGGAGGTCCAGGACAAGGGGTCACAGCTTAAGGATAAGGGGGAAATCCTTTAGGACCGAGATGAGAAGGACTTTTTTCACACAGAGAGTGGTGGGTCTCTGGAACTCTCTGCCACAGAGGGTAGTTGAGGCCAGTTCATTGGCTATATTTAAGAGGGAGTTAGATGTGGCCCTTGTGGCTAAGGGGATCAGAGGGTATGGAGAGAAGGCAGGTACGGGATACTGAGTTGGATGATCAGCCATGATCATATTGAATGGCGGTGCAGGCTCGAAGGGCCGAATGGCCTACTCCGGAACCTGTTGTCTATGTTTCTATGTAGGAAATAAACACAGATAAAAAGACCAAAAAAAGAGGAAAAAGGGAAGAAACAAAACCCCTCTAAACTAAAGAAAAAAATAAAGGGGAAAAAAATTAATAAAAACAAATTAAGACAGAATCTGAACTGAGAATTTCAACAATTTAAGTCTGTGTGTCGCCAAGAACGTTCCACCATCTAGAGGTAAAATAGTTTTTACAACGGTTAGAGAGGGAGCAGTTTTTTTTTGCGGAACAAAGTGCTCTTGGGCCGATCCGATAACCTTGTGGCGATGCTGCATCTCGAGGGTCAGGCAGAGAAGATCATCTCCTCAACCCGTGAAAGAGTTTGGGGAAGGAAACAGGAAGCGGAGCGATGGAGCGACAGGGTGGTGGCAACTTGGGCAGGAGTGAAGAGCAAGAGCAGAACTAGATGACGAGGGGAGGAAAGAGTTTAAAAGAATATTAAGGAACATTTTTTTAAAGTAACGCACGTCGGGACCAGAATTTATGACCCAGTTGTAATTGGAAATGACTAGCTCATCTAACTCACCCACTTATTTCCTGGGTAATAAAGCTATTAACCAACCATAGCAATAGATCGTTATCCTAACAACTCTTTTGAGATGGTGGTAATTGTCTTTCTCAACCTGCTGAAGCAATTGTCTTGGTAACGCTGCTGAAAGGGGGAAGGCCCCTGCTCTCCCCTCACACCACCCCCCCCCACCCCACAGCCGGAGCACAAAGACCCCCTGTAGTGGGGGAGCTGCTGAGCTGGCCCCCTTACTGGTCCCCAAAGACCTGATCCAGGAGGATGAAGCCAGCGTTGGAGCAAGGCTGGTAGGAGAGGGACGGAGGTCAAACCTATCACTCCCTCAAGGTCGGCTGCAGGAAGCACCCCTGGAGCACCAAGGTGGACAGGCGAGGAGAGGGATGATCCACACGTCTAAGACAGGCTGGCTGCAGGCCCTGCAGCAGCCTGGAGCTATCCTGGATCGGGCACCGCTCATGAGACCAAGAGCAGACTGGACTTCGAAAATGGCGCCAAAGCCTGGCTCCTCTTCATGCAGGGCAAGTGGACCATTACTGTACACTTTGCTAATCGGGGATTGGACTTTGGTTTGGCAATACTTTACTGTACTGTACGTAAGGAAAGAATTCCACTGCGCATTAGCACATTGGCAAAGCACCACTGAGATGCAGATGCAGAGGCTGGAGTCTTGAGCAAAACACATAAGCACTAATCTACTCAGCGGGTCTACCAGCATCTGTGGAGGGAATCGACAGGCGACGTTTCGGGTCAGGACCGTTCTCCAGGTCTTCTGTGACCCATCCTCTCACCTTCAGCTATATGGGATCACATTCAGCAAACTCACAGCTAATAATGGGCGCCAAATTGTGATCAAAAATCGAATAGGGAGGATGCATTTTAGACTTGGTCGTAGAATTGTATTTGTGCTAGAATTGCTAATGGTGGTCATTTGATGAAAGCTTCCTCACGAATGCTCCATTATCTGTTGCGCTCTTTGCTGTCAGCACTTATGTGGTTAAATCTCTGTTGTTTCAAGTAGCTAATCTAAGGAAAGTCAATCAATGCAGAAAATAAACAGTTGTTAATGTTGGACCATTTGAGACAGGAACTGGAGCACAGCCTGATGGAAGATGAAAGGAAATGTCTTGATTAGATTTGACTACAGTGATTATCCCAGCTTCTAATGTGATCAAATCTCTTTTAGCCTCTCGTTAATTAATTATATACAGAGTTCTGAATAATTAGACAAAGGTGCCAAGTGAAGCACTAGTTACACTCAGTTAGTTCCACTGGGCAGGCCACGGAAGGGTCCTGATCCAAAACGTCACCTATCCATGTTCTCCAGAGATGCCAAGTCAGTGGATATTTTTAAGGCAGAGGTTGATTGATTCTTGATTAGTACGGGCGTCGGGGGTGATGGTGAGAAGGCAGGAGAATGGGGTTGAGAGGGAGAGATAGATCAGCCATGATTGAATGGTGCAGTAGACTTGTTGGGCCGAATGGCCTAATCCTGCACTTATCACTTATGATCATGCTGCCTGACCCTCTGAGTTACTCCAGCACTTTGTACCATTCTTTATAAACCAACATCTGTGGTTCCTTGTTTCTCAACATCATCGGCAGTGTCTGACCGCAGACTCCTGAAACAAATGCTGACTACAGACAGAGGAAAACATTCACCATGTGACCAAGGCTTAACCATCCTGGGACATGAATTATACTTCTTCTGCTTCTTATCGAGTCCACACACAAGATTAGAAGTTGTTCGGCCAGAGCTGAACACATTTAGACAATAGACAATAGACAATAGGTGCAGGAGTAGGCCATTCGGCCCTTCGAGCCAGCACCTCCATTCAATGTGATCATGGCTGATCACCCCCAATCAGTACCCCGTTCCTGCCTTCTCCCCATATCCCCTGACTCTCGGCATCTGCATACAATGGTGTCTGTCTTGTGTTTCTTGTGCGTGGTGGTGGAAAGATTGGTAGAATCAGGGCCGCAACGTGAACACTCTTTCCTTGACCCCATGACAAAGACTGATTTACAGGCTGTAGGCAAGACCAGACGGGCGGGACTGCTGCGATCCCTCTTGCTTAAAGCCAACACAGACTTGATGGGGTGAATGACATCTTCCTGTGACATGACAGTTCTGTGAAACAGTGACATGTGCTGGGCAGGGTCGGTGGGCTTGTTGCTGCCTGAACCTGGCTCAGTGCCCCTGCAGAAAGCTCTTCCTCACAGTGACAGTCCCGCACCCCCTCAGATGATGGAAGTCTGACACCATTTCACTTCAGCCTCCCAGGTGCAAGTTTCAACCAGAATTGGACACAGTTTCTTCCCAATTGTTGTCTGGGACAAGCACCTGAAATAAACCATAAACTTACTTCTAATTCCATCCGATCAACAACTGGACAGAGCTCCTGAACTACCATCTACCTCATTGAAGAACGTCAGACTATCCTTGATCGGACTTCACTGGACTTATCTTGCACTAAACGTTATTCCGTTTATCATTTAGCTCTGCACCTATAGACCTGCACCAGGTCTATGCAACCGACCTGTGGACAGCTCGGTTGCATAGAAACATAGAAACATAGAAAATATGTTCCAGGAGGAGGCCATTTGGCCCTTCGAGCCAGCACCGCCATTCATCGCTGATCATCCACAATCAGTAACCCGTGCCTGCCTTCTCCCCATATCCCTTGATTCTGCTAGCCCCAAGAGCTCTGTCTTACCTTTTAAAATTCATCCAGTGAATTGGCCTCCGCTGCCTTCTGTGGCAGAGAATTCCACAAATTCTCGACTCGCTGGATGAGAGAGATTTTTTCTCATCTCAGTTTTAAATGGCCTCCCCTTTATTTTTAGACTGTAGCCCCTGGTTCTGGACTCGCCTATCACGTTCCTCCTCAAAAACGTTTTCACCCAGAGAGTTGTGAATTTGTGGAATTAAGGACACAGAAGGCAGTAGAGGCCAATTCACTGGATGAATTTAAAAAGAGAGTTAGATAGGGGCTAGCGGAATAGAGGGATATTATGTATAGTCTTTCCACTGACTGGTTAGCACGCAACAAAAGCTTTTCACTCTACCTCTGTGCACGTGACTATAAACTAAACGAAATTAAACAAAACGATTCCAGCTACCGTCCAAGCAGTGTTTTAATAAGGTTTAGCATAACACCCTTGCTTTTGTAAACTGTGAATAAACCCATTTTGCTTTCATTTTTCACCAGCCTCCCTGATAGTAACAGGTTGGTCACAAGTAATTCCAAAGTGGTTCATATGCTGCTTCGTTGAAGATAGGTGAGCAATCAGGAGCCATCTCTGCGTGGCACAGGTTCAACTAGCAGCAATGTAAATATATCTGTTCCCTTTACAACTTTATGCCTACGCCACTTTCATGTGGTGATTTGATTGCTCTGCAAACCAGTTGGACAGTGAGTGTAATTTTTTAAGAAATGTAGAGGTGAGCTTACGGTTCATTTCAAGTGGTTTCCAACTCTTAAGAATGTATTTGGGTTATTCTGCACTACGTTACCTGACTTGCATAGAACACTAAGAACAGGAAACCTCAATGTAACGAGGGGCACAGGTTTGTGCACAATGAGTCTCTTGCTTTTAGCATGGTCGCTATGTTTAGCAAATTCAGTTAACTTTCCGGTGTCTGAATTTCCTTTCTGTTAATGTCCTAAATGTTTTTGTTTAATTGGGTTCAACTCGTGCAGAAAGATACGGGCTGCTTTATGTTAAGAGAGGATTTTGGATTTTAATGGTGCGAAACATTTGCAGGTGAAATTTCAATGGAATGAGATACATTTTTATGTCTTTCCCAACGTATTGAGTCAAAGGGTACACAAGAGGGTACAGAGTCTGCACAAAGCCTTCTGCTGTTGACCCAACAGGAGTTTGATGGTCAATCTCCACACTTGCCTTTCTTCATAAATGGGCCGTAAGCTTTGCACCATTCAGAGCAGCACACCCTGCTAGACTGAGGGTGGAGAACTCCATTCTCCACCCTCAACACTGCCCCAGTCCACCAACAGCATGCAGCAGGTGCCGTCTGTAGCACCCAGGAGATGCCTCTGAGCAACTTCCTTAACACCACACCCCAAATCCACAGCCTCTGCTGAACTGAAGGTGAGGAACTGCAGACACAGATATCTAGGTTGGACACACATTGCTGTCGCTGGGTCAAAACCATGGAACTTCCTATCTAATAGCACTACAGAGGTGTTCCCTTACCACAAGAACTGCAGCAGACCGAGACGCAGCTCACTGTCATCGCTGAATTTGATTTCTCATGCATGCATGTGAATATGAATGTGCAGAGTTTAGTAAGTGTGATTGGTGATAGGGAGTATGTCGTTATAGTGATAACAGAGATGTGGTTTAGAAAGTAGCAGGACTGGGGATTAAATGCTCATGCATTGAAATTGTTTTGCAAAGAAAGAAAGGGTGGCAGCAAATTGATCAGCCAAGGTATTGAAACGCAGAGGAGAGAAGATGTTGCAGAGGCAGAATCTGTTTGGTGAGAGTAACGGAAATGTTACACTGGATGTATTTGGAAGAATTTGGAAGTGGCAGGCTTGCTGAACCTTTATAAAGTTTTGATCCAGGCTCATCCCAATGTTCATATCGTGTCACCATATTATCATAATTTAGTTTAGTTTAGAAATACAGTGTGGACACAGACCCTCCGACCATCAATCACCCATACACACTCATTTCATGTTGTCCCTCTTTCCATCCTACACACTAGGGGCAACCTACCGTCAACCTACTAACAGCACGTCTTTGGGTTGTGGGAGGAAACCGGAGCACCGGGACATTTTGGGCCGGGACCCTTCTTCAGACATGTGGAGACAGGGGAGAGAAAGCTGGAAAAGGGAGACGAGGGGGGATAAAATCGGGCAAGTGATAGGTAGATACAGTTGAGGGGGCAAATATTTATCCCACCACTAAGCCAACACATATTTCCCCAGCTGTAGTTAAGTGATTGAAGTGCACAAGAACAGAGTTGAGAATTTCTACGAATGTAGCGCAGGAACTTTTATTTGTTAGATTCATTCAATTCATAGAAAGCTAATTTTTGATATAAAAATGTAACAACCTTAAACTTCTAAGTATTAAAAAGAAGTCTCCTTCAAAGTAATTTACATATATTTTGAATAATTAACAAACATGGTTAACAAATATTTTATACACTTTGTTACATAAAAATATGATCCACGCATTGTTTCCAAGGGGATTTGATATTTGTAATTATACATTAAAGAGATGGGGTATAATTCTGAGAGAGTAGGAAGAAACTGCAGATGTTGGTATATACTGAAGATAGACACAAAGTGCTGGAGTAACTCTGCGGGTCAGGCAGCATCTCTGGAGAACATGGATAGGTGACGTTTCACAGAGTGCTGGAGTAACTCTGCGGGTCAGGCAGCATCTCTGGAGAACATGGATGGGTGACGTTTTGGGTTGGAATCCTTCTTCAGACTGCTTGACATTTAGGGTCAGAACCAGAACCGTCACCCATCCATGTTCCCCAGAGATGCTGCCTGAGCCGCTGAGTTACTCCAGCACTTTGTGTCTGTAATTCGGAGAGACTGGGCACTCATTCCTGGAAGGACTAAGTTCGGATCTGATAATTGCACACTCTGTGAACAACATATCCTCAGCCATTTGAACTTGTCCTTTATTGTCGGGTCTTTCTCCCACAACAAGGTTGCGAGTAGGGGTGGCGGGGGTGTGCCAGTCCCCACACACCTCCCCAAATAGTAATCACATATGTGTGTGCATGTAAGGCAACCATCCAACACTGGTCAGACTTAACTTCTGGTGAAATGCATTAATGACATCTTGTGTTAGTGGAGAAGTTTGCCCATGGAGAAGATTTGATTTGCAATTTCCCTGAAAAATGTGTTTATTTATCAAATGAGAATGACTGCAGTCCAGAAAGAAGGTGGGGTGAGTTTGAAGGTATTTGTTTCTTCTATTGGGTCACCTCTCCACAATGCCGTGCTTCTCGCTCTGTCTTGACATGAGGTTTGACCACCGTTGGCAACATGGGGTCTCGTTGCATTAGTGCAAGGCTTTGACAAGTGAATGCACCGTCTATAAAGGCCCTGCCCCACTTTCCCGAGTTACTCACGAACTCTCCCGAGTTTCCCCCTTGATTCGAACTCGGAGAATCACAGTAATAGCCGTTCGTAGGTACTCGGGGCTATTTTTTTTAACTCGTGTGCATTTTGCAACATGTTGAAAAAACGTCCCGGCTTACCTGATGCCCCGAGTTCCTACGGCTGGCATTACGAGCCGCTATGAAACATCTATTGACTCCATCGGGCTCCTTCGAGCTCGCTACCGACATTCCCTGAGTTTGAATCAAGGGGAAAACACCGGGAGAGTTCGTGAGTAACACGTGGAAAGTGGGACAGGGAATTAACTTGGAATTCACGGAACAGTTGGAAAGGTTGCCCTTGTCCTCTGGAGGGACAGATCCACAGTTATATATTACAGATCAGCAACCAGTGCACTCGATTCCCATCAAATACTTCCATGGACAGACTAAGTGCTTGTGATTGAATGAGGAATATTGGTCGAGCTACCGAGGGAGTACTTCCTTGAATAGCATCGCAGGATATTTAAACATCCAATGGTGAAATAGCATCATTTATAGTATAGTGACATATAGTAACATTTACCTCCACTGGATTTTCCAAACCACAACAATTCCAATGATGTCTGTATGAAATGCGGTTTAACACACTAACACATAATTTGTGCTCCTATAAATAGCAAAGAAGAAAAGTCTGGATAGATGAGGGATAAATATAGGCCTGCGCGCATGAAAGATTGCTCTTCGAATAATGACAATAGACAATAGGTGCAGGAGTAGGCCATTCGGCCCTACAAGCCAGCACCGCCATTCACTGTGATCATGCTTCTTGATGAGAAAGTCAGAGCCTTATTTTAACATCTCATCCAAATTACAACCACCTTCTGAACCTTCTGAATTTTGTAGTTGGCGGGGCAGTACTGTGCATGTCGCCAACTTGGACAACTTTAAATTTTTATCAAGCCAATTAATCAAGGCAATTAACCTACAAACCTGTACGCCTTTCGAGTGTGGGAGGAAACCAAAGATCTCGGAGAAAACCCACGCAGGTCACGGGTAGAACGTACAAACTCCGTACAGGCAGCACCTGTAGTCGGGATTGAACCCGGGTCTCTGGCGCTGCATTTTGCTGTAGGCAGCAACTCTACCCCTGTGCCACTGTGAGTACACCCGGATAAACCTTTGAGCATAGGTTTCTGGTGTGGGCTTTTGGTGAGTAGAGATTTAGATGCAGATGTCCTATCTGCTGTTTGTGGCGGCTTGCTGTGTACAAATCACCCCTTACATGTGTTTTATTACTAAAGTCACTTCTCTTCAAAATCTTCGGGGGGGGGGGGGCGGTGAGCTCGGATGTTCTTGGAAGGAAGTGAAAGGTGAAGATATTAATTTATTTCCTTATTCTTGGTTTAAATGAAATGCCTGCAGTCATAGTTATTCTCAAGTGCAACATAATTCACTGCAAAGTACTTTAATGAGAAAAGGGGGCGGGAGGTGGGTCATCTAAAATTGGAAAATTCAATGTTCACACTGTTGAGTTGTGAGCCACCCAAGCAGAATATGCGGTGCTGTTCACATGCAATCCTCATGTAAACATCACTTCACCGTGTTCTCCAGAGATGTTGCATGGCCAGCTGAGTAACTCTGGCATTTTGTGGCTATCTTCACTGAGTTCCTCCAGCAACAATTTCCATCCCTCGCTGATGCCCCGCTGGGTAGGTGTGTTCTCTGCACCCACCTAGACGCGACCTGCTTTGAACAGGTTACAGAGCTGGGGGCTGGTGCTCAGCTGTTGTGAACACCTCTTCATGCGAGGATCCCCTCCCCCAACAGCCTGCCCCCTCACCCCCCCCCCCCCCCCCCCCCCCCCCGTTTCCTGCCACCGTGCGATGCAGCAGCAGTCTGAAGTGTCAGCCATGACTCAGGCCTTGCAAGAACATCTCTAAGGGTTACACAAAAAGCTGGAGAAACTCAGCGGGTGCAGCAGCATCTAAGGAGCGAAGGAGATAGGCGACGTTTCGGGTCAAGACCCTTCTCCAGCATCTGCAGCTCCTTCTTTAACAAGAACATCTCTAATCTTATCTGATAAGCCTCCAGGAACAGTGCTTTTCAGAACAATTAACTGCATTAAAGGAATTGTGTGTATTGATGCAGAAAAAAGAATGGATCAGTCTGAAGAAGGGTCTCGACCCGAAACGTCACCCAGACCTTCTCTCCAGAGATGCTGCCTGTCCCGCTGAGTTACTCCAGCATTTTGTGTCTATCTGCAAATGCTGATTTAAACTGAAGATAGACACAAAATGGTGGAGTAACTCAGCCGGCCAGACAGCATCTCTGGAGAAAAGGAGTAGGTGGTGTTTTGGGTCGAGACCCTTCTTCAGACCCTTTTTCAGTTATTCTGCTGTGGGCCAAGTTTCTCATCGCGTCCTCTCCCTCCCCTCCTCAAGCTCTCATTCCATCTGTCCTGAGTAGAAGATACTCATAGAGTGTGGAACACAGAAACAGGCCCTTGTCCTACTGAGTCCATGTTGACCATGAAACACTCATTAATGCAATTAAAAAAAATATATATTTCTACATTCCCTTCAACTTCCTCTGCACCTTAGGACACTTCACAATTCACCTACTAACCCGTACATTTTAGGATGTGGGAGGAAACCCGTATGGACTCCGGGAGAACGTGCAAACTCCACACAGTCAGCGTGTAGGTCAGCATTGAATCTGAGTCACTGTACATCTGTGGACTGCGGCACTATGCCACTCACGTTGACACAAAAAGCAAGTGTGGGAAAAGATTATGATTTATAGAGCTATTGTTGTGACTAAATAATTGCAGTCGGCTTTACACTTGGCACACATGCACCTGGCTGATAGTTGTGGCAAAGTACAGACCTTGGGGCACAGAGCAACAGTCTCTGACAGGGTCTCGTCCTCCCTGAGTTCACTACTTTGAGACTCCCTCAGGAGATTGAGAGTTAGACAGCTTTATGTTTGTGCCTGAGCATCACTGGCTCATGAGGAAAGGAGAGGATTTGAAGGAAAACACACACAGATATTCCATACAGAGGAAATGCATTAATCCACATCTACTAATGAATCACATTTTGGGAACAGTTCACCGAGCTTGCACCAGCATTTTGGTGCAATAGTAATTGATGATCATGTTCGGTCATTTCCCCAAATATAGACATTGACTCCTTGTTAGTAAAACAGAATGTGCCGCTGCGTAATCCTTCATCCGCGTCCCTGTTGGAACTTGAAATGGACGAAGACCTTTGGTCCTGAATTTCCAACATAGCCTGGTTGCCGTCTATTGCGGTCCCGTTTGCGTGGAATATATTTCATTGCGTAGCCCTTAGCAGTAAATACTCTGACAATTTGCACCACCTTATGTGTTCCTGCTCCAGCCAAGGTCCCATTTGTGATGCAAGCCAGACGTGTCCGATCACTTTGGCGAGTCTGGCACCAGTTCTGCAGGCAGAACAGAAATGAGATTACAGTCGGCATTTATTTCTGATTTGATATCCAGATACAGTTCTGCTATAATGCGGGTTTCCATAACACAAATTCAATATAACGAGTAATGAATTCGGAATTACGAGGAATTACCAGGCGGTCACTGGGAGAACGTACAAACTGCATACAGACAGCACCCATAGTCAGGATCGGACATGGGTCTAATGCGCTATAAGGCAGTCATGCTACCATGCTGCCCCCAATTATAATTTTTAAAAGTAGCTAGAGCTGTGCTTATTCACGTTAACCAAAGATCTAGCGTGATGAATAAGCTGGAAAATAATTTTAGAGTTAAAATTTTTAAAAGTTGCGGTGAAGTTTTGAGCATTGCAATGAGTTTCTGCGCTGAGGTCTAGTGTACCTGACTTTATATTATCAGGAAGTGGGTGCTTTTGGAGCAATACATGAGATGGCTTTCAGTCTATTTAGTGGGTTAAACCCAAACACGGGGCACAGTCTTTTACTGAGATTCCATCTGATGATTATGCAAAAACACTTTTTAATTTCTATGTAATTCCAGCCTCCAGATTGTTGATTCCATCTTCCACAAGGCGACGGATATTTTTGCACCTCGTCACCAAGGGATGTTGTGGGGGACAAGAGTCAAATTAATATCTCAGTCTCCAGTGATTTACTTCTGTGCATTTTAATCTTCTCAGTCTTCCAACCCACCGAGATTTTTATATTCTTCCAATTTGAACTTCTTGATCACTGCAAATTTTACTCGCCACCCGCCCAGCTTCCTTCACTCCCCAATCTCCCCGCATTCCCAACCTCTGCCACCGCCCTCCCCGACCATATCCCACATTTTACCAGGCACCAAACCTTGGCATCACTCCTTACATTTCTGTTCTGAACTTTCTTTCTCTTCAGACCCAACTTACAATTTGAGACCCGGCTGAATGTTTGACGATCAGCCCAAATTTCTCTCATTATATCTCGATGTCAAGTTGTGATTGATATCATTCTTTTGCAAGACCTTTGGACTTTTGAATGCGTTAAAGATTCAAGAGTCAAGACGGAGCCAAGAATGTTGTCAAATGAGATTCTTAATTGCAGCCAATAATTACTTGGAAAACAATACTCGAATATAAACGGAATCTGTTGTCGTCCTCTGGAGCTTGGGTGGTGCAGAAATGCTTGCACTATTGAAATGGAGCACAAGGCATAGTGGTGCACCAGTTAGTATTGCATAAACTAACCATCTTTGCAAAGCATCGAGCTGTTAACCACAACACCGCTGTCTTGGCAGGTATGCACACGGTGTGGGTGTTCTTCAAGACTGTTTTTTAAGGGTTTTAACACCTTCAAGATTCATCAAGTAAGATATCAATTAAAAACCTCTGATTGGCCCAGCTGGTCCGATATATTTTTAAAAACATCTTTCTCCTCTAAAAGAAGGTTAAGCATTTTAAAGTGGGCTTGAGAAATATATTATGAAAGGTGTATAAAATACAAGAAAGTGGTTTAAGCTAAAGACTGTTCTCAAGTTTAGGTTGGCTGTCCTTTTTTGATCTTCGTTTGCTCCCGCCCTCCCCTTTCTACAGTGACTTATTCTCCACTTCTCGCCCCACCCTTACTAACCACCTCCCCCATCTCCCCCATTTCCTCCTCTCCGGTTCTCTCCCCATCCCGTTTTTGTGTCCCAGTGTGCTCCTTCACTCTGAGCCTCGCTGATCCTCCTCACATTCAGGACTCAATGAAGAGAGTTCCGGGAGGCTGGATAGGCTGGGCCTTTTTCTCCGCAGTGTGGGAGGTTATCGAGGGTCACGAGAGGACAAGGGTGAAGTCACCGCCTTTTGGCCAGATACAGTCCGGAACTAGAAGGGATAAGTGAGAGGGGAAAATGTAGCACTGAGCAGCCACAGAGAGGGTGATGCATGACTGGGATGGGCTGCCAGAGCAAATGGTAGAGGCAACAAATGGTACAGTGACAACATTTATAAGACATTTTGACAAGTACATGGATAGGAAATGATGGGAGGGAAATGGGCTAAATGCGGGAGAGCAGAAATGGTTCAGTTCCAAAACCAGGTCAGCATGGATGAGTTGGGCTGAAGGGCATGTTTCCATGCCTGGTGATCCATTCATTTACAGGCTTGGTGCCCATTCGTTGCCTTTTAACTCCCTCTCCCCAAGCCCCATCTCTTTCTCACTCATATTCTCACTCGCCTTCACAATTTTCTCTCTCCCTCTCCCACACACACTGACTCTCTCTTAAGGGCCTGTCCCACTTGGGCGTCATTTGTGCATCATGCATGCGGCACGCAAAGATTTTGTGAATCCCAAATTCCTGGGGCACGACCCGGCATCACTGCCTACGCCACCACGTCTCACGTGACCCGTAAATGATGTCACGGCGTGCGTCGTGACGCGTTAATGATGTCGGGTAAATGACGCGCAAATAACGCCCCAGTGGGACAGGCCCCTAACACACTCCCTGTCTTTCTCACACAAGCACTCGCTCGTTCATACACTCTCCATCTCACGCTCTCCCTCTCTCACGTCTCTCCCTCTCCCGCTCTCTCCGTCTCACGCTCTCTCCCGCTCCCTCTCACACTCTCCCTCTCACAGTCTAACACAGTCTGTCTATAACCAGTGCACTATTTAGCAATGTTACAACATTTTGAGATTTTAAAAATCAAGTCTGCAATTTATCCCATCAGATAAAGCATAAAAAGAAGTTTAATTTGACACCTAATTCACTTTCATATCTTCAGTATAAGTTATGACCATTTTCATACTCGGAAATTAGCATCATGTTCTCCATTGCCTTTCAATTGACTTAACTCAAAAGCTGCGATCTGGAACAGTTAAAAGCCCATAACTTTCTTAAAAATTAAGAGAACTCAATGAAATTTTCAGTTATTATAGATTGAAGCATTCTGAAACAAATATGAAACAATCTAACTTGGATGACCTGAAATTAAAGCATATAATTAGTTAGTTATTTAATTGTAGCTCATTACAAAATTCAATGAGTAGATCTAAACATCTATCCATTTCTTAAGAAAAGATAAACTTTTTAAAAATTGCCTAAGTGTCCAAATAACATTCACACAATAATCCACAATATAACATAATTTTTAAATCTCATTTTCATGAATTTATAGGCCAAATGGAAGGAATTTAGTGTTTAATGCCTGCAAATTAATGGCCATTTAAATCAACTAGCGAGTGGGTTTTAGTGGAATGCGGTGGATTAGAACGTTGCGGTTTGCGGTGAAGTCAGTATGAAAAATACAGCCGGTTCATACATTTTTTTTGTCCCCTTTTCGCAACATGAAAATGTTATTAAAGCCTTCCTAAAAACCAAGTTTTAATGTAAAAATAAACTGTGTAGCTTCTTTTATCGCCTACGTTAGGTCCGTTCCGCTGTCACCATTCAGAGCTTTAGAAGATGATTTTTAAACTACTCTAGTTAATAAATAATCTAGCGTAGTTTAAAAATACCTTTATGAATGAAATGTCGGAGCGATTTCTCTTTAGCGACTAAATCGCCCGACATGGATCGACTTGGATTGCTTAGAAAAAATCGGCATTTTAAACACGCCCCCCTCTGAACGGCGCCAAAGTCGCGCACACGGGGAGCGGCAGAACTGCAGCGCTGCTAAAGGTAGGTATTGTAACATGCCTACACTATTCAGTGCATTTGCATTAGGTTCTGTGCGAATGTTTTCCCGCTTGCGTGCGCTTGCTTCTGTATCAGTGTATAAAGACAACACTTACCCAGTATTGGGAAGAATCGCTGTGCAGCCTCGGGGGATGCTGGGGTGTTGGGCTCGGAGAGCAGGTGCCGATCGGATTCAGACAGAAATCGGCCGCTGATGGTCGGTGCTCTGGGTTTCACTTCTGAATTGTGCGTCAAGATTTCCTCAAATACTGGATTCTCCACTCCTATCACCTCGCTATGAAATGTAGAGAAACAACATGGCTCAGTGTATAGAAACAAGGAACTGCAGGCGCTGGTTTACAGAAAACGACACAAAGTGCTGGAGTAACTCAGTGATTCAAGCAGCATCTCTGGAGAACATGGAGAGGTGACGTTTCCGATCGGAACCCTTCTTCAGACGTTCCTGCAAAGTGCCTATGGAAGTCCAATTTTCAGTATATGAGCTTTGCTGGCCAGACCAGCATTTATTGTCCATCCTGAATTGCTCTTTGGAAGATGGGAGTGAATGACCTTCTTTCACCCCTGCAGTCCTTCTGGTGAAGGTATTCCTTCAAGGCTCTTGGATATGGTGTTTCAGAATTTAGAGCCGGCAATGATAAACCAATAACAGCATAGTTGTGCTTCAGGATAGTGTGTGCCCATGTCATACGTTCTATGGATGGTTGTGGGGTGCTTCATTTGATGGGAAATGACGGAGGGGTTTGAGAATCGTGCAATCAACAGCGGGCATCCCCTCTATTGTCCTTACAATGGCTTGGAATGACCATCAATGAAGCTGCCAACAATGATTTGATCGAGGACACTGTCCAGGGGATTTCCTGCAGTCATACCCTCGGCCTGTGATGGTCGATGTCCAACAGCCACGAACATCTACCTTTGTGCTAGCTATGACTCCAACCACTGGAGATTTTTCCTTTCATACCCATTGACTTCAGTAGGGCCCTTTGAAGCCACACCTGGTCAAATGA
The DNA here is from genome assembly GCA_963514005.1 of Raja brachyura. Next base: position 18,269,841 of record OY740818.1, read on the forward strand.
TGTCAAGGGCAGTCACTTGAAGCTCACCTGTGCAACATAGCTCTGGCATAGTTTGGATCAAGGCCTTGGGCCTGAGGTCACGTATTCTGATAAAACTCAAACTAGGTTTCAGTCTGAAGAAGGGTTTCCGACCGGAAATGTCGCCTATTCCGTTTCTCCAGAGATGCTGCCTGACCCACTGAGTTACTCCAGCATCCCGTGTCTATCTAGAATTCAGTGCACTGTTTATTGGAATGTAATGCCTAATAGCACCATCAACACCACTTTGTTGATGTTTGAGAATGATTGAGTTGACAATGTTTTGGTGATTGGATTTGTCCTGCTTTCACTGGACAGGATACAACAGGGTCATTTTCCGCATTGCTGGGTAGATGCTAGTTTTGGTGACGTTCTGGAACAGCCTGGTTAAAGGTGGCACTAGTGTAGGAGTACTGGACTTCAATATTAGACCTGGGGTACAGCCTGGTCCCATTGCCTTTAGAGTATCCAGCGCTCACAGCCATTTCCCAATGTCACATCCAATGTTGAGTGAATCAAAATGGTTAAGGACTGGCTTATGTGATAGTGAAGATATTGGAAAGAAGATATGATAGCAAATCATAGGTGGGGGTGTTGTGCAGCTCCACACTGCAACTGCCCATGTATCACTCTGCCTCCATGGAGACTGGATAGAAACACAAAAAATCTGATGGTTCATCATCTATTTGTCTATACCCTTCCACTAGCTGACCACCTCCCCAGCCCTACCACCGCCCCCTAGTCCCCTAGTGCCCAATGAGGCTCTGTCTGATTTCCAGTTCCACAATCTACCCGCACACTTGGATAATCTGACAAAGAAAAGGGGGATGTCCCCAAGAGCTCAAAGACTTGTAACAGTTGGGGAACTTACCTGTCCATTCGGACAAGCTCGTGGGCTCCTGCAAATAACAAAAATGAGGTGAGAAAAAGCTAAACATTTCAAATGAAGATTTCAATAGAAAAGACACAGACAATGTTGAACGTTTACATTGCATCTAAGTTCATAAGATATAGGGGCAGAATTAGGCCATTTGGCCCATCAAATTTAGTCTGCCTATCAATCATATCTGATCTATCTTTCCCTCTCAACCCCCTTCACCTGCCTTCTCGCCATAACCCCCGACAACCGCACTAATGAAGAATCTATCAATCTTCGCCTTAAAAATATCCTTTGACTTGGCTTCCACAGCTGTCTGTGGCAAACTCTGCTTTAGAGTGGACCATTGGACATGGTGGATCCACACACAAAGCCTCCTTGTATCCATCTCTATGTAACGCAGCCTTCCACAGTCTCCCTGATGGGTTTAGCAGGCTTCCTCTTTAATGTGCTTCACCTGGTTGAAGGTTAGTTCCCAGAGGGACATTTGATACTGATGCTTTACTCGGTACTAACTTGGCTGCGTCATGGAGCGATGTGCAGGAGTCGGAAAGTGTTGTGTGATGCCTGATTATCATCAGCAGTAGCTGAAACCTCAGACATTTTTGTTAAACCCTGTTTTAATCTGGCGGGGATATCACCTACTAAATTATGCTGATTATGTTCGACTTTCTCTGACTATCAAACCACAAGCCCCAAGCGTTTTGACTTTTAAGTTTACGTTGCAGAACGGAATTGTGCAAACGGAGGTGCTGCCGACAAAGTGAGTTTGGCTCCATGGCTGTGCCCCAGGGCATCAGAAAGAGCAACATGAGATGCCCACGGACTCTTTCTGATGCCACAAGATGCAACCAAGAAGGCTCCTCCGTGAGTCAGCTGCCCCGTTCAATAACGTCGTGGTTGATACTCAACAAATTTCCACCTGGCCTCCATAATCTTTGATGACACAATCATAAAACACCTAGCATCCTGAGATCTCCTTCTTGGTTGCATTTGCAGCAAATTGGAGCAGCAAATGACACAGTCCAGTGCATTTGTCAACCTGAAGCTATGCTCCCGCGCTCTGCATTCTCCAGATTGAGGAACCGGTCACTTAGCATCACCCTGTTATCCTTTTCAAGGTTTGCTTTACTTAGATTACTTGATTTTCTTGTCAACGCCATTGGGTTTGATCCGAATCGACTTGATCTCTCCTTAATCCTCTTACCAAGTATCTGAGGTCATGCAGGTGAAAATGTATCTGGTAATGCATGAGATTAGTTTAGTGTTTAGTTTGGAAACAGGCCCTTTGCTCCACCAAGTCTGCGCCAAACAAAATTCGCCCGTACACTAGTTCTATCCTACACTCTAGGGACAATTTACAGAAGCCAATTAACCTTCAAACCTGCACGTCTTTGGAATGTGAGTGGAAACTGAAGCACCCGAACAAAACCCAGGAAGTCACGGGGAGAATGTACAAACTCCACACAGACAGGACCTGTAGTCAGGATCGAACCCAGGTCTATGGCGCTGTAAGGAGCATATAAGATGCTTCAAGAAGGAACTGCAGATGCTGGAAAATCGAAGGTAGACAAAAATGCTGGAGAAACTCAGCGGGTGCGGCAGCATCTATGGAGCGAAGGAAATAGGCAACGTTTCGGGCTGAAACTGAAGGGTTTCGGCCTGAAACGTTGCCTATTTCCTTTGCTCCATTGATGCTGCCGCACCCGCTGTGTTTCTCCAGCATTTATGTCTACCTATATAAGATGGTTTGTTTAGTGCAAGCACGTTTGTCGGTGTTGATGCTGCTGCTTTGCTCTATACCAACCTGGCTGCATCATGGAGCGGTGGGCAGGAGTAGGTAAGTGCTGTGTGATGTCTGATTGTCATCTGCAGTAGCAAAATCCTCTGCAAAACTTTTGTTACTGTAAAATTTTGTGGAGCAAGCTTGGAAGCGAATCAGTTATTACAGGGCAATCTGGGAATAGGTAGAACACTGCTGGTGAGTCTGGTAGTGCGGGTTTCATTGCAGGGTAAGTCTGGTCATGCTTGAATTATTGATGGGAAGATCTGGTCATATGCAAGACTTTAGGGTGCATGGTTGGTAATGAATAAATCATTGCGGAGCGAGTCTGAGAATGCTTCTTCATTACGAGGCAGATGTGAGAGTGGGCCGGTCATGGTCGAGTATGTGAGGAAGTATTAACCATTGCAGCCTGCATCTGGAAGTCATTGCAAGCAGCATCTGGAGGTATCATGAATACTCTGGGGTGCATCTGGATGTGCATCAGTCACTGCGCAACATGACAAGGTGAGGCTGTGAATATGCAACTCAATGATGGTCCATATCATTGCTGCAGTTTACCACTGAGAGAATATAATTCATGCAAAAATAAACCCTGTACACGTGTGGAGGTTGCTGTACCCAGGGACAATTACTTGATTTGATTTTGTTGTTTTGCAATATGATTTTTTTTTTTTTTTAATTGGTGCTATTTGGGAAATGGTGTGAAATGGTGTGAGGTTGCTGTACATCGGCCCAAAGCCATGCAATTCTGAGCTCCGCATTTCCAAAGCCTCGCCAACTAGATGCGTGAGTGTGAAGGAATGTGTTAAAGAAGGAACTGCAGATGCTGGAGAATCGAGGGTACACAAAAGGCTGGAGAAACTCAGCGGGTGCAGCAGCATCTAAGGAGCGAAGGAGATAGGCGACTTTTCGGGTCGAGACCCTTCTTCAGCTTGAGGGAGAAGGAAGCTGGTTTACACTGATGATAGACACAAAATGCTGGAGTAACTCAGCGGGACAGGCAGCAACTCTGCAGAGGAGTGGGTGACGTTTCGGGTCGAGACTTTTCTCACAGTCTGAAAAAACTTGTTGACCCGAAACGTCACGCATTCCTTCTCTCCGGAGATGCTGCCTGCCCCGCTGAGTTACTCCAGCATTTTATGTCTAATTAGATGCTCGAGTTGATAGGTTACTTACTTCTCCTGGTACCCGTCTCCTGCCTCTGTTTGTATATGAGCAGTAGAATCAAGGGGAGCGACAAGATGGTGATCACACATCCTGTGGTGGCCAACGCGATAGCTGTGGTGGCTGGGGTAATAATCAAAAGCAAGTGATTATTCAGTGTGCTTTTCCAATGTCAGATACCAGTACACTATGGAACTAAGATACACAAGTACAACATTGGCGATATGCAGAATACTGCCCTGCCGACTACAAATTCAGAAGGTTTAGAAGGTTCATTGTAGAATTAAACAGCCCGTCACGCATTTTGGTCCTCATTGCTCAGTAAATATTTACAATTCAATATTTATATTGAACAGGGGTTCCCAACCTTTTTTTGTCCCGTTTACCCCTGGCAACTCTAATAGCACATAACAATATCATTTCACTTATTTAAGAACAACTAATGATGAACAGATATACCAGATCCAAACACAGTCAGTCGATGAGAAAAAATCTGTACAAATCCAGAATCAACAAATGTTCCCCCCAGTGTTGGCGAAATTTACCCCCTGGGAATCCTTGATATTCGAAGATAGGCACAAAAAACTGGATCAACTCAGCGGGTCAGACAGCATCTCTGGAGAAAAGGAATAGGTGAAGTTTTGGGTCGAGACCCTTCCTCAGTGTGAAGAACTGTCACCTATTCCTTTTCTCCAGAGATGCTGCCTGTCCCGCTGAGTTACTCCGGCTTTTTATGTCTATTTTCGGTTTAAACCAGCATCTGCAGTTCCTTCCTACAAACGCATTGTTTTTTTAATTCTCTTTGGAAGTTACTAATAATTTGCAATCACATTAACAATCGAGATACTTTTTCACAGCTCACACCGTTGTTCTGAATAGCTAGAGTAAAGAGGTCTCCTCTGATGTGCATCTTTGGGGTAGATTTGTACCATGTGTTGGTTTGCCAATAGTGAACTCATCCAAAACACTGGAGACACAAGAAGCTGCAGATGCTGGAATCTTGAGACAAACACAAAGTGCTGTGGAAGAACTCAGTGGGTCAGGCAGCATCTGTGGTGGGAATGGACTGACATTCCCTGTTTGAAGAGGGGTCCCGACCTGACCTGAAACGTAGTCTGTTCGTTCCCTCCACAGATGCTGCCTGACACACTGAATCCCTCCAGCACTTTGTGTTTTGCTAATTCTAGACTCTAAAATGCATTGTAAAGGGCCTGTCCCACTTACGTGACCTTGGCACGCAAATTACGCGACCTCGTGGTCGCGTAGAGCCGCGAAGGTCGGGCGCGATTTCATGCGTACGCACAGCCATCTGGAGCGCGTGACGTCATTTGAAGATGGACACAAAGCTGGAGTAACTCAGCGGGACCGGCAGCATCTCTGGAGAGAAGGAATGGGTGACGTTTCGTGTCGAGACTCTTCTTCAGTCTGAAAGAAGGGTCTTGACCCGAAACGTCACCCATTGATTCTCTCCAGAGATGCTGCTGGTCCCGCTGAGTTACTCCAGCTTTGTGTCCATCTTCAGTTTTCTTGGCCCCGCTCTGGAAGTAGAAGTGGGGGGCGGATCCGGATCCGCAACGGCCGTGAGTCCCAGGCCGAGCTCGGCGATCGTTTACCTGCTTCTGCCGCTGTTGGAGGTGAGACGTTGCATCGCGCCAGGGACTGGTCCCACTTTGGCCGTCAGTTCCACGACAGGCCGTTGGCGCGCAAAGTTTTCGTTTGCTACAAAAATTTCGGAGCCCCGCGCGACGTCGCACACAACAACATACCCCTCCGCGCTTCTCAGTGGGACCGGCCCCACGCGGCCATACGATGCCCGTGCGCCTCAATGCGTAATTTGCGTGCCAAGGACACGAAAGTGGGACAGGCCCTTCCTTTATGCATGCAGCAGTCATAATGTAGAATGGATAATGGAGCTGCATACGTTACACAGCAAGCAGCCTCACTTTTTGTAATCAAGGAGTACACGTCAAGTACCTTGTTTATTGCATTAATTTGTCAGCTTCATTGAATCCTTCCAAAGACACAGTAATTTGCCCTCACTGCCATTAAATGCTTGATCGCGCAGCAAATGTGCATTGTACTCATTGTGCTTCAAGATTCAATTCTATTGACTTGGTCGACAATTAATTTAAGAATCGGAGCTCAATGTGCAAATGTCACTATATCAGGTGGTAGTGACTGCAAACAATTACCTCCTCCATTAGTTCCCTTACCAAGGTGCAGTGTAATAAAGAACCTGCCAACTTAGGTATCACTGATGGATGACCCGGCTTGGGGCGATCGCCGTGAGGGACGGTGGGAGAACAAAGGGGAACCCGGTGTAGGGGGGGGAGGCTCCAGTTTTAGAATCCTCTCCCCAGGGGATAAGTCTGCATTGGTTGGTTTGTTTGTTTGTTGTACGTTCCGATGAAGGCGCCGTGCACGCGGCAGCCAGCCAACGCTCGCTCTCCCGTCCTCTTCTTTCTGTCTCGCACTTTTAATTTCAAGTTTAGGTTTTTTTATTTCTTTGTGCACCTTGTGTGTAACGACTGTTGGCAGACCAAAGTTCCTCCGGGCATGAGTAAAGGTTTATCGTATCGTATCGCAAAATTATACTTTAGCTTTAGTGCAAGAACCGAAAAAAATCTGCATCTGAGGGTGGTCACCTGATCATTGCCACGTGAGTGAACTTGCCCAAAATGTGCAGGACAAATAAGGTACATCTGATGTACCAACCTGCTCGATGGAGAGGGTGTGGGGTCGGAAACTTGTCGAGGCGTGAAGTAGTTGCAGGTTGTTTGGTTTCATAAGGTTATAAGTGATAGGAAGAGAATTAGGCTATACAGCCATCTAAGTCTACTCCGCCATTCAATCCATGGCTGGTCTTCCTCTCCCTCCTAAACCCATTCTCCTGCCTTCTCCCCATAACCCCTGACACCCAGGGGTTTGACCTGTGATTGCAGCAGGTCAAGTCAAGAGAGTTTATTGTCTTGAATAAAGGGGAGGCCATTTAAGACTGAGGTGCGAAAAAACTTTTTCACCCAGAGAGTTGTGAATTTGGGGAATTCCCTGCCACAGAGGGCAGTGGAGGCCAAGTCACTGGATGGATTTAAGAGAGAGTTAGATAGAGCTCTAGGGGCCAGTGGAGTCAAGGGATATGGGGAGAAGGCAGGCACGGGTTATTGATTGGGGACGATCAGCCATGATAACAATGAATGGCGGTGCTGGCTCGAAGGGCCGAATGGCCACCTCCTGCACTTATTTTCTATGTTTCTATTGTCATGTGTCCCAGATAGGACAATGAAATTCTTGCTTGCTGCAGCACAGGTCATGCCAAGAGCCGCCACAGTGTTGCAGAGAATTAGCTCGGTATTCTCCTTGGGCCGAGAAACATGATAAGGGATTGGAAGGAGGAGTTTGAAATGAAGATGGATTCAATCAAGGACACTAAAGAGAAATCGTGACCCAAAAGTTGATCATGCCACACATATATAAGAAAAAAAACCCTTACTTCAGGCAGTGCACTGCCCAGAGGTCTGGTGGACGTAACGGTCAAAAAGGAAGGAGATATGTGGTTGAAGTTGCCTGGTAATGGGTGAAGGATGGGGCTTTGGGGATGACTGGAAACAGAGAATGGAAACTCAGTGGATGGAATGGCATCTTTTGCAGGGTTGTGCTGCAGATTTGGGTGAACAAACTGATAGCACGGCTTTCATGGTGTGTGTGTGTTTGGTGGGGATGGGGAGAAGGCTGCGGATCTGGGTTTCCTCAGCAGGTACATAGGTATTTATCTCACGTCCCTGGATGCTCTCAGCAATGGTCAAAGTGTTGTTCTCTTGAAGTGAAGGTGCAAGGTGAAGGGAACATTCCCAGCTGGGCACACATGGAATAAACTGAGTAACATCGGGAGAAGAATGGAACACAAGACTTTGCCTTCCATCACAGTGAGGAGGAGATTCACTGAGATGGATGTTTGTGCGAATTGTGTTGGTTGTGTGTTGTATGACTGCAGAAACTACATTTTGTTTGAACTTCATTTGAGGTTCAAATGACAATAAATAAATTGTATAATGGCATAACTGCAACCATCCTGCTGGACAGACGTGAAGTGAAGTTACAAAGGGCGTCGTGGCAGTTGATGCTGGAGATACAAAGAGGCCATGAAGGGCGTGTCCCACTAACGCAACTTTTTCGGCGACTACCGACACCTGTCATAGGTCGCCAGAAATTTTCAACATGTTGAAAATTCAGCGGCGACCAGAAAGACGCTACGACTCTTTGGGTGACTAGGAGACCTCTCACGACCATTCAAGCGACACCCTGGCGACAAGCCGCGGGGTGAAGCCTGTATGGTCGTGAGTAGTCGCCCAAAGAGTCGTACCTTGTTCTGGTCGCCGCTGGATTTTCAACATGTTGAAAATTTTAAGCAACCTGTAACGACCTACGACGGGTGCCGGTAGTCACCGAAAATGTCGCGTAAGTGGGACAGGCCCATAAAGATTTGTTTCACACAGATGTTTGGAGCAACATCTTACCTTCTGAGTCTGATCCGCCTTTCACGTCTTGAACAATACACTTTCGATTAGAGGCCTGACTGCCATTTGCTGCAAAATATGAAAATATTTGGATTAAGATGTGATCTGTTGGTGTTTCACCGTCATCGCCTGGCTAGGGTCCCTCTTGAGAGAATATAATAACCAATTGGGGAAATTCCAATGGCAGATCCCATTCTTTGTTCTATCGATCCAACCAAACAGTGTGTTTCAGTCACATAACTGGAAGCTCATTCATGTAATTTCTCTGAAGGCATTTTCTACATATTGTCAACAAAATAGAGAGAGTACAGAGCAGATTTACTAGAATGTTGCCTGGGTTCCAGCAACTAAGTTACAGAGAAAGGTTGAACAAGTTAGGTCTTTATTCTTTGGAGCGCAGAAGGTCATGGGGGGACTTGATTGAGGTCTTTAAAATGATGAAAGGGATAGACAGAGTTGACGTGGATAAGCTTTTCCCATTGAGGGTAGGGAAGATTCTAACAAGAGGGCATGACATGAGAATTAAGGGACAGAAGTTTAGGGGTAACATGAGGGGGAACTTCTTTACGCAGAGAGTGGTGGCTGTGTGGAATGATCTTCCAGCAGAAGTGGTGGAGGCAGGATCGATTTTAACATTTAAAAGTAAAGTGGATAGGTATATGGATGGGAAGGGAATGGAGGGGTATGGTCTGAGTGCAGGTAGATGGGACTAGGGGAAAATAAATGGTCGGCAGGGACTGGAAGGGCCGAAAGGGCCTGTTTCCGTGCTGTAATTGTTATATGGTTATATGGTTGTATCTATCCTGAGGTTTTATTTTACTAGCTTTGAAAGATCTGTCTTTATGCCATATCTTCCACTATCTCTTGTGATTCGCAAAGCGACTACTGCTGCACTTGATATGCAGCAGATGATATATACACAGTGGGATCCCATCGATCACATGCATCAGGGATGGTCTGATAGCCAGTCAGAAGATTGTGAGAATTAAAGATAAAGATCGATCTCCCGTGTTACTACAGTACCAGAGGAGTGCTGCATTATCAGTGGTACCATCATGAGGAAGAGTTACTAAACCAAAGTTCTGTCCACAGTTTCAACTGCATTTAAAGACCACTTGGATCGATTTCATTTAGAGGGTGGACTTCTCCCACGTTGTCTTGGCCAATGATTATCCTTCGATCATTGTAGCTAAGAACAGATTATTGGGCATTCGCAAGTTGACATTTGTCAGAACTTTCCAGAAAAGCCACCATGGCTTTACATTACGTGTAGTGAGGAACTGCAGATGCCTGTTTACACCAAAGATAGAAACAAAAAGCTGGAGTAACTCAGCGGATCAGACAGCATCTCAACATCATCAGTCAGAGGAAGGGTCTCGACCTGAAACAACACCTGTTCCTTTTTTCCAGAGCTGCTGTCCGACCCGCTGAGTTACTCGTGCTTTTTGTGTTTACCTTAGATCATTACATTAGTTTATTGTCACTTATACCAATGCACAGTGAAAAGCTTTTTTGTTGCGTGCTAGCTAGTCAACGGAAAGACTATACATGATTACAATCAAGCCGTCCAAACTGTATAGAGACAGGATAAAGGGTATAACGTTTAGTGCAAGGTAAAGTCCGATTAAAGATAGCTCGATGGTCTCTATGAGGTAGATGATAGGCCAGGACTGCTCTCCAGTTAGTGATAGGATGGTTAATTTCCCTGATAACAACGGAAGAAACTGTCCCAGAATTTGGATAATGGAGTTCAGTTATCACAGTGACTCCGTTTAAGAGGTACCTTGCTGGTTGTAACATGTTGTGAATGGTCTTGAGCTAGAATAGCTATTGCAGAAATGATAATTTTTATATTTTGTTAGCTATAAAGAATATTTCACAGCTGTTCATTGAATATTGTTCAAGAATCTGGGGTAGACTTGAAATATGATGCACTTTGGTCCAATAGTTTTCTGGGTTTTTTTCATGTGTCTTTCATGTGTGTATTATGCCCCTGCGACCTGAGTTCAAGGGACATAGGACCTCTTCCTCAAAGCCAGGTTGCCAGCCAGCTTCAGCCTTGTGCTCATCCTTGCAATTGAGGCTGATTTGAACAAAGTTAGATACTGTAATTGGTTTCAGAAACTGTGAACGTCCAGTTGGAGTAGCGATGACTTCCAATCGTTGTGACTTGCGGAGATGGGTGTGTTTGTTTGGATTCCCCCAGTCCAAGGCAAAAATTAGACAATGGCTGATACTTTTTCAGAGGATGGCGGAAAAATCTCTCTTCTTCCTATAACTGAACTAGCTTTAGCTGTCTGACGGATCTGAAGAAGGGGCTCGACCCGAAACGTCACCCATTCCTTCTCTCCAGGGATGCTGCCTGTCCCGCTGAGTTACTCCAGCATTTCGTGTCTATCTTCGGCTTAAACCAGCATCTGCAGTTCCTTCCTACACATACAGTAGCTTTAGCTGTTACTTTTACCATGACCAACACTGTGGACAAAGTGTTGTCAGAGATTAATGGGATATGACTGAGATGTACTGGCGATGCTGTGGAGTGAATGAGAAGTGGAAATAATGACCGTTTACTTGAATAAATGTGTTGGGGAAAATAATGAGACTGAAACCAATAAACCACAGTGACATCTTGGCCGCAACACCATGGTGGTTGGGTTTTTAGAGAGGTGAATATGCAGAGAAATGCGACCGGTGATGCCTTGCAAATTTCCATTGGTTCTAAGACGGTTCCTGCAGATTGGACAGTTGAAAATGTGAGCCTACTATTTAATAAATATGCAGGATAAAACATGGGGAACCATGCATTCGTCTGACAGCAGTGGTGGGAAATCGATTATTGAGGAAGTGGTAATGTCGGCCTTTGAAAATGGTGAAATTGGACAGAGCCAATATGGATTTACAAAGGGGAAATAATGTTTCTTGAGATTCGAACCAGCAGAACAGATAAGTGCTGAATTTGGACTTTGATCAAAAGACCTTCAATAGAGCTTCACAGACGAAAAACAAGATGCCATCTTTCCAAGTGTGGACTGAGAATTGGCTAACGACAGTTGGGATTGAAGCATGGAGCCCAGCTGTTCACAATCCATATCTAATTATTTGAATGCAAAGACCAAGTATAATATACCCAAGCTTACTAATTATGCAAAACTTGCTGGGATTGATTTGTGAGGATCATATGGGGAGGTTTTGGGGGACAGAGACAGGTTAAGTGAAAGGGCAATTATGTAACAAATGGAATATAATTGCCTTTGGTAGATCATTTAGAAATATGTATTGTTCTTTAATGTATAAACATTTGAGTACAAGTGTAGCAACTTCCTACTGCGATTATATTGGACAATAGTATTATTTTGTCATTTTATAGACAAAATTGATGTATAAAACTATCATTTTATAACTCTCCCGACCTAATCAAGGATAGAGGGAGCAAAATAAATATTTGGCAGTTGAATCTTGATTTGCACAATTTAACCTGTAGAATGGTGATAAGCTGACTGGCCCTACACTCTTTCAGATTCATAAGAATGAGAGGTGATCTCATTGAAAAGTACAATATTTGTACAAGGCTTGATGGAGAAATGATGCATCCCTCCGGGCTGAACAGAACCAAAGTCGCAGGCACAAAATTGGAGACCACATTTCAGGAGATGAGAGGAAATTCCTTCATCCCGGCTGTGGTACATCTTTACAATTGCCACAATGTATTCCATATTTTCCAAGAGGGATGTGGGAATATATTTAAGACAGAGATCAAAAGATGTTTGGCTATCAGGGCAATCGAGAGGTATCTGGTGATGCTGAGATGAATGATCAGCCATGAACTCATGGAATGGCAGAGCGTGTGTCAGGGGATTCATGGCCGCCAATTTGCTTCAGTAGTTTGTATACTTGTGTCGTCCTTAAGTTGCCGAATGTACAGCAAGCACAACCTCACGGAGTCGTGTCCAAGTTGTGTCATCTCTGCCTGTGAAGCATCCCTTTGGTACGGCAGCAGAGACTGTTTCTGCACAACCACAACACTGCGTATGGGTGCACGACGTGTGCACCAGCTGTTTGCAACATTTCCTGCAACACTGTTTTCAAGTGCAAAGGAAGCATTGCATTTTTTTGACATTGATTTTGCAACAAGATTTTATGCCAGTCATCTATAGGATGGGCACCCATATTAATTCTTGCAAATGCTTTCACCCATTCACAATATCTATATTATGCCTTCTTCTTTGGATAATCATCTGGTAGTGTGGGGGGAAAGATCCACCAAGCAAGTCCCCAGTTTGCACTGCAATACCTTATGCATAGTTATTCCCTTCTGCAGTAAATATTAACACCACATTTATAAGAACTGTAAGATGGAAGAGATATACTACTGTGGTTTATTAGTCCCTTGTAACAATGTGTGATACAAGATTTAGTTCAACGGTGACAAGATTAGTCAAAAGAGATCCATTTCAATAACAACCTCGGTCCGTCCTTCAGTAAGTCCCAACTTAGTTTGCAGTTTGGGGTGGCACAGTGGCGCAGTAATAGAAATATCTCCAGGTTCAAGAACACCTTAGCAAAAACAAGGAACCGCAGATGCTGGTTTACAAAAATCGACACAAAGTGTTGGGTAACTCCACGGGTTAGAGAGCATCTCTGGAGAACGTTTTGGCTCAGGACCCTTTTAGACGGATGGCCTCTGTTGGGCACAATGAGGTTATTCATAGCGCAGTAAAAACTGCTGGAGAGATGTAGGGGTCAGGCAGCTTCTGTGGAAGGAAATGCACACTGGGCTAAAAGAATGGTGGGGAGGTAGTCAGTTTAAAGAGGGGTTGAGGCAAGAGTTGGTACATTGTAGGATCTAGGTGAGATGGGGTTGACTGGTGGTTGGAGTCAGGTGCGGAAGGGAGGGGTGGGTGGGTGCTTGGGAAAATAACAGGGTATTGGATGTGGTTAATGAGGTGACCAGGTGCCATGGGGGATGGAAATAGATAGGAATGGGAAATGGGAGCAAATAAGGTAGATAGGGTGAAGTGATGGGAACATGGGCCTGATTCGAAGAAACATAGAAGCATAGAAAATAGGTGCAGGAGTTGGCCATTCGGCCCTTCGAGCCTGCACCGCCATTTAATATTATCATGGCTGATCATCCAACTCAGTATCCTGTACCTGCCTTCTCTCCATACCCCCTGATCCATTTAGCCACAAGGGCCACATCTAACTCCCTCTTAAATATAGCCAATGAACTGGCCTCAACTACGTGGCCTCAACTTCTGTGGCAGAAAATTCCACAGACTCACCACTCTCTGTGTGAAAAATGATTTTCTCATCTCGGTCCTAAAAGACTTCCCCCTTATCCTTAAACTGTGACCCCTTGTTCTGGAGTTCCCCAACATCGGGAACAATCTTCCTGCATCTAGCCTGTCCAACCCCTTAAGAGTTTTGTAAGTCTCTATAAGATCCTCCCTCAATCTTCTAAATTCCAGCGAGTACAAGCCGAGAACATGTGCCGTCCACAGCATACAGGATAACAACAATAACCTTTAGTGCACAATAAAGTCCAGTAAAGTCCACTTAAAGATAGTCCGAGGGTCTCCAATGTTTTCAGACCCCATCTCTTTGACCACGTTTTATGGTTACTTGTTGCAAATGAAGGCATGTAGCAAATTTAGTTTGATAAACCTCATGCTTTGGCCAATGGCCGTGCGTTGAATGAAATGTGAGTGAGTGAGTGCAAGAGAGTCGTTTTGTAAGGACACCTACCACGCACAATCTTGAGCTCCGTGGTCCCTTGTATCGTTAGTGCGATCCTCGCGTGCTGCTTGCTTTCCGCCGGTCTGTGCAGCTCGTGCACGACGCAGCAGTAGATTCCCTGGTCGTCATGTACCAAGTTGGTGAGGGTGACCCAGAACGTCCCCTTGTGATCGGAGTTCATGTAGACCCCGTGGTCTTTGTGCTGATTGTGGTTGTCCCTTTTGAATGAAGCGTTACGGATATGATTCCTCTCCGCACATGTGTCATTCTTGCTGCGGCTGAAGAACCAGAACTTGGCTAAGTGGTCGTGCCTGTACATGAGGTGTCCGGACAGGCTGCACTTAAAGGTGACATTCAGTCCTTCTGGACACGAGTAGACTGTGTGATCAATTGATACCTTCAGCTCCGTGGCCTGACCTGAAGAAAGGGGAAGAAGTATAAAGATTGTTAGCCCTACCAGACATCTCACATCAAGAGGTCCTAAGGGACTTTACAGACTGTGAAAAAGTTGCAAATTAAAATCAAACTAAGCTAAGTGGATGACGCAGTAGCCCGGTAGAGTTGCAGCCTACAGTGCCGGAGACCCGGGTTTGATCCTGACTATTTGTGCTGTCCCTATGGTGTTTGTACATTCTCCCTGGGACCACGTGGGTTTCCTCCGGGTGCTCCGGTTTCCTCCCACACTCCAAAACATCCAGGTTTATAGGTTATCTGGCATCAATAAAAATTGGCCCTATTGTGTAGGATAGCATTATTGGACGGGGTGATCACTGGTCGGCGTGGGCTGAAGGGCCTGTTTCCACGCTGTATCTCTAAAGTCTAAAGTCCCTGTCCCACTTAGGAAACCTGAACGGAAACCTCTGGAGACTTTGCGCCCCACCCAAAGTTTCCCTGCGGTTCCTGGTGGTTTTTGTCCTCTGGCAACCACCTTCAACTAGCATCGCAACCGGCTTCAACTAAAAAATTACCAATTTTTAAAACGGAAACCTTGGGTGGGGCGCAAAGTCTCCAGAAGGTTTCCTAAGTGGGACAGGGGCACAAGTAAAAAGTGCAATTGGAGCATTGTATGCATCATTGAGAGCAACAGCAGCATGATGACTATGGGGAGGTTGCATGGAAACACGTTTGACTCCTATAGTGTTTAAATCCAAAGCAGCTTTTATTCTGCTTGTCAATTTCAAAGACCACCTGCAGTTAAAGTTCCTACGAGACAAACTTCGAGGATCGAGATCCTTCTTCAGACCTTGCTGCCTATCCCGCTGGAAAATTACGCCAGCATTTTGTGTCTATCTTGTGTCTAAACCAGCATCTATAGTTCCTTCCTACGCAGTTTTGAACCCTATAGGGAGGTTGCACGGCCGGCCAGGTCACGACCCATGACCCGTACTGTTGCTACGCTATGCCAAATGGAGTACACGCGATGAACTGCAGGTAAGCATTTACCATTGTTTCCAGCCTAGCGGGCCCGTTAAAACCCGCCGAAATTGCCAATTTTGCGCTGTAAATAATTATGGAAATCGGGATAAGCGTGAGAGACATTTAGCCTACTTCAGAATTCCAAAAGTGAGGAGAAATTACAGTGGATAGAAGCGAGGGTTGAAGGGACAACAACAGCCCAAGTGCTTGGCGAACATTGGCCGTTTGCTCACTGCATTTCATCAACAGTACGGCATTATTTGTGTTTTTTCTTGATTCCTTTGGCGTCTAAAAAGCTTCAGAAGTGGTAAATCTGGCTGTAACATTTTAAAATCGCCCATGGTTCTCGAGTGGGTTTTTACATACAAAAAAAAACGCCTCTGAAGCAAAATTTACAGCCAGATTTCTCACTTCTGAGACTTTTTAGATACCAAAGGAATCAAGAAAAAACACAAATAATGCCTCACTGTTGATGAAATACAGTGAGCAAACGCCATAATGACCAATATTTTCAATTTCGATATCTGCACGGCCAATGTTCGCCAAGCACTTTAGCTGCTGTTGTCCCTTCAGCTCTCGCTTCTCTTTACCTTCATTTCGCTTCACTTTTGGAATTCTGAAGTTGGGTCCACGTCTCTCACGCTTACCCCGACTTCCACAATTTTTTGCAGCGCAAAAATCCAACATTTTGGCGTTTTTTTAACAGGTAGGAAAGTACGCGTTTCTTGCATTAATAACATATACCGGAAGTTACGGATGTCCTCCAGATGGATTGAGCGGCTCCATGCGTCAAGCCCCATGACCCTGTGACATTACGTGCACACCCCCCCTATACGTTTTAAATCCAAGGCTCCTTTTTCCCCACTCATCAATTTCCAAAATAGCGTTTAAGTGGTTCTCCAGTTCCCAATTAAACTGTGTGCAGAGTTGCCTCAGATCTTGCTTGTCAAACACCTTGAATCGATCAGTTGTAGTCACCGAGCTGTATGGTATGAGAAAGGGATTCTGCTGGAGACATGAACATTAGCAAACAGCTGAATTGCATCAATCACACAGCAGCTGAGCTGTGTCTTTCATTTCCCCATCACAGTGGGAAGTAAACCCTGAGCTTGGCTCACAGGTGCCTTGGTTATTTCTGTCTGATTCTCCCAATATAAGCAAGCCCACGGATCCCATTTGAAAAATATCTTCAGATAGACAAAGGCTGATTAGGGATATTGAACATGGTTTTGTATGTGGGAAATCATGCCTCATGAATCTGATTGAGTTTATTGAAGAAGTAACCATGAAGGTTGACAGAGGGGTCATAAACAATGTCAACATGGACTTCAGCAAGGCCTTTGATAAGGTTCAGCATGGTAGACTCTGGAAGGTACAAGAGGGTGATGGATCAAGATTGTTTGTAGCACTGAAGGCCTGTGATTAACAGTGAGCCTCAGGGATCAGTGCTGAGTCCATCGCTGTCTGTGGTTTAGATGAGAATGTGTAAGACATGATTCGCAAGTTTGCAGACAACACAAAAGTAGACAGTGAGGAGTATTTGATTTTTCCACTCCAGGAGAAAGGTTCTGACTGTCTACCCAATCTATCCATCTCATAATTCGCCACGACCGTGTAGGTTTCCTCCGGGTTCTCTGGATTCCTCCCACGTCCCAAAGACATAAGTTCACAAGTTATCAGAGTAGAATTAGGCCCATCGAGTCCACTCCGCCATTCAATCAAGGCTGATCTCTGCCACCTAATCCCATTTTCCTGCCTTCTCTCTCTAACCCTTGACACCCGTTCTAATCAAGAATTTATCTATCTCTGCCTTGAAAATATCTACTGACTTGGCCACCACAGCCCTCTGGGGCAATGAGTTCCACAGATTAACTACCCTCTGACATGCGGATTTGTTGGTTAATTTGCCTCTGTAAATTAAGTAAGTACGTTTATTGGCCAAGTATTCACATACAAGGAATTTGCCTTGGTGCTCCGCCCACAAGTAACAACATGACATACAGTGACAATTACGAATGACTCAGAAAACACTAAACATTAATAATAATAAAACATTAATGATAAAACACCATTGATCAAGCACGTGAACCAACAAAATACCAGATCAAAGGGAGGCTACAGATTTTTGGCTGTTGAGTAGAGGAACTGCTCGTGGATAAAAACTGTTTTTATGTCTGGCTGTGGCAGCTTTGACAATCCGGAGTGTAGATAATGAATGCGGAAGTGGGATAACATCTTATTCTTTCGTGTCCATCTTCCATGTCACAAATGTTGACATCACTGTCATCATCCGTCCTGAAATGGACGCAAGCTTCCGGCGACAATCAGTGACATAGAACGTATGAATAGTTGGCGTGGGTTCTGTGGGCTGAAGGGCCTGTTTATATGCTGTATCCCCAAACTAAACTAAACTAAACTCGACTTCTATCAGGTTGGAACCTCCTTACAAAAAGAACGTCCCTTGCGGGTTTTAGTACAAAGTGATGTGTGCTAATGCCCGGGTCTCGTGGATTCACCCCCACCCCGATCGCTCACTGCCTCTGGTTTCCTCCCTTATCTCCCCATTTACAGCGTCAATTCTGGAAGCAGCAGTTGCCTCCGTTAACAATAGGAAGACTGCCTCCGTTGTATATCTCCAAGGACAGGCTCACAACTGTGTAACTGTGCTGACATCTGTCCAATTTTGCAATGAGTCGGGTAGCACATGCTGAACCTGTCACCACACTGCACACACACAGAAACCCAACAAAACCACGCCAAGAATCTTGCAATGGGACATATACACACAGTGTTAAAGGGGCAGGCAACCCTGCGTAACACTGGTTACATCTAGACCAGCGATGCGGGAGGATACAGAGACCATCCAACCGGATAGAAGTAAAGTTTTATTTTGTTAGAAGTAAGTACAGTAGTGTGGTACTTAAGTACCTAATACATACATACACATTACCATTCTTGTACAACTTAGTATTTTTAATTTAATAATAAAAGAACAGTGAAAGAAAAAAATAAAATAAAGAGCGTCGAGATAGATAGACAAACGAGTAGAAACAGATAGCGAAAGAAATAAAGAGCAGAGATGAAAAGCTACGAAGATTGAGAGAAAAAGAGAAAGTTGAGAGAAGAAAAATTAGGAGAGATATACCTATTTCAATTGGAAATTAAGTAACGTTTAATGTGTAAGAAGGAACTGCAGATGCTGGTTTAAACCGAAGACAGACACAAAATGCTGGAGTAACTCAGTGGGACAGGCAGCATCTCTGGAGAGAAGGAATGGGTGACGTTTCAGGTCGAGACCCTTCTTCAGACTGGTTAGGGATAAGGGAAACGAGAGACATAGACGGTGATCTGGAGAGATGAAGAGCAATGAATGAAAGATATGCATAAAAAAGTAACGATGATAAAGGAAACAGGCCATTGTGAGCTGATTGAGGCAAAGAGGTCTTTCCCCCCCCTCCCCCCCCCCCCCCCCCCCCGACATCAGTCTGAAGAAGGGTCTCGACCCGAAACGTCGCCTATTCCTTCTCTCCATAAATGATGCCTCACCCGCTGAGTTTCTCCAGCAATTTCTGTCTACCTTAGTGAATTTAGTGTTTAGTTCACCAGGGAACTCATCCAACCCAAAACAAAACCACCATACGATTTCCTCATGATCCCCTGTGGCTAATGTCCCAGTGTGTTGGCATTCTGTTTAATTGGTTGAAGGTTCATTCTGTGTACTTGTTTACTAGTCATAGGACATTTTGTGACTTCTGCATCAAACACAATTCAATATTTCCGCTCCGCACTGTTGACTTATGGCAACATAACCCAATAACCCTCTCTGGCCAAACCCCTCCCTTCACCACCTCCAGTTTAAATTCCAGTTGGAATATTTTGGAGGACCAAGTAACCAAAAACCAAGAACATGATCCTAGCTACACAAAAAGCTGGAGAAACTCAGCGGGTGCAGCAGCATCTAAGGAGCGAAGGAGATAGGCGACGTTTCGGGTCGAGACCCTTCTTCAGACTGGTCAGGGATCAGGGTAGGGACTCGACCCGAAACGTCGCCTATCTCCTTCGCTCCTTAGATGCTGCTGGACCCGCTGAGTTTCTCCAGCTTTTTGTGTAACCCTCGATTCTCCAGCATCTGCAGTTCCTTCTTTAACACATAATCCTAGCTGACATTTGAACACAGACGCAGGGGACACCACACTGTTACAGGTGTCATCTTCCAAATGGACCTTTTAGAGCAATTTATAGGGACACTGCTTCACGCACCAGAGAACTGGGTTCGATCCTGACCCGCGGGTGCTGTCTGTGTGGAGTTTGCACTTATGATGTGGGGGGGAAACCCACGCATCTCCCTGTGACAGCGTGGATTTGCAGGTTAGTTGGTCTCTGGAAATTGTCCCTGCCGTGTAGAAAGTGGATGCAAAAGTTGGATAACAGAGAACTAGAGCGAACAGGTGATCGATGGTTGGCGTGGACAAAATGGGCCGAAGGGCCTGTTTCCATGCTGTACCTTTCAATCAACGAATCTGAGGGTCCCATCTCTCTCTTGTGCTGGTCACAAAAGACCACACACTTCTCTTCTCTCATGGTCACTATTTATCTCATGCTGTTTCTGGCATAAACAAATATCACACGGCAGAATATCTGGTAATTAGCTCCTCTGGGGCATGTTGTGTGAAAACCGATAGTCTAGCTTTCCCATGTAATGGCAGCAGTCAGCTACTCATGTTCTCCAGAGATGCTGCCTGGCCCGCTGAGTTACTCCAGCGCTTTTAGTCTTTCTTTACACGTATTTACAGGATGCAAAGTGCTCGGGGATTCTCTGAGGAAATGGCATAATGGAAGTGAAAGTTTCTTCCCCCTTTATGGAGGACAGTGGCCCTGTCACGGAACAAATTGTAAATGACTGCAAGTCCCCATTATTTAAAAGGCAAACATTAAAAGGCAGAATCTGGAAGTCTGAAATAAAACAACTGTCGAGGTATTCTGCCGGTCAGGCTGATCTGTAGAGAGAGAATTCGTGTTTCAACTCATGATTCTAAACCTTAGTCAAATTGTGTTAGCATCACGGACTGGTGAAGCTGCTTTTTGCCACTCAATGAAAACCCATGGACTGGACATAATGCCCCTGTCCCACTTAGGAAACCTGAACGGAAACCTCTGGAGACTTTGCGCCCCACCCAAGGTTTCCGTGCGGTTCCCGGAGGTTTTTCTCAGTCTCCCTAATGGTTGAAAGTGGTTTCCGTTTTAAAAATCGGTCATTTTTTAGTCGAAGCCGGTTGCGATGCTAGTTGAAGGTGGTTGCCAGAGGACAAAAACCTCCGGGAACCGCACGGAAACCTTGGGTGGGGCGCAAAGTCTCCTGAGGTTTCCATTCAGGTTTCCTAAGTGGGACAGGGGCGTAACCCGAGCACTTTCTCTTTAGTTCCAAAATGATCCAGCTGTTACTGATTAGCTTTGTCCACATCAATCTTACTGGATTTGTTTCCAACAAAATAAGTTGCATGCCAGGAAGAAATAAACTTCAGGCCCTGAGGCTAGTTGGCTGTTGTCCTCACCAGAGATGCAAGGAGGCACGCAGTCGGTCCTGGGATGGTCTCCGGGCTACGTTCCATTAACAATGATTCATCGTCATGACTAACGCCTCCTCTTTGGCTGCTCACAGTCAGTTTTGGATTGTGACTTATCCTTGCCTCTAAACATCCAAGCTAAGTTCCCAATCACTACATAAGCCCTCAGATTCTGATCCTGCTCTCATTAGAATTCTGTTCTCTCCTTCTCTGACACAAATAGACGTGACTTTATGTTCTTAGCCATGTCTCGGATGGTAGAACCTTGGATAAAGAGCTCAAGGTTTTAATTCCAAAAGCAAGATACAGCAGATGACAGAAGTCAAAGACAAGAGCCAGGAAACACAGGCCGCACTGCATCTGTTGAGCGCGGGCAGCGCAGTGGCTGCCATACAGTACTTACAGCGCCAGATACCCAGGATCGATCCCGACTATAGGTGCTCTCTGTAAGGAGTTTGTTTGTTCTCCCCATGAACATGTAGCTTTCCTCTGAGATCTTCAGTTTCCTCCCACATTCCAATATCGTGCAGGTTCGTAGGTTAATTGGCTTGGTATAAATGTACATTGTCCCTAGTGTGTGTAGGATAGTGTTAATGTGCGGGGAATGCTGGTCGGTGCAGGTCCAGGGGGCCAAGGGGCCTGTTTCCGCGCTGTATCTCTGAACTAAACTAAGAAATAAGGGTACACAAAAGGCTGGAGAAACTCAGCGGGTGCAGCAGCATCTAAGGAGCGAAGAAGATAGGCGACGTTTCGGGTCGAGACCCTTCTCTCGACCCGAAACGTCGCCTATCTCCTTCGCTTCTTAGATGCTGCTGCACCCGCTGAATTTCTCCAGCCTTCTGTGCACCCTCGATTCTCCAGCATCTGCAGTTCCTTCTTTAACACTAAGAAATAAGGGTAATTATTCAGATTAATGTCCTTTCACCAGAATGCCCCTGAAACATTAACCCTGTTGCCATTTTTCTTCCTTACACAAAATCTCACCAGCTTTTCCAAGAGCTTAATAGGTTATAAATAGTTAAGATTAGTTAAGAAATGAATGAGATAACGAAGGTAGACAAAAATGCTGGAGAAACTCAGCGGGTGAGGCAGTATCTATGGAGCGAAGGAATAGGTGACGTTTCGGGTCGAGACCCTTCCTCAGAGATAACGAGGTTGATATTAACATTAGGTGAACAAGAATGCAGCCAGCATCATGCTACATTTCCAAGTACGTATTCAGCTCTTGATTTCTGATGCCTCAGTTTACATACAAATACGTAACATTTTTCCCCATTTAAAATAAACAGACTGGTGGCTCCATTGAAGAAACTGGGAAATGTAATTCAGCCATGTCCACCCAGCTGCATCACCAGTATTCCTTCTCGACTAAACTAAATATCCAATTGTTTTGCAGTAAAATGCAGAGGCCTTTTTGTTCAAACTAACATCCATTAAACAGGAGATAGACACAAAATGGTGGAGTAATTCAGCAGGACAGGCAGCATCTCTGGTGAGAAGGAATGGATAACGTCAAGGGTTTTCACCCAAAATGTCAACCGTACCTTCTCTCCAGAGATGCTGCATGTCCCGCTGAGTTACTCACGCATCTTGTGTCTATCTTCGGTGTAAACCAGCATCTGCAGTTCCTTCCTGCACAATCCATTAAACAGGAATGAGGTGTTATGTCCAGCTATTATGTTTTGGCAGTGCTAATACAGAGAGGAATGCTGGCTGCTCTAGTTCTTTTTCAAAGCAATTGGGAAGAAGTTTTGCGTGACTTTCTTGATTTGTCTTCTGACAGAAGTATTGGGAAGTGGAGTCGGCATTCAGGCCCTTCAGCCTGCTCTGCTGTCCTGGTAAAGTCTAGCTTATCTTCCCACACCATCCTTATAAACTCCCCATGAAATGTCCATGAAATGTCCATTGATCCATGGCATGGAAACACCAAGTCACCCTTAACATCTACTGTCATCAGATAGTCCCAGATTGTCATTACTATCTGGGCATCATTTGCCATCACACCTGGGCAATTCATCAATGGGGACACTTGCCTGTTTAGTTTAAACGGGGGGGGGGGGGGGGGAATTGTTCAGTATATGCATGTTATTTGAGACCATCAATAATCACAAGAGGGGAGGGGTGACAAAGGGGGATGTACCTGCTAAGGTACAAGCAAGGAACCAAAATGGTGACAAAAGAGATGAGGGTGAAAGATAACAAAGAGCAGCGATGGAACGAAGGGTTGATCTTGGGGAAGTGTAAATGGAAGTTATGGAATCATTTGAAGTTGGCAAGCGAATATTCTATGGATGCCGGAAATCTAAAAATAAACATGGAAAAATGCTGGAAACACTTATTATCTAACTCTGTTGAAGACCAGCAATCTGTAATACCCCTCGTGAAAAGATTAGGTGCTCAGAGAGATTCACGGCACAAAGGATGTTCTAATTAGCAATGGTCAATACTGGAGCAAGTTTTTCACACCAACACCATCTTAAATATAGGAAGGAACTGCAGATGCTGGTTTAAACTGAAGATAGACACAAAAAGGTGGAGTAACTCAGCGAGACAGGCAGCATCTCTGGAGAGAAGGAATGGTTGAAGAGCGGTTTCGGCCCAAAACGTTGCCTATCTCCTTCGCTCCATAGATGCTGCTGCACCTGCTGAGTTTCTCCAGAATTTAGTGTACCCGCGCTGTTACTCCAGCTTTTTGTGTCTATCTTCCATCTTGTATATCTATATCTATAAAAGTTACCAAAACTTGGTTTAGATGACCTTGTTTCTTCAAACTACTGCATTCAGTGAGAGGGTAATTGGTTTCAAAGTGCGAGACTCTAATTTTGAGCAAGTTCATCAAATCTCTCAGCCTCACCTGTTAGTGACCAAGGACCGATGTGGTAGAGTTAAAGTGATAGGAGTGCCTTCGCATGAATGAGTGGGTCCTGCAGAGCCTTCACGCAGTCTTTACTCACTCCCCCCAATATGCATGAGACCCACAAAGCGAGCAGTGATCACAATATACTGTACACAGTAAAACGCCTCTCATTTCCAGTCTGAAGAAGGGTCTCAACCCGAAACGTCGCCTATCTCCTTCGCTCCTTAAGGGCCTGTCCCACCAGCATGCAACTCTATGCGATGAGCGCGACCTAACGTGTCGCTTGAGCCGTCCGGCCTCACGGGGCTGGTCCCACTTCGATCGCCGGAGCCGTGCGGAATTGTGCGGAGTTCGTCCCGACATCGCGCGGGGCTCTGAAAAACTGACTATGTTCAAAAATTCCGCGCGGCAACGGCTTGTCGGCTCGCAGTCGCCTCGACGCATTACACACTCCCTCAACGTCGTGCCTCCGTGATCCTCTCTGTAGGTACCTCCGTGACCCTCTGTGTGTGTGGCTCCGTGGCCCTCTCTGTGTGTGCCTCTGTGCCCCTCTCTGTGTGCCCCTCTCTCTCCTGGCGAACTTACCTTTAAGACTTCGCTCCAAGTTCGCCTCACTTTGCGCCATGTTGCGCCACTCACCCGACTTCCGCGCGGCCCTCGCTGCCGGTTTGGTCGCGCTTGCTGCATGCAGGCGCATGCTGGTGGGAACGGCCCTGTACAGGGCTCACCCGACCTCCGCGCAGCCCCCGCTTCTAGTTTGATCGCGCTCATCGCATGGAGTCGGATGCTGGTGGGACAGGCCCTTTAGATGCTGCTGCACCCGCTGAGTTTCTCCAGCCTTTTGTGTACCTACTATTTATCTCATGCTGTTTCTGGCATAAACAAATATCACACGTCAGAATATCTGGTAATTAGCTCCTCTGGGGCATGTTGTGTGAAAACCGATAGTCTAGCTTTCCCATGTAATGGCAGCTATTCTTTCGTCTAGAACGATCATGCAAACACCAAAATTGTTTTGAATATAACCACAAAGGCAAATGTTATTTCAAGTATTATCCAAAATAGATGTTTTGGATATGTAGATGTTTTTAGTTTATTTATGATTACACATGAGGGCAGAGGAATTGTGGGCTGATTAGTGGCAACTTCCTCGTTGAGGATTTGGCACCAGGCAATGGTGAGTAGAGTCATTCATTTGATTTATTTTTGCAATATTTTACATTAACACAATTTTTGCCTTAAAATATAGAATTGAAGTGTAAGAAATTTATTTAAAAGGGTAAAGGGATGACACATAATTTGGCCATTTACTTAAAGGTTAATGCATCGAATATGTTGTACCTAAATTACAATGAAAACACAAAGTACTTTTGCTATAACACTAGGATTAGCGCTCAACCAAGAAAGCCTAGCCCAAAGCCAAAGTACTTTCTGAACTGTTTATACCAACTTATGCCAATGACAATAACTAACTCCAAATGCTATATTAAACTACCTACATGTAAACAAGCACATACAAACTGATGTAGATGCAAGTGTATCATTGGGATACCTAGTGGGCAGTGGTATTTCGTTCAGTTAGGACCACGACACCTCAAAGTCAAAGTCAAAAGAGTTTATTGTCATGTGTCCCTGACAGGACAATGAAAATCTTTCTTTGCACAGCACAACAGAACATAGAAGGCATTGACTACAATTCTATACATAAATACACCCATGAATTAATAAATTAATAAAGTGCAAATAACAGATGGAGGGATATTAATGTTCAGAGTACTGAACCAGGTTTAATAGCCTGATGGCTGTGGGGAAGTAGCTATTCCTAAACCGGGTTGTTGCAGTCTTCAGGCTCCTGTACCTTCTACCCGAAGGTAGCAGGGAGATGAGTGTGTGGCCAGGGTGGTGTGGGTCCTTGATGATGCTGCCAGCCTTTTTGAGGCAGCGACTACGATAGATCCCCTCGATGGAAGGATGGTCAGAGCCGATGATGGACTGGACAGTGTTTACTACTTTTTGTAGTCTTTTCCTCTCCAGGGCACTCAAGTTGCCGAACCAAGCCATGATGCAACCAGTCAGCAAGCTCTCTACCTTGGGAAGGTTCCCCAGTTAGTTCTGGTACCCCAGAACCTTCCCCCCCCCCCTATATGGAGCACGGTGATTTTTTTGGAGCAATTCTCATGCACCCAGCATATTTGTGTAACCTGCACCCTCCCACCCCATCGCCACGGTGCCAGAAGGCTGAGCATATTCTGCAGGAGAGTAGTGGCAGAAACTAGAAATAGTGGAGGCAGTGGTGAGGTCAGGCAGCATCCGTGAAGGCAGAGACAGATTAATGTTTCGGGCCAAGAGGTCATTTATTCATCAGAGATGCTAAAGGCCCTGTCCAACTTTCCCGAGTCACTCACGAACTCTCCCTTTGAGTTTTCCTCTTGATTCGAACTAGGGGAATGTCGGGGAATGTCGGTAGTGAGCCCGTAGGAGGCCGTAGGAGTCCGTAGATGTTTCGTAGCGGCTCGTACTGCCAGCCGTAGGAACTCGGGGCATCAGGTAAGTCGGGACGTTTCTTCAACATGTTGAAAAATGTCCACGAATTTAAAAAATAGCCCCAAGTACCTACGAATGGCTATTACTGTAATTCTCCGAGTTCGAATCAAGGGGAAAATCGGGAGAATTCGTGAGTAACTTGGGAAAGTGGGGCAGGGGCTTAACTCAGTTTCGCTTTGCACAGATGCTGCCTGATCTGTTGCTTAAAACAATTACATTTCAGATTTCCAAAGGATTCATTTTAATGAAATTTTACATTCAATAGCACAGAACCACAATATTTACTTCCTGACCATTTTGTAAACCTTACTTATGCCCTCAAGATAATTACTCATATTTCTCGTGAGGAAGTGTTCTAGATTTTGAAGATATGATTTTACTTCATCTTTTCATTCGGTGAACAACCTGGGTCAGAACATGGGGCTCAGACATTGAAGAATAATGATTCCATTTAGTTTCCATTGTGTTGAGTTCATCATCATGATACTCAAGTGCTTACGTGATGCTTGAACCCACAAATTTCTGTAGTAATTCTTATTGAATCCCGCAAGATGATGGTCGAGATTAAATTGTGTGCTGAGGTATTATGATACGTATGTTCAAATCACAAGGACAAGATAATGAATCAGCCCAAAGTGTTAGCTAGAGTTTCCACACCCACGGACCTAAATATTATTCACACATCTATTGAGAGATTTGAGAGAGGCGACTGTGGAATGCACAGCCAACTAATGTTTAGTTTAGCTTAGAGATACAGCGCAGGCATCCAAAATATCAAATGAAGCCCCAACATGTTGTAAGTACAGTGCAGTACTCCACAATCCAGGCAGTGGCTATGGAGGGAGAAACATAATTCACATTGCAGGTCATTGCCCTTTCATCAACGCTGCCTGAATTGCTGAGTTTCCCCCTTTGTTGCATTTGTACTGAAAATGGAGATTTCTTTGCTTTTTGTTTTCCAGAATATCCTTTATGCCAAATTGACAATCCTGGGAGTTTCTAAGTAGGCAGCGTAATGACAAGTGACGGGCACGGCTTTCAGAAGGCCCCCGTCTGGAAACAGCTATTTGCTTCTGTTCTTTGATTCTTTGTGTCCGAATCACAGAGCCCAACACTTGCTCAAAGGCTAACCTTAATCTGCTCCTTTGAATATTTCCCACTTGTGGATATGGCCATTCATTATCAATTCAACACTACTTCATTGAGAGATGCTGCACCATTATGCCCTGTCTTTATGTGGTACAGTCTACTTCATTGAAAAGGGTTTATTTCAATGCACAAGTAATTCTTTTAGCCTGGCTTCAGTTCATTTGCCACTAAAGTCCACTGCCATGCCTCTTGTTCGATCCAAACTCCTCCAGCACTGCCTCATCTTTTATATGCATAAGCCTTTCCAAAACCTTGGAACCTTTACCCTTAAGGGCCTGTCCTACCAGCATCCGACTCCATGCGATGAGCGCGATCAAACTAGAAGCGAGGGCAGCGCGGAGGTCGGGTGAGTGGCGCAACGCGGCGCAAAGTGAGGTGAACTTGGAGCGAAGTCTAAGGTAAGTTCGCCAGGACAGAGAGGGGCACACAGAGAGGGGCACAGAGGCACACACAGAGAGGGCCACGGAGCCACACACACAGAGGGTCACGGAGGCACCTACAGATAGGTTCACGGAGGCACAAGGTCAAGACAGTGTGTAATGCGTCGAGGCGACTGCGAGCCGACAAGCCGTTGCCGCGCGGAATTTTTGAACAGTCAGTTTTTCGGAGCCCCACGCGATGTCGGGACGAACTCCGCACAATTCTGCACGGCTCCGGCGATCGAAGTGGGACCGGCCCCGCGACGTCGGACAGCTCAAGCAACCACGTTAGGTTGCGCTAATCGCATAGAGTTGCATGCCGGTGGGACAGGCCCTTTACTCACTCCAAGTTCTCTTCACCCATCACCACAGTGCTACACAATTGTGTTTGCCTGGACAGTGCCTTAGCTTTGAAATGATCACCCTAGCTTTCTTTTAGAAAGAACTGCAGATGCTGGAAAAATCGAAGGTAGACAAAAATGCTGGAGAAACTCAGTGGTTGAGGCAGCATCTATGGAGCGAAGGAATAGGTGACATTTCGGGTCTGAAGAAGGGTCTCGACCCGAAACGTCACCTATTCCTTCGCTCCATAGATGCTGCCTCACCCGCTGAGTTTCTCCAGCATTTTTGTCTACCGTAGCTTTCTTGTTTCTTCTGGCGGCTGAAACCCTCAAGATCTCGGCATCTTTGACCCCTTGTGCTTCTCTTATCCAACCACGAAGAGCCACAACTTCAAATGCCTTATAATTATACTCTGGAATTACTTCCCTCAATTGTGCACTCATTCGTTTAAGTCCTTTACCAAAGTTTGTTTTTTCTTGGACTCCTGTGCTTCGGTTTGCTTGGCTATATTTGAAAACTTTGCAAAACTTTAACCTTGTAATATTTTTTGTTCTGTAATGTGAGATTAATTTATTGCCAAATGTTTGGTCACCTTGATATGAGCTATTGTCAAATTTTGTTTCCGCCACTCTTGTGAGGCTTCTTGGAAAGTTTTATTGCACTGAAGCTGCAGAATAAATCTGAATGATGGCGGCATCAGAAACTGCAGATGCTGGAATCGTGCTTAAAATTCAAAGTGCGAGAGTAACTCACCGGGTCAGGCGGCATCTGTGGAAGGAATGTATAGGCGACGTTTAGGGTCAGGATCTTTCTTCAGAAGGTGAATGTTTGTTGTTTTCTGGAGAGCAGTCCATCACAGATAAGCGGGGTTCATTGGAAAGCAGCAAAAGAACTACTTTCACCGAATAGCTGAGCGATTTGTATTGGTTTTAAAATGTGGCATGTCATTCATCCTCATAAATGGGCATTTAAATAAATGTTATATATTTTAAACAAGCATAAAATATCGCAGCTTCGTGAAAGTAATTGGACATCGTAGATGTTATGTCACAGGGGCATCCATTTGCTACTGTATCCATTCCAAGCAATAAGTTGTCCAAACTAACTTTTAGTCCAGGTCTCGGTCACTGGTCATCTATGTAAAGGCACAACTGAACACTTGTTAGCTACAAGAAGATTTCTGCCTCAGACAAAGTTTCTAAGTCTCCTCCACGTTGTACGTAAGGTGACAATGCTTTTCCCCAATTTTCCTGCACTAATCTTTTTAAAGTTCTCAAGACTCGCTCAATGTACTTACAAACCTTAAAACACAAAGGCAATTTAAAAAAAAAAACGAATCTCACATTGCAGAACAAAAGTTAGGTCAAAGTTTTGCAATGTTAGGCAAACTGAAGAACAGGATACCAAGAACTTTGAAAAATAATACCCTTTTCTAGGCCTCCTGACAGAATGTTTGTCTTTCAACTGCAAACCAGATTTCACAGAGAGCCAACACCACAGCTGAGAGTAGATTGGAGAAAAATCATTGCAATGGGAAGGTTATTATGAAATGGGAGAGAAGCTGGAGAATTTTTTTTAATGCTGATGAAATAATTATTACAAAACCTGCAAGCCATTTTTTTGGAGGGAAGTAGTTTTGTAATAAACCAGTGAAACTGAACATGTCCTGCAGGGCATTAAGGGAAGGTTTTATGTAGCACTTTATTCATCATTGAAGTATTCCAGTTAGTCATGTAGGTCAGTCTGAAGAAGGGTCTTGACCCAAAACGTCACCCATTCCTTCTCTCCAGAGATGCTGTGTTTATCTTTGGTTTAACCCAGCATCTGCAGTTCCTTCCTACACATGTCATGTGGGTTAATACACAAGGTGCTGGAGTAACTCATCGGGTCTGGCAGCATCTGTGGAGGACATAGATGGGCGACGTTTCAGAAAGGGAACCCTTCTCAGAAGAAGTCTGAAGGTCAGAAGTAGGGTCCTGACCTGAAACGGCACCTTTCCATATTCTCCACAGATGTCGCCTAACCCGATGAGTTTCTCCAGCACTTTGTGCTCTACGCAAGATTCCAGCATTTACAGCTCCTTGTGTCCGTTGTAAAGGTTATTCGACTTTTAAGGGAGAGGTGTGTTTCATGATTGTACAATTTTAGCAGTAGGCTTTTTCCCTTTATCCAGTTTGTTCATTCATTACATTGCAATGATTCAAACCCATTGTGTGTGACTAGGGTTGCCAATTGTCCCGTATTAGCCAGGACATCCTGAATATTGGGCTAAATTGGTTTGTCCTGTCCTTGTGCCGTATTTGACTGCTGCCATTCGGGTCGAGGGGACTGTCGGGTCGGAACGCCGCATCCGGCCCCGCCTCACCCGTCCCAATGTAGTGCAGCCCATGGAGTGCAGCAGCAGCGCCTCGCCTGTGGCCCCATCGATCGGACGCCCGGCCAGCTGTCCGACCTTCGGACCTTCGCTTACCATCGACGCCGCCACCATTCCTTCTCATGGCCGATCATCGGTTCATGAGTTGGATGGGGTGCCGGACTTTGCCCCAGCCAAAACTCCTCAGCTGGCCCTCCGGCTGGGCTTTGTGTGCAGTCCAGCACCCGGGCCAACTTATCATTCACCCAGCTACGGCCGAGTCGGTCAATGAATTACCGTCAGGAGTTTGTCCCGTATTTTGACCTTTTGTCCCATTTGGGAGTGAGAAAGTTGGCGACCCATTGTGTGTGACCCACTCAAAGCCCCTCAAAGCTCCATCATCAGGTGCTCTTCAACAGCAATCTGGTATTTTCTCTACTGCAACTTAGCTAGAAATACATATATAGTCGCACTAATTCTTTCAGTTTATCAGCAAGCAGAACAAATGACAAATACTATGACACTACTAGTAACCTCACTACCGCAAGTGATTGCAAGTAACTTAGTGCACGATATATATGTGTAACTCCTCTTCACTCATGGCATCTTCACAGATTAATTTTCCAGCCTTTGCCAGGAGACGTTACTGCAGTTTTTGTTTCGTGCCCTCATTAAGTAGACTGTTTCCCCCTGAGTAAATTGTTGCCTTTAGCCTCATCATACATGCCAGATGCTGCCAGTTATATGCTGACGCCCAGTTTTGAAGACGCAAAGTGCAAACACATTGTCTTATGCCGGCCAGGATATCATTATGACTGATAATAAATCTCACCGTTGAGATTTGGTTTGTACATTCATTGCATTCCTACATGAAAATAAAATGCTGATTTTAAAGGAGAGGTTTTGTGCAATAACACCCTAATATGAGATATAGCTAGTCGCATTTCCAAAAGACTTGACCCCTATTTTGTCACAAACCCAACTTTGTGACAAAATGTGTTTGTTCTTTCTCTCGCTCCCTCTCTTTCTCTCTCTCACTCACTCATTCAAAAATTGTACTTTCACATCAAATAGTGTAATAATCTACCCTGAAGGCTACGTGCAGCCTGTGCGGTCACTTGGACACCCTCGCTGTGTGGGCCTCTGGCCCTTGGGTAGTGAGGGCCCCTTGGGTCCCTGCAAATTCGCCATTAAAAATGTGAGTGCTCGCTGATGGCATTTTTAACAGTGGTTTGAAAGCGGTCTTACGTTCTCTAAACAAGCGATTAACCCTGATTTTGTTTTAACTTCTCGTTGGTGACCCTGGTTTTCTTAGTTCAGTGAGATTCTGTCAGCCTGAGTGATTTGGCAGAGATTTCAAAGCCTTTCAAACAAAACCACCTACAGCGATTGAAGGAAAGGCTTTGAAAGGGAATTGGAGATATATTGAAGGAATGGCAAATTACAACTGTACAGGGGGCTGAGTAAAGTGGTTCTTGCAGGGAACCAGCCAGAGCTTGATGGTTAAATGGCCTCTTCTCCTTGCTTTGACAGTTCGCTGATTGTGTGTGTGCAAGTGCGTGTGCAAGTGTTGTGCGCAAGTATGTGCATGCGTGTGTACATGCGTGTGTGTGTATGTGTGCAAGTGTGTGTGGGAAAACAGTTGTGTGTGCGAGCGAGTGTGTGTGAGTACGAGTATGTGTGCGTAACAGAGTACATGCGTGTGTGCATGCATGTGTTTGTGCACGTGTCCGTGTGCTTGCATGTATGTGAGTGTGTGTCAGCCTGCGAGTGAGACTGAGACAAAAATGAATGAAGAGAAACATTTGAGAAGTGAGGGGCAGGGCAAGGGTGAAATGTTTGCAAATACTTCATTTTAATTACATTGTGCACTTGGTGGCACAGAATCACAATATTTACTTCCTGACCATTTATCATAACTTTACTCATGCTCTTAATATAATTACTCATGTTTCTCATGAGGAAGTGTTCAAGGTAGGTACAACTTGAACTCAAGTAGAGGCTAATTGCTGTTGCAGGTTCTAGAGATTAAAGGGCCTGTCCTACCAGCATCCGACTCCATGCGATGAGCGCGATCAAACTAGAAGCGGAGGCCGCGCGGAGGTCGGGTGATCCCCTGTACAGGGCCGTTCCCACCAGCATGCGCCTGCATGCGGCAAGCGCGACCAAACCGGCAGCGAGGGCCGCGCGGAGGTCGGGTGAGTGGCGCAACGCGGCGCAAAGTGATGCGAACTTGGAGCGAAGACTTAAAGGTAAGTTCACCAGGACAGAGAGAGGCACACAGAGAGGGGCACAGAGGCATACACACAGAGGGCCACGGAGCCACACACAGAGAGGGTCACGGAGGCACCTACAGAGAGGGTCACGGAGGCACAACGTCGAGACGGTGTGTAATGCGTCGAGGCGACTGCGAGCTGACAAGCCGTTGCCGCACGGAATTTTTGAACATGGTCAGTTTTTCGGAGCCCCGCACGATGTCGGGACGAACTCCGCACAATTCCGCACGGCTCCGGCGATCGAAGTGGGACCGGCCCCATGAGGCCGGACGGCTCAATCGACCACATTAGGTCGCGCTCATCACATAGAGTTGCATGCTTGTAGGACAGGCCCTTAACGGGGGACCCTAGTATCACCTTCAGAGAAACCTTTCCAATTACCATATCAACCTGTGAATTAGTTCTGTCAACATACTTTAACAGCTGAACTTGGCTTAAGAAAGAGAGACAGAGAGAGAGAGAGAAAGAGAAAAGCAAGCATCTTAGGAAAATGGAACTAATTTGCCATCAGCAGATATTTAAAACACTTTTGTTGGTATCTAATGTATGCTCTTTGTCAATAGGAATCCTCCCAGTGATTGTAGATCACCAAGCTTGATGTACACAAGAAGTGAAGATGAAGCAGACACGTATTGTGCTTGTTCTGCAACTGTGCTCAAGTATAACAAGGGATATCTCCAATCACATAGCAACCCCTCCCTTCAACAGCTGCTTACGGGATGATCTTGTCGCAATTGCCCATAAACCAGCCCAAAACTAATTCATTCCATGATCTGCGCAAAGTTCGGGTCACCATATAAGTCAGCACAGCAATGTAGCTCGTTTTGGTGAATTAAACTTTAATTGTAAAGTTAGTTATTTACTCTGGGTTCAGGGAGTGTGGTTAAGCCATAGACAGCGATGTGTTTTTCTGTTCACACCCAGTTCTTGGTGATGTGTTTATTGTTTTTAACCTGACACTCCCTCTCCACAGTTAATCTTCAGTTGGCACTTGTTTTTTTTAGTTTATTTGCATGCAGGATGTCGAGTTGCTCACTGAGGCAGCTGGCAACGATCCATGCCACTTGTGCTCTGCGCTGAGTCACTTACTCAGATTCAACTACATTGGTAGTGACTGTGGAGTGGTTTAGTTGAGAGCTGCGGCTGAAACAGGCCCTTCGGCCCACCGAATCCGTGCCGACCAGCGACCCCCGCAAACTGGTGGAAGGAAACCGGAGATCCTAGAGAGAACCCACGCAGGTCACGGGGAGAAGGTACAAACTCTGTACAGACAGCGCCCCTGGTCAGGATGGAACGCGGTCACTGGCGCTGTAAGGCAGCAACTCTACCGCTGTGCCACCGTGCTGCACAAGAGGTGGTGTAGACCAGGTGTGGGAAGTCTATATGATCTGCATGGACAAAATGTCCTTGTTTACAGCAATGTGGTAACAATGAGCATAATCAGTACCAGCTTTTAATTCCAGATTTAGATAGTTACTTCCGTTTAAATGATTCAGCTGGCATATGATGGGGCTTGACTCATCAGTGGTCCTTGGCTGTTGGTCCACTGCCCAAAAAACCACCATGCTAACTGGTCTGTGGTTAAAGATGAAAGCAGGGACTTGGCACAGTGTGCAGGGACTCGAGGTCCACGAACCAGGGCCACTTGCAGAATCTTACAGTGGAGGAGGAGGCCATTCGGCCCATCTTGCCCCTCCTTTGGTACCACCTCCTGCAAATGACTACTTGCCCTGTGTTTGCACCAGAGGTCTTGAGAGCCCACCGCCACAGGGAGTGAGCAGGAACGTAAATTTAAGACTAAGGGGTAAGCCATTTGATGAGGGGAAATCCCTTCTCCCAAAGAGTGGTGAACCCATGGAAATCTCAGCCCCAATATATCAAGGAAGTGATTAGATAGGTGCAGAGGGAACGCGGGGTACAGAGATAAAGGGGGAACCAGCTACTGAATATGTGCACAAAAAGCTGGAGTAGCTCAGCGGGACAGGCAACATCTCTGGAGAGAAGGAATGGGTGACTTTTCGGGTTGAAACTCTCCAGAGATGCTGCCTGTCCCGCTGAGTTATTCCAGCCATTTGTGACTGTGGTTTAAAGCAGCATCACCACACTGAATCGTAGCCATGATTATAAAACACTGGAAGGATCAGCGGGCCCTCTCCTGCGTCTTTCCTCTGAGTTTCTTTGTCACGTTTGCTGTCCTGTGGAGGGTCACACTCGCCCGCTGCTGCGATGGGGTTTGACTTCTCAGTGGATCTTGGATGCTGGGCGACTGGCTAGACCACGTTTCAACCACACACACCCACTTGGGGTTTGTGGATGTAATGGAGTGAACATGGTCACACACACAACCACCGTCTTGTGTTAAACATTCTTTAGCTGTTGTATTTGTGGGTGTGGGTGGCTGAGGTTCTCCTGCATCCCGCGCAAGGCATCTGGATGAAGAACTCACTCCTCACTTTCCTCTCGTCCACTTGTCAGTCGCACTAAATCTGTACCCCACCCCCGATTGCTAGATTGACAAGCATAACCGGAGACACAGCCAGTTCAGGAGCACTGTCTTTAATACTAGAATTCTACTATTTCAGAGGGCAAAACAAATTATGACGAGATTGCAGAATTTGGGTGTTTGCAGTTTTGTTTAATTTCCAATGATAAACTTCTTGTGTATTTTGGGAACAATGCTGAATTATCTAGGAATGCTCACTGTAACCAAACACAGCATGTTGCATCTATTCCAGTCATTTCAGTGCTCTCTCTGCTTTGTGAGACATCCTGCGGGTGTGATGTGATAGACAAAGCCATGGTCGTTCGATAAGAGATGTGACCTTATCCTGTATCTACACACTTCTGCAAAAATGGATTGATTGTAATCACGCACTGGATGGCACGCAACAAAAAGCTTCACACTGTCCTTCAGTACACGTGACAATAAACTGAACTGCAAACTGACCAGTCTGTGGAATTCTCTGCCTCAGAGGGCGGTGGAGGCCGGTTCTCTGGGTGCTTTCAAGAGAGAGCTAGATACGGCTCTTAAAAATAGCGGAGTCAGGGGATATGGGGAGAAGGCAGGAACGGGGTACTGATTGGGGATGATCAGCCATGATCACATTGAATGGCGGTGCTGGCTCGAAGGGCCGAATGGCCTACTCCTGCACCTACTGTCTATTGTCTATTGACCAGTTGAGACAGATTAGTTAGAGCAATTGAACTGGGAAAATGAACTGTGGAAGGATCATCAAATGTGATGTCTGAAGGAATACTGCAGCGCAGGGCAGTAGAGCTGCTGCCTCACAGTGCCAGAGACCCCTGTTCAATCCTGACTACAGCAACGGTCTCAGTGGAGTTTGCACGTTCTCCCTGGGTTTTCTCTGGGTTCTCCGACTTCCTCTCGCATCCTGAAGATGTGCAGGTTTGTAGGAAAATTGGCTTCTGGTGTGTAGGAACTAGTGAAAGTGGAACTAGTGAACGATGGCGATGGTCAGTGTGGACTTGCTGGGCCGAAGGGGCCTGTTTCCATGCTGTATCTCCGATACTAAAACTAAGGAACTGGCTCTTTGACCCATCGAGACCACATGAGCTCCTTCACAGAGCCGTCCATTCTGAAGTTTATTACCCCGTACCCTCTTTTAGTTTCAGCGAGAATCTAACAGATACTCCTGGAACGTTACACCCGCATTTTTTTCACTTCCCTGTCCGGCACTGTGTCCAAAATCCTACCATGTAGGAAAGAACTGCAGATGCCGGTTGGAATTGAAGGTAGACACAGAATGCTGGAGTAACTCAGTGGGGCAGGCAGCATCTCTGGAGAGAAGAAATGGGTGACGTTTCGGGTCGAGACCCTTCTTGTCTCCATTCCTTGTCTCCAGAGATGTTGCCTGGCCTGCTGAGTTACTCCAGCAATTTGTGCCTACCTTCCAAATCCTACCATTTGGTTGGATTTAAAAAAATCCCCCTTCCAATTTGTCTCCTTTGTCAATCACTGTAAGTCTGCGCCCATTGCTTATCAACTCTCGGTCAATAGAAGAAAATTCTTACCAGAACCCTCATGATATTAAGATCTCCATTAGATTTTGTTGTAACCTTCTCTGATGGAGCCATACAGCATGGCAAACATGCTCTTTGGTCCAATTTGCCCACACCGACCAGCATGTCCCATCTACACTGGTCCCACCAGCCTGCGTTTGGCCCACATCCCTCCAAAGCAGATTCATGCTCTAAGGAAATGCATCTCCAGCCTATCTCTCTGAATAGCTGCTATTTTAGCACCAGTCAAATAAATCACTCTTGGACTGCTCCAAAGCATTCCCGACAAGGCCTTTGGGTAGATGTTTAACCCCTGCACCATATTTTGAGGCTAGGATTGACTCACTGTTCCTTATTTTCATTTGGTCAGTAGTTCACATTGAACTCAGGCATTCAAGATATTTTGCTTTGTGTTATAGAGTCATACAGCGTGGAAACAGGCCCCTCGGCCCAACTTGCCCACGCCGACCAACGTGTCCCATCTAAACCAGTCACACCTGTCTGCGTTTAGCCCATATCCTTCCCAACTTATACTACCTATATACCTGTCCAAACACTTCTTCAATGTTGTAATTGTACCAACCTCAACTACCTCCTCCGGCAGCTCGTTCCATATACCTATCACCCTTTGTGTAAAAAGGCTGCCCCTTGGTTCCTGTTGCATCTTTCCCCCCTTGCATTAAACCTATGTCCTCTGGTTCTTGATTCCCCTATTCTGGGTAAAAGACTTGTGCATTTACCCGATCTATTACTCTCATGAGGAATGTTCTATAGTTTTTAGTCACTTCTGGTAAAAGCATCTTAAATCACCTTGTGCAGTAATTAGCATTATGTGCATTGGAAATAACATTTGGGGAAAACATTTGGCTAAATGAGCAAATTGCAGCACACAATCCCTGTAAACTTGTGGATCCGAGAGGGAGAAGATAGGGGACCCGGGGTGGGGGGACTGCCGAGAACTAAAGGGGACCACAAATGGAATGTGTTAAAATAGGATGCTTGTAACTCTGTCAGTGCCCTTTATGTGGCCACTCTTTGCATACCCTGGATATGCAAAACAAGCAATATCACCGTGACTTGTCGTTCATATCATCGTTCGTTCATTCATCATTGAAGATGAATGTGTCCAACCAGCAAGAGTCAAGGAGATCCATCAGGATCCATCCTTCTCAAGAGCAGTAACTAGAGGAGATTATTTGCAGCAGCTGCAAGATCTGGGTCGGACTTTTAGAGTCAATAAACGAAAGATAATAGACATTAGACAATAGGTGCAGGTTTAGGCCATTTGGCCCTTCGAGCAGGAAGATTGTTCCCGATGTTGGGGAGGTCCAAGACAAGGGGTCACAGCTTAAGCATAAGGGGGAAATCCTTTAGGACTGAGATGAGAAGGACTTTTTTCACACACAGAGAGTGGTGGGTCTCTGGATCTCTCTGCCACAGAGGGTAGTTGAGGCCAGTTCATTGGCTATATTTAAGAGGGAGTTAGATGTGGCCCTTGTGGCTAAGGGGATCAGAGGGTATGGAGAGAAGGCAGGTACGGGATACTGAGTTGGATGATCAGCCATGATCATATTGAATGGCGGTGCAGGCTCGAAGGGCCGAATGGCCTACTCCTGCACCTATTTTCTATGTTTCTATGAGCCAGCACCGCCATTCAATGTGATCATGGCTGATCATCCCCAATCAGTACCCCGTTCCTGCCTTCTCCCCATATCCTCTATTTTAAAGAGCCCTATCTCTCTTGAAAGCATCCAGAGAACCTGCCTCCACCACCCCCTGAGGCAGTGAATTCCACAGACTCACCACTCTCTGTGAGATAAAGTGTTTCCTCGTCTCCATTCTAAGTCACTGGCAATGCTGCCTGCAAAGCTGGTAAGAGAACCTTGTTGAGAATCCTAGACTCAACATGTGGTGCAGGGGTTAAAAATCTACACAAATTCCACCCCCCCCCCCCCCCCCCCCCCTTCAGAAAACTATTGACCCACGAGGACCATGCCTGAGATGTTACCTACCAGCAGTGGAAAATGTGACTGTTTTTAGATACACAGCATAACTCGGAGCAGAGAAACATGTCAGTGCAATTGATTTTCCGCAAACCCAAGATGTGTGAGGTGTGTTGGAAACAGCCTCCACATTTCCCCCCTGCTTTGTATATTCTACATCACATACAGATGCAATTCTGGAGGAGGAGAGGAACGATAGAGGTATTAGGGACTTTTTTTAGATATTACTGTGATAAGGTAGGTGGTGAATTAAATTAAACTATTTCCAGTTCTAGCCAGCCGAGCCATGAGGGACATTGCACCAGAAAGGCGAGAAAGTAAACCCCCACAGCCTCTACATTCCCCCTACAGATCTGGGAGGGGAGAAATCTTGGGCAGACTCTGGCGCAGTTCGTGGAGCCAGAAGATGTTTTATTCTTTGGGAGGTGAGGAACAGAGGGATGTGTGACTTGTGAGCTCTCCACTCACCATGATCCTCCTCACCAGATGGGTTGAAATGCTTCACTCCATGATAGACTCTCAGCATCATGATAAACAAAAGCAGGTTTTCACAAATTCTAGGAGCAGAATTAGGTCATTTGGCCCATCGAGTCTACTCCACCATTCAATCATGGTTGATCTATCTTTGCCTCTCAACCCCACTCTCCTGCCTTCGCCCCATAACCCCTGACACCTTTACTAATCACAGCACCCATCGTGCAACTTGAATGAATGAATGGATACGTTTATTGGCCAAGTATTCACATACAAGGAATTTGCCTTGGTGCTCCGCCCGCAAGTGACAAAATGACATACAGTGACAGTTAGGAATGACACATTAATAATAAAACATTATTGATTAAACATGTGAATTAAATAAAATACCAGAGCAAAAGGAGGCTACAGATATTTGGTTATTGAGTAGAGCTACTACTCGTGGAAATAAAAGCTGCTTGTATGTCTGGCTGTAGCAGCTTTGACAGTCCGGAATAGCCTTCTAGAGGGAAGCGATTCAAAGAGTTTGTGGCCAGGGTGAGAGGGGCCAGAGATGATCTTGCCCGCACGCTTCCTGGCCCTTACGGTGTACAGTTCATCAATGGAGGGAAGGTTGCCGCCAATAACCTTCTCAGCTGATCGGACGATTCGCTGCAGCCTCCAGGTGTCGTGCTTGGAGACTGAGCCAAACCAGACTATGATGGAGAAGGTGAGGACAGACTCTACGATGGCCGTGTAGAATCGGACCATCATTGCCTGTGGCAGATCGTGCTTCCTCAGCTGCCGCAGGAAGTACATCCTCTTTGACTGTGGAGTCGATGGTGGCCCCCCATTTACGGTCCTTGATCCAGTGATAGTTGAAGGTTTATTGAATGACTCACTTCATGACCTTGGAGTCTAGCACCATTATCCCCATCAACCTGCCCCTGCTTTGCTGTTAGTTTCTTATGGCTACTGCATCACCAACCCTCGCCTGCCTCTTATTTTGTTCTTTTTCCACCCAGTCACCAATCACAACCACCACAAACTTCCTCCCCACCCTGGGTGACTGTCCCAACCCATGTGTTTCCAGTCCCCCTTATTGGATGAAGTTCTGACTCAACCCTGCCCGATTCTGACCTCGTCTGCATAGTGGGCCTGCCCAGTATCAATGATCAACGAACTCCGCAATCCCCAACGTTCTGCACTGTGTGCATGTAAAGACCTTTCTTGCAAAAGAAAATCCTTTACAAGCGCAAAGTATGCATAACTGATCCCATTGCACATAATGGTTTGGCCCCATCCAAAGTACAGTGTTGCAACAGCGAGTCATGAACGTAGCAGTGGCCTACCATGCATGCAGGTTTTATATGTCCTCTGATGCGCTCTATGATCTTTGATTAACACAGCATTCTAGCCAAAGGTACTTCATGGATGATTTTGTAGGGCACTATTGGACACTGAATTATTATTGAAAATTGAACGGCAGCTTGGTCTAACTTCAATAGAACATCTTGGAGGATTTTCTTATTTGGTCTTGCTCTAACCTCTTGCTTTTTTGCACGGTCTTCTACCTCTTGGAACTCTTATTGGAATCGATATTTTTGTGCGTTTGAGTCCATGTGAGGCCTGTGATGCTGTTGCACGCGAGATTGTCATTGTACATGTGCCTCACCTGTACATGATAATAAACTCAACTTGACTTCAGGAACATACGATGGGGCGGAAAGATTTGGAGAGGCTAATTTTTCGAGATGTGGGCCTTGGCAGTTGAAGGCATAAGCCAGCGATACATGGGAGGCCAAATTGATCAATGTTAAATGCTGACACAATTACACACTGGGTTTTCAGAGCCCATGGTGCTTACTTTTATGACATCTCCAAAAGATGTCCCAAGTTTAGAA
This sequence comes from Raja brachyura, assembly GCA_963514005.1. The sequence continues at coordinate 18,311,236 of OY740818.1, forward strand.
GACAACTTGCAGTGGGCCCTGCAGATAACATAGATGTTTCCCCATCGGAAACATGAATCCATAATTTGCCACCTGCTTGAGACTCTTGTCTATTATTCCCATGGAAGAATAAGGAACTGGACTGTGATGTGGTCATGGATTGAGACATGGGGTTTCAGAAGGCTTTAATAAATGAGAAATTCGTCATCCCTCGATGTAGCCTATTCTTTAAGAGGATGAATAGCCTTTTTGTTTTCAAGTTCAGTGTACATTTCAAGGCCGCTACCAACTCTTCATTTCATGCAAATGAAAGTGGGTTTTTTCCAGATAATAAAATCTGTAGCATAGAGTGACGGGAAGCTTCAGTGAAGGAGTGAGTAGATTGTGAGCAGGATACTCACTGCCATGTGGGTGTGTGTGTGGGCCGAGACACAGGATGGAGGACTTCACACAGTTTCAGATGCAAGTTGGGTGCTCACTGAGAGCCTGCTGCTCATCTGCTGCCCTTTACAAGTTGCTGCCACTAGCTGGGAATTACTTACTCGATGCCCTAACCATAAAGAGACTGGGCAACGGGTAACAAATCAGTACAACTGTTCTATAAAAGCCCACGTTATCTATTAGGTATCTATAACACAGCACAAAACTCGCATGTTTTTTCACCACATCTTTCGCATACCCAGAATGACATTACTTTGCAAGTAAACTCTGTTTCATTCGAAGAGACATGATGTGCACACATTGGGACGTATTTACAATCCTCCAATCTACCTTGTTGCGGCCCTTGCACTTTTTAGTCTGCAATTTCTCTGCAGCTGGAACACTTTCCTTTCTCCTTTAGCCCTGACTGTTGTACCGTGTATTGTTTGATTATAATCATGTGTGGATGAACAGCACGCAAACCAAAGTGCTTCACTGTGTCTCTGTGCACCTGACAATGATAAACCAATATTAAATCAAACAGCAGGATGACAGTGAACAATTTCTTCAGTGTAGGGTTGTGTTCAGGCAGTGGCCAGGGCACCCTGCATCACCCTGATATTGTAGCGTGGGCTTTTATTACACCCATCCAAGATGGTGCAGGGGCTATAATGTTATTGTTATCACACGCTCAGCATTTTACCAAGAACGTCCCCCCCCCCCCGCTCCCCTCCCACCCTGAGGTGTCTCGCCTGCGGACTCTGAGCCAGACGTGACAGGTTCCCACTGCAGTTGGAAAAGAGACAGGCGCATAAACTTATAGAAACATACAAAATTCTAAAGGATTGGACAGGCTAGATGCAGGGGAAATGGTCCCGATGTTTGGGGGAGTCCAGAACCAGGGCTCACAGTTTAAGAATAAAGTATAGGCCATTTAGGACTGAGATGAGGAAAAAAACGTTTTCACCCAGAGAGTTGTGAATCTGTGGAATTCTCTGCCACAGGAGGCAGTGGAGGCCAATCCACTGGATGTTTTCAAGAGAGAGTTAGATGTAGCTCTCAGGGCTAATGGAACCAAGGGATATGGGGAAAAAGCTGGAATGGGACACCGTTTTTGGATGATCAGCCATGATCATATTGAATGGCGGTGCTGACTCGAAGGGCCAAATGGCCTACTCCTGCACCTATTTTCTATGTTTCCATGCAAGACGAGTAGAATGTAAATATTGTGAGCGGCACAACTCAGAAATCGCCTGGAGTAAAGCGATCCCCGTTGTGCATTTGGTACACTTGCTGCAGCTCCCAGCTGCTGAGCAAAAAGGGTGGCTGGGGTTTTATGAACTTTGAGCAGGGGCGAGTAGAAATGAGCCATTCTGAGAACCAAAAGCAACGTAGACTCACAGGGAGTGTGCGAACAGTGCCACATCTATGGCATACTGCTGAAGACTGGCTGAGTGGAAGTCCCATTTAGTGAAATGCTGCCGAATACAGCTGGCCAGATTAATCTGCATTCCTCTGTTGCACAAGTGTACGAGGAACAAGAGGACAAGTATTTCAGGAACTCGATAGCTTTGATCAGAGTTTGCGGTAACTTTGTATGGTCTTTAACTTTACATTTAAAGACCTTTAAAGTCGTTCCTTCCCCAAGTCCTTTGGTGACAGCGTGTACGGTGGCAACTGTACCTCAGAGTGAGAACTAACCAGGTCTGTCTATGTTTTGCTTGTAAAACCAACATTTGGTTTGGAACCAATTCATAACTCGTATTAAAAAAAACATCACAACGTAATTAAAATAAAAGAGAAGCTGCTATTTCCGATCTGAATCTAGATTAACTCAAACACACAGTATTGCACTATTGAACTGGCAGCAGTCTATTGTTAGGCAAATGCAGCAAAGAGCAGTCTTGTTTGTGCACAATCTTTCTTACCTTTTGTCACTGTACCGAGAAGCAGTATGACAGTCAACGCCTGTAGCTGACAGGTTCTCCGGTTTTGAACATCCATTACTGTGTGCTTCTCTTCCCTGACTCAATCACCTCTCATCTGTCAGCTCCCCTCTCCGAGTGTATGTGTATGTGTACGAGCGAGTGAGAGAGAGAGAGAGAGAGAGTGAGAGAGAGAGTCCTCATTGATGTTTACTGTGTGAGCTTTAAGCATTGACTTCAGGCCAGAATCTGTGAGTGTCTGCGTTTAATAGGCTGTGGCTCAAGCACTGTGAAGGAAACTTGAAAATACAAATTTGCATGAGGCGGTCTCTCGAATGTTTTAATTGGCCCCGGCCTCAGGAACTGGCGCCTCTATTGCTGCTGTCAGACAGTACTTTAGAAGAGAAGAAGCAGGCTGGTTCCTATTCCTGGCTCTTGGCAAACTGTTCCTCCAAACCCCCCAATAATCCAGGGTGATAATGGCACAAATGCACCAGCCAGTCTGGTAAAGTGGGCCACTCCACCAAAGCTGCCAGGAATGCATGCATTATGACACATGAGGACCTATGTTACACTCAGTGTGCAGAGTCTAAGTTGCTCCTATGTTTTAGGAGCAGAATTAGGCCATTCAGCCCATCAAGTCAACTCTGCCATTCAATCAAGGTTGATCTACCTTTCCCTCAACCCCATTCTCCTGCCTTCACCCCGTAACCCCTGACTGCGGTGGGCCATGTTCATGCTGCTTTAATGCATGTCATCACCTCCTCCACAGCCAACAATGGAGCATTGTGGGCTCCTTGGCCATCGGTGCCGGCTCTGATTTGTTCTGCACCTTTTCATACCTCTAGTTTCCCTCTCTCCTGACTGAGTCTGAAGAAGCATCTCGACCCGAAACGTCGCCCTATTCCTTTTCTCCACAGATGATCTCCTTGATCTCCCAAGCTCGATAACCAACACCCCCTCCCCAATATTTCTCCTCCATCTCCAATGTTATTTAAAAGACAAAGCACACTAGATTATAGTCACAACTAGACTAAGTGGGACCCAGCTTCACACGGGAGGGCTAGTCCCCCAACACAATATTCCTCCTCTCCACCAATTCCAATATAGCTGGCCAGTTGGGAGTGGGGGGGGGGGGGGGGGTTCTGGAGCACTAGTATTGTTGTTGTGGGCCGAAGGGAGTGGTTTTGCAGACCACATAAAACCACATAAAGGGCACTCGCAGTTCAGTAGACACTCAGTGTTGTGTAGATTCCCAGCTCAGACTGAGAGTCATGGCCTCTCCCACGCCAACTTGCAGCTACTGAGCCACGTCCAGACTACCGGGTTTTATAGTCCCTTCCCCCCCCCCCCCGGAAGGGGTGTGGCCTTCATTGCAGTGATTGACAGGAGAGAGAATCTCAAGATTTTATAAACACTAATAACTCTTTTATTTTTCATCGATGGGAAAAATCCTCGGGGCCTGATCATCAGAGGAGAACTCGCTAAAAAATCGCTACCATATATGGCTGTGATTTTTTGGCCATCTTACTCAAAGATGGCCAAAAAGCACAGCCATATATGGTAGCGATTTTTTTCTAAAATCAAACAACGTAAACAGGAAGTGGTCAAGATGAGACTTTTAATTATATAGATGTAATACAGCACCGAACCAGGCAACTTGTGCAGGAAGGAACCGCAGAGGCTGGTTTACACTGACGATGGACACAAAATGCTGGAGTAACTCAGCGGGTCAGGCAGCATCTGTGGAGAAAAGGAATGGGTGACGTTTTGGATTGGGACCCTTCTCCAGACTGAGAGTCAGGGGAGAGGGAAACTAGAGATATGAAAAGGTGCAAAACAAATCAGAGCCGGCACTGATGGCCAAAGAGCCCACAATTGTCCATTGTTGGATGGACTTGATGGATGGAGCGATAGGGAGAGATTAGGTGAGGGAGATGTGCGGTACAAGTTGTTTTTACACAAAGGGTCATGGGTACCAGGAACTCACCACGGGTGGGGGCAGATGCAATGGTGCCACTTACGAGACTTAGATAGACACATGAATATGCAGAGAATGGAGCAATATGGATCTTGCAAAGACAAATGAAATGAGCTTGTCTTGGTCTCATGTTTGGCACAGACGTGATGGGCCAAATGGTCTGTTCCTGTTCAGTACTGTTCTACGTTCTATTAGACAGGCTAGGATTTTATTTGTTGTAGTGTAGGAGATATGTATAAAATCATAAGGGTCATAGAGAGGGTGAATCCTTTTCTCAGGGTTGGGCAATTAACAACTGGAGGACCTCGGTTTAAGGTGGGAGAGGAAATATTTAATTGAATCTGTGGAATTCTTTGCCTCAGAGGGCGGTGGAGGCCGATTCTCTGGATACTTTCCAGAGAGAGCTAGATAGGGCTCTTGAAGATAACGGAGTCAGGTGGATATGGGGGGAAGGCAGAAACGGGGTACTGGTTGTGGATGATCAGCCATGATCACATTGAATGACGGTGCTGGCGTGAAGGGCCGAATGGCTTACTCCTGCACCTATTGTCTATTGAACCCTGAGAAGCAACTGTCTGACATAGAGGGTGCTGCATATATAGAACAAGCTGCCAGAGGAAGTGGTTGAAGCAGGTGCAAAAACAATATTTAAGTCATTTTGACAGGTACTTGGACTGAAAGGTTGGAGTGGAATATGGGCCAAATGCAGGCAAATGGGGCCGTCTTAGATGGGTGCTTGGTAGCATGATCTCTAAACATAAAAACTGAACTGAACTAATTATTTTACCAAGGAGTCGATGAGGGAATGGGCTATTTTAGAACTACGATTGTTTAATGATCAAGAATTTATTGATGACCCAGTAGTGGTAGGTCTGAATGACAATAAAGGTAATCTGAATCTGAATCTGAATCTAGTGAAGAGTGTTTGAGCGAACAATGATCATAATGTCACAGTGTGTGATCTGGTTCTATCTTAAATACACGTCTTAAATCTGGATACAGTAAACTACTAAACTGAGTTGCGAGTTGCTCAGGATTAGTTAGATAGATCAAAGAGTAGACAGTTAAAAGGAAGTTGGGTTATCAAGTGATTTATATCTGATGGTAAAAGTCACTAGCAAGTTATTGAAACATATTTGGCCAGGCCCGTGGATAAGAAATGTTTAGAGGGAAATTGAGCCAGTTTAGGTAGGCATCTCGGCTGGGAGAAGTTGGGCTGTAAAGGGCCTGTCCCACCAGCATGCAACTCTATGCGATTAGCGTGACCTAACGTGGTCGCTTGAGCCGTCCGGCGTCGCGGGGCCGGTCCCACTTCGATCGCCGGAGCCGTGCGGAATTGTGCGGAGTTCGTCCCGACACCGCGCAGGGCTCCGAAAAACTGACTATGTCCAAAAATTCCGCGCGGCAACGGCTTGTCGGCTCGCAGTCGCCTCGACATTTACACACCGCCCGGACTCGTGCCTCCGTGAACCTATCTGTAGGTGCCTCCGTGACCCTCTATGTGTGTGGCTCCGTGGCCCTCTGTGTGTGTGTGCCTCTGTGCCCCTCTCTGTGTGCCCCTCTCTGTCCTGGCGAACTTACCTTAGACTTCGCTCCAAGTTCGCCTCACTTTGCGCCGCGTTGCGCCACTCACCCGACCTCCGCGCGGCCCTCGCTGCCGGTTTGGTTGCGCTTGCCGCATGCAGGCGCATGCTGGTGGGAACGGCCCTGTACAGGGGATCACCCGACCTCCGCGCAGCCCCCGCTTCTAGTTTGATCGCGTTCATCGCATAGAGTTGCATGCTGGTGGGACAGGCCCTTAAGGCTGTTTCCCTGCCATATGTCCAAACTAAATCTGAACTTTAGATATGCATCTTTGTTGGCATGGACAAGTTGGGCTGAAGGGCCTGGTTTCCGTCCTGCCAAACTCTATTAATATAAACCTTTTAAAATAGTGATTTCCGTTCAGCACAGGAAGACGAGAGGTAATTCTGGGAATTCTGGGAATTCTGTCAACCCTAAGTGAATCAGGACTCAATTGGAGCTTTTGGGTGGCACAGCGGTGAAGCGACTGACTTACGGCGCAAGAGACCCGGGTTCGATCCTGATTGTCTGTACGGAGAGAGTACCTTCTCCCCGTGACCTGCGTGGGTTTTCTCCGGTTTCCTCACGCTCTCCAAAGATGGACAGATTTGTTGGTTAATTGGCTTGGTATAAAAGGTAAAATTGTCCCTAGTGTGTGCAAGGTGGTGTTAATGTGCGGGGATCGCTGGACGCCGCAGACTCGGTGGGCCGAAGGGCCTGTTTCCACGCTGTATCTCTGCATTAAACTCAAAATCGCATTTTTTCTTTGAGGTATGAAAGTAAAAGTGGACGAGATTAATTTTGTTGCGGTGATGAGGTCCCGCAGAGGAACCAAGTGTTCAGAATTGAAGATGAATTTGTAAGTCGGGTGCGAGGTCGGGTGAGCGTGGAATGGGTCGATCAACTCCTGCCCCATTCTGCTGCTTCACCCGTGTGTTTGCTGTTGCTGCATTTCTGACATGCGACAAATTGATTGCATCTTTTATCCCTTGAATCAGAAATTAGAGAAATTGTTATAATTGTAAATATTAGAGTGGTTGGCATAACCTCATTGTGGTTCTGGTTCTGATGTTTGAGAACATTGACGTTAGTTCCGTGCCTTTAAATTTGTGAAGTGAAACTCCGTCTGACACACAATGGCCCCTCAGGGCACTGCCTTCCTGTTCACCAGAGTTGTGTTCACTATCCCATATCTCCTTGGCCTGGGTCTCTTGGCAGCGCTGAGGCTACCAGATCTCCGGGCTCCAGGAGATGTTTTAGGGAAGGAAACCACTGGTCAGCTTGGGCAGCACATTGGCACATGGGTAAAGTTGCTGGCAGCCTGTGCCAGGGACTTGGTTTCAATCCTGACCTCAGGTGCTGTCTGTACGGAGTTTGCACGTTCTCCCTGTGACCGTGTGGGTTTTCTCCGGGTGCTCCGGTTCGTAGTTAGCTTCTGGAAATAGTAACTGCCCCTAGTGACAATAGACAATAGATGCAAGGAGTAGGCTATTCGGCCCCTCGGGCCAGCACGGCCATTCAATGTGATCATGGCTGATCACAACCCAATTCCTGCCTTCTCCCCATATCCCTTGACTCCGCTATCTTTAAGAGCTCTGTCTAGCTCTCGAAAACATCCAGAGAACCAGCCGCCACCACCCTCTGAGGCAGAGAATTCCACAGACTCGCAACTCTCGGAGTGAAAAAGTTTTTCCTCATCTCCGTTCTAAATGGCTTACCCCTTGTTCTTAAAAATGCTAGTGAAAATATACTAAACTGAACTGAGTAAGAAGGAACTGCAGATGCTGCTTTAAACCGAAGATAGACACAAAAAGCTGGAGTAACTCAGCGGGACAGGCAGCATCTCTGGGGAGAAGGAATGGGTGACGTTTCGGTTCGAGACCCTTCTTCAGACTGATTATTCTTCTGAGGCAGAGAATTCCACAAATTCACAACTCTCAGGGTGGTTTTTTCTTTCCTAATCTCAGTTCTAAAAGGCCTAGCCCTTATTCTTAAACTGTGGCCCCTGGTTCTGGACTCCCCCAACATCGGGAACGCGTTTCCTGCATCCAGCGTGTCCACAATCCCTCAATAATTTTATATTTGCGACTGAGAGGTTCACAAGCAGAAATCTTTCAAAGACGAGAAGGTGGGGAAGATCCATAGATGCTAGAAGGTTCAGAGAAGCTTAAAGTGCCACGGCAATGAAATGTCAACATTAGCAGGTGGATTGTTATTAAACATGAACATGGATGAGAGTGAACTCAAGGAAAGTAAATGGGTAATATCCTCCTCATGTTCCTATTCATATATGTAAATCCAGGCTGGAAGTTGGAAGAGGCAGTGATATGAGGCCTTTAGAAGGGGGTGCTCCTACTGTGTGCTTTCATCTGGGATCCAGTTCCTCTGTGGTTTGCATGAGAACATGCGTGCACGCATGCACATAACGATCGCATGCTCGACATCAACAATCCAAGAAACTCACTGCTGTCTTCAGAAAGGGGAAGTCGGGAGACCGCAAGCCTGCTTCCATCGGTGGGTCAACAGTGGAGAGAGTTAACAGTTATAATTCTTGCGAATTATTTTGTCCTGGGCCCAGCAAATAGATGTACTCACAAAGAAAGTGTGTCGGCATCTCAAACTTGTGAGAGGTTTAAAGGGATTCACCATGCCACCAAATGCTCTAACCTCCACAGAGGTATTCCAACTGGTTGCATCATGGTGGCATGCGGTGCTGGCTCGAAGGGCCGAATGGCCTCCTCCTGCACCTATTTTCTATGGCCTGGTAAGGTCATAAGGGATAGGTGTCTAGTTAGGCCATTTGGCTCATCAAGTCAACTCTGCCATTCAATCATGGCTGTTCTATCTCTCCCTTCTAATCCCATTCACCACTTGTCTCACCATAATCTCTGACAACTGTACCAATCAAGAATCTATCTATTAAAAATATCCACCGACGGCCCCCACAGCCTTCTGTGGCAAAGAATTCCACAGATCCACCACCCTCTGAGTAAAGAAGCCTCTCGCAGGAAGGCAAGAGGCCACAGAGAGTGGTGGGCACATCAAGGGCACTGCCTTCCCCACCATCAGAAGCATCTACTGTACACAAGGCACTGCCTGACAAAGGTGGAATCTGTCATCAAGGAATCTCAGCATGCGGCTCATGTCCTCTTCTCACTGTTATCATGGGGCAAGAGATTCGGGTGCCTGAAGTTCCATACCGCCTGGTTCAAGAACAACTCTCCCACCGTCATCAGGTTCTTGAATCGACCCACCCATCCCTAATCCGACCTCAGCAACGGAACACAACACACCAACTCTTGCACTATCACACACACCAACTCTTGCACTATCACACACACCAACTCTTGCACTATCACACACATCAACTCTTGCACTATCACTCACACCAACTCTTGCACTATCACACACACTAACTCTTGCACTATCACACACACCAACTCTTGCACTATCACACACTTGTTTTTTACTTGTATTCCCACATTCATCTCTTGTTTCCTTTCATAGTTTTAAGGACCTGTCCCACGATGCGAGTTTACCCAAGAGTTCGCCCGAGTTTTAAAAAAAATCAAACTCGTCGTACCGCATCACGAGTATTTTTTTACTCTTGGAAATTTTTCACACTGTTGAAAAAATTTCACGCGTTTCGTGTTTCACGAGTACCTGCCGTTAGCATTACGAGTCGCTACGAGACATCAACGAGCTCCGACGTACATTCTACGTACTTACCACGAGTTTGTTTTTTTTTTAAACACGCGAGAGCTCTTGGGTGAACTCGCACCGTGGGACAGGCCCTTTATTCAGTTCACTGTCTTGGATAATTTATGTACAATTTAAGTTTTTGTGAGAGTGCCTGAGACCAGTGTGCCTGTGATGCTGCTGCAAGCAAGACCTTCATTGTACCTGCACCTCACCGTACCTGTGCCCGTGACAATGAACAACTAACTGGACAGGTTCTCTTCCCTTGCTTCCTTATTTTTGGTGCATTCGCTTGGAAGGTTCACGTTGAACTCAGACTTTGGGAACGTGTCTGTTTCCACAATGCACAAGGTGTGAGCAGAGAGAAGTGTGCAGGTTGCACTTGTTTTTCAGATGGCGGAACAACGATGCATTTGCTTACGAGCAAGAATCAGTTTTCATTCTCTGTTCCTTAAGAGAAGTTTCCTGTTTATTGTATTAGTTTGAGTTTTAACTCTACCTCACTCACTCAGCATGGCTGCTCTCTTGCAGAAAGTGCCTGTAACACACACTGTGTCTCAATGACACTGGGTCGTATTGGACACAGACAATGATTAAACTGTGGATGCTGGCTTATACCGAAGAAAGACACAAGGTGCTGAAGTAACACACCTGGTCAGGCAGCTTCTCTGGAGAAAAGGAAGAGGTGATTTTTTTTTTAGACTGTTCACCTATCCCTTTTCTCCAGAGATGCTGCCTGACCAGGTGTGTTACTTCAGCACCTTGTGTCTATCAGTGAGTAATTAAGACCAGTGTCGGGAATCTTCTCGATTTCATCTGAGATTGAAGCCAAGCTTCACCTGCCCGATCAAATGGATATTGGACCTTTGGGTCTACTCCGCCATTTGGTAAAATTGGGATGGAATTTGTGTCTCTTTGTACTATTCAAAAATCACAAATCTCTGCTTGTAAACATGCAAAACTCAAGTTATTCCAGTGCCGTGACCACGCTGGCATCTACACGGCAATTTGGAAAATTGCCCAGGAATGTCCTGCCTGGAAAATTACTGCCTGATCGGGCCTCAGCCAAGTGATGGAAGATGTCGAAACATAGAACAGTACAGCACAGGAACAGGCTCTTCAGGCCACAGTGTCCTTGGCCGGACATGCTGTTACTTTAACAGCGTCAAACTTCGTCTGACTTTGCTAAAGGTCGGTCATGAACCAAATTTGCCTTTCCTCGCACATCCCAACTCAAACCAAGAAGATCAATGATCTGCAAAAAAAATCAAAGAGCCAGAGGAATTCAGCTGGTCAGGCAGCATCAGTGGAAGGAATGAACAGTTGATGTTTCGGGTCTGTTGGAGTCGTGGTGAGAAAAGTAGAAAGCAGGTTAGGGCAAAGCTTGATGGATACAGCTGAGGGATTGGCAGACGGGTGGAGTCAGTGACAAAGTCTAGAGTTGGAAAGAAGACAAAATGGTGGCAGATAAGGAAAGAAGAGGAGGATTGTAAAGCTGGGAGCATTTTGGACCATGGTTGACTGAGCAGCAATGGCTACAATGCACAGTCAATGCTTCATATTATGCAAGTGGTTTGGATAAAAATACAGCCAATTTTTATTTTGAGTTGTGATGCAATGATGTGGACATCTGCCTATTGCATCATAAATATTTTCCCCCAGTAACAAATATCATGTTTGTTCTCCAAGGCTTGTGCAGATCAGGTCAGGATTCCCAGCTCCTCTTTTGTTTCATCCTTCTGAACACATGCACTGGACATCTGAGTGCCTTGCATTGTTACTAATACAATTCATCATTCTTCCAGTGTGGGCTTACTCCAGTGGGCTGCCTTTATAACTGGAGCTTCGTCATACTCCTTTGATATGTCCCACAATAGCATTTCAGTCCCATTAAATGATTCATTGATAAGGAGCAGAAAATGCTACTGCAAATAACGGAGTTGCAATCAGTCAACATCATGCGACGGTTGTACGATTCTGCTCGGGATGAATAACGGCGCAGTGGGTGGCACAGCAGCAGAGTTGCTGCCTCACAGCGCCAGGGACCCGGGTTCGATCCCGACCACGGGTGCTGTCTGTGCGGAGTTTGTACGTTCTCCCTGTGACCTGTGTAGGCTTACTCCGAGATCTTCGGTTCCCTCCCACACTCCAAAGATAGACAGGCTTGTAGGTTAATTGGCTTGGTATAAATGAAAAAAATTGTCCGTAGTATGTGCAGGGTAGTGTTTGTGTGCGGGGATCGCTGGTCGGTGCGGACTCGATGGGCCGAAGGGCCTGTTTCCACGCTGTATCTCTGAACTGAATTAAACTAGACACATCTCCAGAGTTGTGAATTTGTGGAATTCCTTGCCACAGAGGGCAGTGGAGGCCAAATCACTGGATGGATTTAAGTGAGAGTTAGATAGAGCTCTAGGGGCTAGTGGAATCAAGGGATATGGGGAGAAGGCAGGCACGGGTAATTGATTGGGTACGATCAGCCATGATCACAATGAATGGCAGTGCTGGCTCGAAGGGCTGAATGGCCTCCTCCTGCACCTATTTTCTATGTTTCTGTGTTTCTAGTACAGTTGCTTTGTCTCTGCTGTATCGTGGTGGAGTGCACTCCTAGCTGATCCCTCTCACTCCCCGTTACTCTGCACTGTTCCTCTCCAGACTGCACTCTCTTCCAGAGCAGTCTCTTTGGCATCCCATTGATATTGTCCATGCAGGTCAATGACAAGCAAGTAAATCCTTCACATCGTGTGAAGATCAAATTGAATTAAGTTAAAAAAAAAATGGAAGTAATTCTTTACTAAAGCCAACTACTATTGACCAGTTGCAAAATAACCATGGATTTATCTGGGCACAATATTCCTCTTGAAGAACAATTGCATTGCTATAAAACATGGAACAGTACAGTACAGGATCAGGCCCTTCGGCCCACAATGTCCATGCTGAACATGATGCCCAGTTAAACTGATTTTATCTGCCTGGACGTGATTTATATCCCTCTATTCCCTGCACTTCTACTTGCCTATCTAAAAGCCTCTTACGCACCACTATGGTATCTGCCTCCACCACCACCCCCTGGCAATGAGTTCCAAGCCCCCACCTCCACCTGTGTAAACAAACTTGCCCCACGCACCTCTATTACATTTCCCCCCTCTCACCTTATACCTATGCCCTCCAGGGTTAGACATTTCCACTCTGGGGGAAAAAGTTCTGACTATCTCTAACTTCTACAGATGCACAGTAGAGAGCTTGCTGACTGGTTGCATCATGGCTTGGTTCGGCAATTTGAGTGCCCTGGAGAGGAAAAGACTACAAAAAGTAGTAAACATTGCCCAGTCCATCATCGGCTCTGACCTTCCTTCCATCGAGGGGATCTATCGCAGTCGCTGCCTCAAAAAGGCTGGCAGCATCATCAAGGACCCACACCACCCTGGCCACACACTTATCTCCCTGCTACCTTTGGGTAGAAGGTACAGGAGTCTGAGGACTGCAACGACCCGGTTCAGGAATAGCTACTTCCCCACAGCCATCAGGCTGTTAAACTTGGCTCGGACAAAACTCTGATCATTAATATCCCTCCATCTCTTATTTGCACTTTATTAATTTATTAATTCACGTGTGTATTTACGTATATAATTGTAGTCAATGCCTTCTATGTTCTGTTGTGCTGTGCAAAGAAAGAATTTCATTGTCCTGTCCTGACACATGACAATAAACTCTTTTGACTCTTTTGACTTTGATTTGACTTTGACTATCTATCTTATCTATGCCTCTCATAATTTTATACATTTCCATCAAGTCTGCCCTCAACCACTGATGTTCCAGAGAACACAATTCAAGTCTATCCAAGTCTGAGGAAGGGTCTCGACCTGAAACGTCGCCCATTCCTTCTCTCCAGAGATGCTGCCTGTCCCGCTGAGTTACTCCAGCATTTAGTGTCTATCTTCAAGTCTATCCATCCGCTCCCCGTAGCCGAAACCCTCTCATCCTCTTACACACATAATACAACCCTAACAGCAATATTATCAGTAGGTTTGAGATTTTTCAGTGGGAAATATGGAACAGGGATGGGATGATATTTTATTTCAAAACACACATCACCATGTTAACTTCCTCCCATAATATTTTAATTAAACCATGAATTAATAAGTCTTTCAATCCAATCCTTGTTTTTTTAAGCTCTGAATTAATTTAAAGGCAAATATTTCTAGCCTGGCTGTGCAAAACCTTTCAAGCCAGTTGCAGACTGCGGCTTGGGGTGCTGGAGGTGGAGAGGCAGGTGATGCTGTGAGGAAGGAAATGGCTTTAACGAGTATCTCCTCTCTAGGAGGCTATTGTGGTAACAGTCAAGAGATGCAAAGAGGTGCAGGATTTCAATTACCAGTTTCAAACCTTGCCCAAAGTCAACTTTTTATTCATGGGAGTGTGTTATTATTTTTGCTCCTTCAGCACCACTTGTTCAAAAGGTCAAAAATGTGAGGGCTTTTGGTTGCAAATCAGACAAGATAATTTCAACTGACAAAATGCTCAATAGGCAGTAGGTGGTTCTATTGGACATAAAAAACAGAGAGAGAAGGGAGGAATGTTTTACAGGGCAAGGTGGAGTGGTCTTGGAAGCAGAATCCAGAAGAACATTCATAAGAGAACTGGAATAACACAGGAAATGAAAACATCTTTGGGGGGGAAAGGGCAGAGGGGTGAGATTAATGGAAGATCTCTCTCAGGGAGCCAGGATAGACACTGTGTGCCTGGGGACCTCCTGTTTCTGCAGCTGACCCGCGCCCTCTTTGTTACAGGTGACAACCTCCGTACTTGTCAACATATTGGATGAGAATGACAATCACCCGGTCTTCCACCACCAGCAGTACGACATCACCTTGGACGAAGGGCCGTCTAGTTTGGATTCTTTCACTGTCATCGTGAACGCAACCGATCGGGATGAAGGTCCCAATGGAACCGTGACTTATGCCATTGTTGACGGAAACATAGACAGCACGTTCACCATCCACAGTGTCACGGTGAGTAGCAAGCTCCATTCACCCAGATAGATCGCAGATGAGGTCAGAACTCAGACAAGTGTTATGTAGTCAAATTTGAAGGCATATAACATGGATGAAATAACAGGGGTAGAGTTGCTGCCTTACAGCGCCAGGGACCTGGGTTGGATCCCAGCTACGGGTGCTGTCTGTACAGGGTTTTACGTTCTCCCCATGACCCGCATACTCCAAGAACTTTGGTTTCCTCCCACACCCCAAAGAAGTACAGGCTTGTAGGTTAATTATATATTAAAATTGACCCGAGGGTAGGATATTGTTCTTATCGGGTCCACATCATAAGATTAGAAATAGTTCAGGCCAGAGCTGAACGCACTTCTCAGCATCTGCATACAATGGCGTCTTGCGTTTCATGTGCTTCTTGTGCGTGGTGGTGGAAAGATTGGCGGAAACAGGGCCGCGACGTGAACGCTCTTTCCTTGACCCCAGGATATTGTTACTGGGCCGAAGGGCCTGTTACCACGCTGTACCTCTAAACTAAACTAAACTAAACGCAAATAGTCATGTCAGTGGGCCTGACCAAATATCATTGCAGAAACAAGGCTGCAGGCTGGTCAAAATATGGAAGTAAATATTCAATATTCAGGAAGGACACCCAGAAAGGGAGTATCGCTATTAATAAGTAATGGTGTCATTAAATAATTTGGGAAGGATTTAGGTCTGGCAGATGGTGGTAATATGGAATTAGAATTGTTTCAGGTAGAGCAGAGCAGTGGCAAGGGTAGAAAATAGTGGTGAGAGTTGGCTACAGGCGTCTGAACAGTGTCTGTATCGTAACTACAAGAGAGGAAATGAGAAGTGTATGTAAAACTTTGCAACACACTGGTCATGGTAGACTTCAAAGTAATTTTTTTTAAACAACTGCAGTAGCTAGCTTTCTGAAATAAAAACTAAAAATGCAGGAGAATGGAAGCACTTGTGGAACGGGAAAAAGTTAATAATTCAGGTCAAAGACCCATCACCCGAACTCAGCTGAAAGTTCTTCAACTTCAAACATTAATGGTGTGTCTTAAGTAGACTTGACCTACATAGAGACTGTGTATTTGTAATTAATGCAATAAATGCAGAGGATGAATTCCTGTAATGCATAAGAGGTAGATTTATAGTTCCATAAACTGAACTTCCTGGGGAGATTGTAGATCTAGTAAAATGCAATGAGGAGGCGTTAATTAATGAGTTAAGGTGGCACAGCGGCAGAGTTGCTGCCTTACAGCGCTTGCAGCGCCAGAGACCCGGGTTTGATCCCGACGACGGGTGCTGTCTGCACGGAGTTTGTACGTTCTCCCCGTGACCGCGTGGGTTTTCTCCGACACCTTCTGTTTCCTCCCACACTCCAAGGACGTACAGGTTTGCGGGTTAATTCGCTTTCCATAAATGTAACTTGTCCTCAGTGCGTGCGTGTTTAGATACTTTTCTTGAAAATTAGGGGTAGACGATTTTGGGTTGATGCGAGAAATATCTTCAGTCAGAGGGTGGACAAAAATGCTGGAGAAACTCAGCGGGTGAGGCAGCATCTATGGAGCGAAGGAAATAGGCGACGTTTCTGGTTGAGACCCTTTGTATTTCTCGGCCCTGAGGGCAGTGAAGGCAGAAACGGTGATTGCATTCAAAACTAACGTTAATTAATTTCTGGATATTGAAATAGGAAATGTGAGGATGCAGCATGAAACAGGGATAGAAGGTCAACTATCGTCTTATTGAATGGCGGTGCGGTCAAGGTCCAAATAACCTACGAATTATGTTAAAGATCAGCCCCCTATACTGATATCTATATTTCTTCCAGTAAGGATTACATTTTTGGGTCTCTGTTATTGTGTAGCCATTGTACTAAACATTGGAAGCATGTTGCAAGCATTGCCCGATAGAGATGCTGGAATGTCCGTTCTTCTGTTGCATTTAGGATGTAAATAAAAGTTTTATTTGTGTGTCCGTTGAATAAATGAAGTTCTATCGTTCTGTTGCTCCAGGGTGAAATCAAGGCGGTGAAAGAATTGGACTATGAGTTGTGCCATGGCCGATACACACTCATAGTTACGGCCACCGACCAGAGTCCAAAGCCTGCGCACCGCCTGACCACCACCACCACAGTAAGTGCTTCGGAGTGAAGTAGACGGCTTATATGCAGTTTGCACCAAGTAAATACTTTGATTCAAGACACAGTGGGACTTTACAGGACTGCATTTAGAGCGTTCTGGTCTCCGCATTAGCAGGAAAGATGTGCAGAGTTTGGAGACGGTGCAGAGGAGGTTGACCAGGATGATGCTGGACTTTGGGGGATTAGCTTAGCTTTAGGGAGAGTTTGGACAGACCTGGGTTGCTTTCTCTGGAATGCCAAGAGGTTGTTAGAAGACCTAATAAATGTATCTAAAACTCTGAGAGGCATAAATAGGGTAGACAGTCAGAACCTTTTTCCCAGGATGAAAAAAGTCAATTACTAGAGGGCAGAGCTTTAAGGCGAGAGAGTCACAGTTTAAAGGAGATGTGTGGGGCAGAGAGCGGTGAGTGCCTGGAACGCACTGCCTGGGGCGGTGGTTGAGACAGATACAATAGTGGCATTTAAGAAACTTTTGGATAGGCATGTGGATATGCAGGGAATAGAGGGATATGGATTTTGGGCAGGCAGATAAGAATTGGTTTTGGCATCATGTTCGGCACAGACATTGCTGGCTGAAAGATCTGTTCTTGTGCTATACTTTTCTACGTGTAGGATAGAACTGCAGACGCTGGTTTTAATCGAAGATAGACACAGATTGCTGGAGTAACTCAGCGGGACAGGCGGCACCTCCGGAGAGAAGGAATGGGTGGCGTTTCGGGTCAAGTCCATTTTTCAGAGTGCGTCATATTGCAGACTATAGCTTTGTGATCTCAAATTGTTGTGAGTGAGGTGTTCAGCCTGCTCCCCCAGAACTCACTGATTCAGTTTTACTTTCGAGATACAGTGCGGAAACAGGCTCAGTCTGAAGAAGGGTCTCGACCCGAAACGTCACCCATTCCTTCTCTCCACCGATGCTGCCTGTCCCGCTGAGTTACTCCAGCATTTTGTGTCTGGCTTCTGTAATTTTCTGTGTTCCACAGCTCTTCGAGATTCTCAGTACATCCTACCTTATTGTGGATAGTTGACTCAGATGCTACAGAATAGATTTACAGAATCATTCCTGGGCTCCAAGGGTTAAGTTGTGGATCCCAATGCTTAAATTAGGGGAGAGTACACACAAAAAGATTAGGATGAATTTGGGCTGAATTCTCTAAAATGTGTTAGATCAGGAAGTGCAATGCTCAGATTGTTCAAGATTAAGAGGATACATAGAAATTATTTCCACTAGTTGGGCAGTAGTAATAGAGAATTTAAGACAGGCTTTTGAGCAATGTTATAATGTTAAGGGGCTGTCCCACTTGGGCGACCTAATTGGTGAGTTTAGAAGAGTTTGAAAAAATGACATGTTGAAGACCTCCTTCGGCTATGTGAAGACCTCCTTCCACTATGTTGAAAACTAGCTTCGACTACCTTCGGGAAAATTGGACTCCGAATAGTGGAGAGTGAAGACGACCTCCTTCAATCTCCTTCTACCTCCCTTCGACTACGATGAAGACTATCCACGACTACCTTCAACTACCCTCGATTACCTACGACTAACATGCCGACCTACGGGATACAGAGTTGGATGATCAGCCATGATCATATTGAATGGCGGTGCAGGCTCGAAGGGCCGAATGGCCTACTCCTGCACCTATTTTTCTATGTTTCTATGTTTTCTGAAAAACATAGCTTTGGTGTGTTTGGCACTTCCATGCCAGATTGGGCAGGATTTATACCATTGGTGAATGAGGACTTATAGACTCATTGCTTTATTATGCAGGGCAATATGATTACAGCAAACACCACCTGTGATGCAAGTTTGAAAATGAAAACACACCCATGAATCTCTGACCCTTCTCCTGGTCTCTCTCCACCATAAGATGCGCAGTGGAGAGACCTGACTACCGAGTTTGTACGTTCTCCCCGTGACCTGAGTGGGTTTTCTCAGAGACTTTTGGTTTGCCCCCACACTCCAAAGACGTACAGGTTTGTAGGTTAATTGGCTTGGTGTATGTCTAAATTGTCCCAAGTGCGTGTAGGATAGTGTTAATGTGCAGGAATAGTTGGTCGGTGCAGACCTGGTGGGCTCAAGGGCCAGTTTCCGCGCTGTATCTCCAAACTAAAACTGAATCAGTGAGTTCCGGGGGAGCAGGCTGAGGATCTCACTCACATCCAATTGATATCACGTAGCTGTAGTCTGCAGTGTGTTGAAACGCAGCTGCTAAACCCCATCCTAATTGACCAAGGCGTGAGCAGAGAGTTGGTACACCACAGAAGTATCTGCAAGTTCCTTTATGGTGCAACTTGCATAAAGAAATGACGGGAATTACTTAAAGACAGAACATGATTTACTGGAGGTAAATCTCGTAACTGACTAACTCTGTACCTCGTTTGAACGTTCTCCTCGTGAGCTGCGTGAGTTTTCCCCGAGAACATCAGTTTCCTCCCACACTCAAAAGACGTACAGGTTTGTAGATGAATTGGTATAAATGTAAAAATTGTCCTTCGTATAGGATTGTTAATGTGCGGGGATCGCTGGCCAGTGCGGACTCAATGGGCCAAAGGACCAGTTTCTGCACAGTATCTCTAAATTAAACTAAGCTGCAGCGTTTAGATACAACCTTGTATTGAGTTCAAAGGTACCTTACACATACCACTTGCCTTTAATAAATAAATAAATCCATGCAATCAATTCACTATCACTTCTGAAATTACCAAAGGTAGACAAAAATGCTGGAGAAACTCAGCGGGACTGGCAGCATCTATGGAGCGAAGGAATTGGTGACGTTTTGGGTCGAGACCCTTCCTCAGACCAACTTACCAAATCAGTTAACTATTTAAGTTAATATAAAATTATAAATTGATTATGAGTTTGCTAAGTCCTCTATTTCCTCAAGTCTTTGAGTTTAGGTTATTGTCACATGTACAGTGAAGAGCACGTTCTCAGTTCCAAGTATCATTGGGAACTGCAATTGACATCTTTGTAGATTCAGTCCAGGTAACGAACGACAACTGCATTGCCTTCAAGGTTTGCAAGTATTTCCAGCAGCTTGAATCTGCAGGTCGATGTGGAATGACACCTGGGATTTTGGGCATCATTATGGACTACGCTGGTGCGATTCTTTGCCTGCTGTGTTTTGTATGTGTATACTGTCGTCCCTTAGCTCTTTTTGGAATCAGTTTCTTGCAACTTAGTATTTCATAGTTGGCATCTCACTACTTTTCATGGGCAACTTTTAGACTTTAGGCTTACAGCATGGAAACCGGCCCTCTGGTCCACTGACGAGCGATCACACCGTACACTAGCACTGTCTGTACACCAGGGACAATTCACACAGAAGCCAATCCTGACCTCAGATGCTGTCTGCGTGGAGTTTGCACATTCTTCCAGTGATCGCGTGAGTTTCCTCCGGGCGCTCCGGTTTCCTCCCACATCCCAAAGAAGTGCAATTTCGTAGGTGAATTGGCCTCTGTAAAACTGTCCCTAATTTGTAGAGAGCGGATGAAAAGTGGGATAACAGAATTAGTGTGAAGAGTTGATCAGTGGTTGGCATGGAGTCGATGGGCCAAAGGGCCTGCTTGCATGCTCTATCTCCAAACTAAACCAAAAATAAATGCATAAGTGGCAGAGGCACGCTGGTCATTGACTGTGGCGAAGAAGAGCATTTGATTTCACCATTTTCTTCTTTGAACACTCTAAAGCAAGATTCAACTTAAATCAACTGTGCAAGTCTGGGATTGAGAGGAGGTTTCCTCTTTTACAAAATAAAACAATTAAATGACTGGAATGTATCTTCATCATCATCATCATTGTGGAAAACATTAGCGAGGCAGTGATGCTGGTTTCCCACGGGAACGGTGACGGACGCACCACACATCTCCGTCCTCTAGTTCCTGCGGACTTCCGCCGCTGGAAGTATAGGATTTTGGTGTGAGTGTGTGTGTGTGTTTTATCATTGTTCCTTACAATGCTGTGAACGACAGTGATCACAACTTCTACTGAAGTGTGGATGGCCATTGGCTCACGAGAAGCTCATCCGCCCTTTGTCAGGTCTTGTTTCTGGTCCTGCTGGGGGTCCACAGCCCCCTCCTCAACTGGAAAACCAGGTGGGGGAGACGGTTTAGTCGCCGACTATCCGACCATGGAGCGGGTAGCATGGGATTACACGGTAATGTAATAATGTGAATAAGCATTTTCTCCTGTCCTAGGTGATCGTCAATGTGAATGATATCAATGACGTGGTCCCGAGGTTTCTTCATCCTTACGAGGGACCATTCGATATCACCGAGGGTCAGCCAGGGCCGAGAGTGTGGACATTGCTGGCAGAAGATGAAGACTCAGGCCCCAATGGCCAAGTGGAATACAGCATCACCGCAGGCGATCCCCTGAGTGAGCTTGAGCTGGAGTAACTCTGCGGGACTGGCAGCATCTCTGAAGAGAAAGATTGGGTGACGTTTCGGGTCGAGACCCTTCTTCAGTCTGAAAATCTCGGACTGAGAAACCTGTATAACGCTTTTTCAGACTGAAGAAGGGTCTGACAGCATCTCTGAAGAGAAGGAATGATTGACATTTCAGGTCAAGACCCTTAACGTCACCCATTCCTTCTCTCCAGAGATGCTGCCTGTCCCGCTGAGTTACTCCAGCATTTCGGTTTAAACCAGCATCTGCAGTTCCTTCCTGCACATAAGTTCCCGCACAATCAGATGTGCAATGGGTAAAATGTTGGGACAAATCCATGATCCATACTTTGTGTAAATAACAACAATGGTTTCAATATAAAATCTTTAGCTTTCATCTACAAATTGCAAAGTGGTTCCGACAAATAACATGACTGTCCTTTAAGGGGAAGCTAGCTCTGTGTGTGAGGGAGAAACAGGGGTGGGGTTTGCTGAAAGAATGATCTGAAGCAAGCAGACCAACTACTCCGTCACAATCGGAGTGAGGAAATTCTCTAAGCAACATGGTTCCGAGATTTCCATCCTTTGCCAACTCCCAATTGCTTTTAACTTTAAGCAGATGCTTTGGAGATAATTTCCGCCAATGTGACGACCATGTAAATGCAAGCAGAATCTGTTCACCAAATTCAATTCAAACCTTTGGTTTGTTATTGTTGGCATGTTTAATGTGATAGTCAAAAAAACCTTGCTTCCCAGCAATCCAAGCAAGTCATACTATCGACATTAATGTAGTGCATGAGAGAAAATGAAACACAGCGCAGTATAAGGTGTTAGAGACATTTTATTTAAATGGAGATAAAGTAGATATAATGGCCATAACGAGGTAGATTGGGAGATCAGGAATTAATCCTCACTTTAGGAAAGGTCCGTCCAAGATTTTGTTCGCTCGCTCGTGTGCCGGACGATGCAGCTCGCTGGTGGCTTCTGCCCTCGTCCGACATGCGGACAGAATTGTCGCCCGTTGCGTCACAGAGCGCATCGCGTCGTCGCTTCCAGCGATCGCCACGAGGAGGCTTCTGCCATGATCCCTGCCGATAATAGTGAGGACGAATTTGCTTTCAAGCACTTGGGATAGCTAAAGGGATCAGGGGGTACGGAGAGAAGGCAGGTACAGGATACTGAGTTGGATGATCAGCCATGATCATGTTGAATGGCGGTGCAGGCTCGAAGGGCCGAATGGTTCGAAAGGTTGAACAAGTTAGGCCTTTATTCTTTGGAGCGCAGAAGGTTAAGGGGGGACTTGATTGAGGTCTTTAAAATGATGAAAGGGATAGACAGAGTTGACGTGGATAAGCTTTTCCCATTGAGGGTAGGGAAGATTCAAACAAGAGGGCATGACATGAGAATTAAGGGACAGAAGTTTAGGGATAACATGAGGGGGAACTTCTTTACTCAGAGAGTGGTGGCTGTGTGGAATGATCTTCCAGCAGAAGTGGTGGAGGCAGGATCGATTTTAACATTTAAAAGTAAAGTGGATAGGTATATGGAAGGGAAGGGAATGGAGGGGTATGGTCTGAGTGCATGTAGATGGGACTAGGGGAAAATAAATGGTCGGCACGGACTGGAAGGGCCGAGAAGGCCTGTTTCCGTGCTGTAATTGTTATATGGTTATATGGCCTACTCCTGCACCTATTTTCTATGTTTCTATGATTCAACCTTTTGTATCTTCTACCCGATGGGACTGGGGAAAAGAGAGAATGGCCGGTGCATGAGTGATTCGTGGATATGTTCGCCACTTTCTCAAGGCAGGTTGAGGTTACAGAGGGTAGATGCTAGCTGTTCGATGGACTGAGCTGGACTCACAACCCTGCAATTTCTTGCAGCCTCGAGCAGAGCAGTTACCATTCCAAGCTGTGGCCATAGGCATCTGTGATGGTAGTGCAGCAGTATCCAAGGGACTTGGAGTCTTTGGTTGGAGAGGAGCACACTCTTGGTTGTAGCACACTCTTGAGGTTGGCCTGGTTGAAGTTCCCGGCTGTGATGGCCAAGACATCAGGGATATTAGTAGTGGTACAAAGCTCATCCAGTCCACGTGGGGTGGGAAGTACACTGCAATTAAACAAACTCTCTCAGAGTGTGTACACCCCACAATCAGTATCACTACGTTAGTTCAGCCCACCATTATCACACTTGTGCTTGTGAGAGCTTGCTTGTGTAAACTGGATGCTGTGGTCCCGAAACTACAATCTGACTGCACTATTGTCACTTCTGCGGTAACGTGCTTTGGGATGACCAGATGCTCAGAAAGCTGCTATGACAGTTTCTTACGTCATATAAACATAGAAACCTAGAAAATAGGTCCAGAAGTAGGCCATTCGGCCCTTCGAGCCAGCACTGCAACTCAATATGATCATGGCTGATCATCCAAAATCAGTACCCTGTTCCTGCTTTCTCCCCATATCCCTTGATTCCGTTAGCCCTAAGAGCTATATCCAACTCATTCTTGAATATATCATGCATTTGCATTCAAATGAAGAAGAGATCGTGAATGAGGCGACTAGACAGGATTTACAATTTGCAAAATAGTACAAAATGTAAGAAAGAATTATGATAAGTACGTTATCATCCATCAGTGGGTAACCCGCAGGAACTTCATGCATGGTTTATCTTGCATGTACTGTGGATTATGTAAGGGTAACGGAGGTGGTTTTAGTTACCAAAATTCTCATTGCTTGAACTTCAGATGAGTTCATCATCTCTCCAGTTGAAGGGGAGCTGCGTGTGAGAAGAGATGCCGAGTTGGATCGGGAGAGCGTGGCGTTTTATAACATAACCATCATGGCCAGGGACAGAGGGACACCACCGCTCAGCAGTACGGTCAGTCAGCACGTTTCTGCTCTCAGCTCCTTGTGTTCATCAATATACAAAATATTCCGTCCTAGTCACCATCTTAGTCACTTCCGGACATTGACATGAGCTGTGGGCACTCATTGCTGTCAGGCAGTGGCTTGGTTTGTCATGAATACTGCGCATTTCCTTCTCAACAAGGCACGATGGCGCAGCGGTAGAGTTGCTGCCCGAGAGCCCTGTCCCACGGTACGAGTTCATTCCTAGAGCTCTCCCGAGTTTAAAAAAAGTCAAACTTGTGGTAAGCACGGAGAATGAACGTAGCGGGTACGTCGGAGCTCGGGGATGTCTCTTAGCGGCTCGTAACGCTAACGGCAGGTACTCGGGAAGACTCGCTAACGGCAGGTAAGCAAGGGAAGACTCGTGAAGATTTTTCAACATGTTGAGAAATGTCCACGAGAGCCCCGAGTACCGACGAGTGGCCATTACCGTAAATCTCCGAGTTCGAATCAGGGCAAACTCGGGAAAGCTCTTGGAATGAACTCGTACCGTGGGACAGGGCTTTTACAGTGCCAGTAGACCTGGGTTCGATCCCGACCACGGGTGCTGTCTGTACGGAGTTTATACCTTCTCCCCGTGACCTGCGTGGGTTTTTTTCCAAGATCTTAGGTTTCCTCCCACATTCCAAAGACGAACAGGTTTGTAGGTTAATTGGCTTAGCGTGTGTAAATTGTCCCTGGTGTGTGTAGGATAGTGTTAATGTGCGGGGATCGCTGGTCGGTGCGGACTCGGTGGGCTAATGTCCTCATCCCATTATGTAAGATGTCGAAGGACTCTCCCCTCACATTCATCTTAATATCTTTTTCTATTTTCCTTTAATTTAAATCTCTTCTCTTTTTTCGGCTCTTTCATTGTTTCCCATCTTCGCCCCATTTTTAATCAGATTTTCTTCCCGTCTTTATTCTTTGTTTCTTTCCCTGCACTCTTTCCTAATCTCCTCTTTCCTTGCCCAATGGTGCAGTAGTTGAACTGCGGCCTCACGGCGCCAGAGGCCCTGGTTCGATCCTGACCTCGGGTGCTGTGTGTGGAGATTGTGTGTTCTGCCTGTGACCGCGTAGGTTTTTTCTGGGTACTCCCAGAATTCCCTCCCACATCTGAAAGACGTGCGGGTTTGTAGGTGATAAATGCTCTTTGTAAATTGCTCCGTGTGTACGGGGCGGATGCAAAAGTGGGGCCTGTTTTCGTTCTGCATCTTTCGATCAATCATTGGTCAGTCCACGGATAAATGGTTTTGTTGTGTATTTAATTTTTTTCACCGGTTCTGCTCTTTGGTTGTGTCCCACGCAGGTACTGGTTGGGGTCCGTGTCCTGGATGTTAACGATAATGATCCCGTGCTCCGGAACATTCCACAGAACTGCACCATCAGCGAGAACACTGCCGCGTCCACAAGTGTGGCCAGGGTGCAGGCCACCGACATTGACAGTGGCCGCAACGCCCTCCTCACCTTCCACATCTCTGCTGGAAACATCGATAACACCTTTTTTATCAATGAAACAGTTAAGTAAATGATTGCTGTGGATATCACACAGAGTCACACAGCCCACATCGACCAACGTGCCCCACCTGCCTGCGTTTGGCCCATATCCCTCGAAGCCTGTCCCATCCACGCACCTGTCTCAATGTTGCAATAGTCCCTGCCTCAACTACCACCTCTGGCAGCTCGTTTCATACACCCACCACACTTTGTGTGAAAATGTTGCCCCTCAGATCCCTGGAAAATCTTTTCCGCCCTCACCTTAAACCTGGTTCTCGATTCCGAATCAGAATCACACTTTATTCGCCAAGTTTGTTTTGCAACAAACGAGGGATTTCATTCGCCAGGTCAGTCATACAATTAAAAGCAACTAAAACACATTTTAACATGAACATCCGCCACAGTGACTCCTACACATTCCTCACTGTGATGGAAGGCAAAATAAAGTTCAAGTCTCTTCCCTTAGTTCTTCCTCGGTCGTGGGCCTCGAGCCCTCGTTGATGGGACGATCTTGACTCCCGTAGCCGGCGGCGTTTTGGCCCTCCCCTGCACAGGGCAATCTACCCGATCTATTCCTCTAATGATTTTGTACACCGTCCACATGATCTACTCCTCTCATGATTTTATACACTGCATTTATACTGAATGATATTGCATGATTCTCGTTCACCACTCACTTGCTGATCTGGTTAACCAGCGTTAGTTCCCGGTCCAAAGTGGCACTGCTCCGTGAGCAAATCCCTCCTGGTGCCGCCAGCCAAGCGGCATCTTCCACTGCTCCAGTCATGGCCCGGTTGTTCTTGGGCCTTGCTGCCGGCTCCATTCTCCTCACCCAGTGCCCTCTTCCCACGGGGACTTCCCACAGTTCCAGGTATTTTGACGTAGCCCAGTGCTGCGTAAAGATCTGTCCAAGGGTCGGCACCTGACTACACCCACACAACAACTCTGCCGCAGTGAAGCCCCTGCTGCCAGCCTCGCCCTTTGAATTCTGCACGTCAGGCAGTTTCTGTGGAGTCAGAAGCCGTGCTTAATGGCCTTTTTTCATGACCTTGTTCAACCTCAGTTTCCATTCAGAACTGCTCTTTGATGAACAGCGATGATAGACACAAAATGCTGGAGTAACTCAGCGGGACAGGCAGCATCTCTGGATAGAAGGAACGGGTGACATTTCGGGTCGAGACATTTCTTTAGAAGGGTCTCGACTCAAAAAGCCACCCATTCCTTCTAACCAGAGATGCTGCCTGCCCCGCTGAGTTACGCCAGCATTTTGTATCTATCTTCGGTGTAAACCAGCATCTGCAGTTCCTTCCTGCACTCTGATGAACAGTCTCTGATCTAAAACATCAACTCTGCTTCGCTCGATATATAGATGCCACCTTGCACGGTTCAGCATTCCTATCATTTTCCATCCGCCACAGTATTTTGCTCTTGGCTAGTTTTGTTTCTTCACTCATCTTACTATCTCCTGTGACTGACCTTTCAGATCGGTGTCATCTACGTCAACCGACCCCTGGATCGAGAGCAGACCGCTGAGTATCGACTCACTATCACCGTGAAAGACAGCCCAGAAAACCCAAGACACGCTCGAAGAGTAATTATGATAAATATTATTCATATGTTGTTCAAAAGTCTGTAATAACCATATAACCATATAACAATTACAGCACGGAAACAGGCCTTTCCAGTCCCTTCCAGTCCGTGTCGACCATTTATTTTCCCCTAGTCCCATCTACCTGCACTCAGACCATACCCCTCCATTCCCTTCCCGTCCATATACCTATCCACTTTGCTTTTAAATGTTAAAATCGTTCCTACTCCACCACTTCTGCTGGAATATCATTCCACACAGCCACCACTCTCTGAGTAAAGAAGTTTCCCCCTCATGTTACCCCTAAACTTCTGTCCCTTATTTCTCATGTCATGCCCTCTTGTTTGAATCTTCCCTACCCTCAATGGGAAAAGCTTATCCACGTCAACTCTGTCTATCCCTTTCATCATTTTAAAGACCTCAATCAAGTCTGCGCTCCAAAGAATAAAGACCTAACTTGTTCAACCTTTCTCTGTAACTTAGTTGCTGGAACCCAGGCAACATTCTAGTAAATCTCCTCTGTACTCTCTCTATTTTGTTAATATGCTCTTCCCATTTAGAAGTACATCAGAGATGCTACGTACCTTAATCACAATGATAGACCTATTTATTCATAATGTTTACATGGAATCTTGCAATGATACAACACAGGCAGAGATTTCAAATTGCTTCTCATTTTCAATGGTCTCTCCATGTAACTATTTGTCCATCGTGCATTTGTCGAACTTCCTTGTGACTATTATTGTTGAGTCTAGTTTGCCTGCACAATCTGTCAGCAGGCCCCAGACCACAACTTGCTCAATGAAATAACAATCACTACATCAGCCTATTTTGCCTGAAACATTACCAAGGATTCAAGGATACGACTTGATGAAGTGAAAGTGTAAGGTGGTTGCGGAGTTTTGGAAAAGGAGTTAATGAAAGATGCATTCCATTAATCAGGTACCAGAAATACATTTGGATTTACGTACCAGCTGTTCCAAGCTGTTCCAACAAGAGTAGAAATGTTTTTGAGGTGGACTTCTTACAATTGGTAGCTCAAGATTTGAAGGGTAATAAAACCTCAGTGCATAGATTGAATTAAAATGCTGATCGATTGAAAGGCAGAACATCCCCAAGTGGCAGAGAGATCATATGTAGGAAAGAACTCCAGATGCTGGTTTAAATCGAAGGTAGACACAAAATGCTGGAGTAACTCAGCGGGACAGGCAGCGTCTCTGGATAGAATCTGAACACGGGTCTCGACCTAAAAAGTCACCCATTCCTTCTATCCAGAGACGCTGCCTGTCCCGCTGAGTTACTCCAGTATTTAGTGTCTATCTTTGGCAGGGAGATCACCTCAGCACGGACTTTACGAGAGTGTTTCAAATTGTGATCACATTGTGCTTCACTCAGACTTTACATGGGACAGAGGCACAGCTGGTCGAGCTTCTGCCTCACAGCCCGTAACCAGGGTTCAATCCTGACCTCCGCTGTTGTCTGTGTGGAGTTTGCTGGTTCTCCCTTTGAGTGTTGCCAGATGCTCTGGTTTCCTCTGACATCTGTCCCAAAGATGCGTGGGTTGATAGATTAACTGGCCATTGATAGGAATGCAGGGACAAAAGATTGCAGGGAATGTTAGTGGGGGAATAGGATTGCTGGCATGGACCCATTAGTCTGTGTTGTCTCCAGTGCCCTGAGGTAATATCAAATAAAATCAACAGGGTATTTTAAACTTGTTCCAGTAAATTTACTCTGAGTCATTTAATTTTGAATGGTTGTTTTGCAAATATTTCTGAGTTTCGGAACGGCTCCTGTGTTGTATTGAACTGGACGTGTATGAGTCTGCAATACATGTGGACGACAGTGGCTCATGAAGGCAGTAGACAAGTAGAAACATAGAAAATAGGTGCAGGAGTAGGCCATTCGGCCCTTCGAGGCAGCACCGCCATTCAATATGATCATGGCCGATCATCCAAAATCAGTACACCGTTCCTGCTTTCTCCCCATATCCCTTGATTCCGTTAGCCCTAAGAGCTAAATCCAACTCGCTCTCGAAAATATCCAGTGAATTGGCCTCCACTGCCTTCTGTGGCAGAGAATTCCACAGATGCACAACTCTCTGGGTGAAAAGGTTTTTCCTCATCTCAGTCCTAAATGGCCTACCCCATATTTTTAAAATAGATAAATGGACAGATAGATAGATGGAGAGGTAGGCAGATAAATAGATGAGTAGACAGAAAGATGTGGACCGACTGGCAGACAAGTAAAATAGATAAATAAGTAGCTAGATACATTTTAAAAGGTGTGTGAACGGGTGATCGATGGCCAGCATGGACTCGATGGGCCAAAGGGCTTGTTTCCATGCTATATCTTTCAATCAATTCTATCAATCCATCAGACAATAGGGTTCGTGCAAGAGGATGTTTTCCCAGGCTGAACCATCTAGAATCTATGATCACTATCTCAGAATAAGGGAGTCAATATGGGTCAAGTATAATTGAACTAAGGATACATTCCTTCGCTCATAGGCTGCAGAATCTTTGAAATTCATGGAATCTCATGGGCCTGTCCCACTTGGGTGTCATTTGCGTGTCACGCAGGTGGCGAGCGAAGATCTTGTGAATCCTTGGGCGTCGCTTGTCACTGCCTACATCACCCCGCACCTTGCGCGCGTAATGCACACCATGTGATCGTAATGCATGACATGCGCTCATCACGTGCGCGTCACCACGTGATGCATAAACTATGTCGCGTAAATGACACCCAAGTGGGACAGGCCGTTAAGTCATTACGTTCACTCAGGCGAATCAAAGGATATGGCAACAGTGACAGAAGGTGTCGAATGGTAGCACAGATGTGCAGGGAATAGAAGGATTTGGATTATATGCTGGCAGACAAGAGCTGGTCTTGGAATTATGTTCGGCACAGACATTGTGGGCCGAAGGACCTGATCCTATGCTGTACTGTTCTATGATAGAACAGGCACAAAAGGCCTGGTGACCACCTCATCTTAACTTCCATGTTCTCACCAATGTGATAATGACCATACTTGCTGTTCTAGCAATGTTGAGCGAGGGATAAACACTGGCCACCTTTGTTTCCCTCTCAACTGGCCCAACAAACCATTCAGTTCAAGGTTATAAATGCTGGCCTTGCTGACAACGCCCTCGTCCCACGAGGGAATGAATGTTCCTTCAAATGTCCGTGAGCTGTGGGAGTCCGGATATTGATGCTTTTTGATTATATTCTCCCCTTAACAAAAGCGGCCATTTTTCACCCCGCCTGGACCTCCAACTATAAACCTCAGACCTCATTTACAGTCTTCTCTTGTGTGCAACTATTGGAGCTAATTTAGAGATGCAGAGGACTTTCGGATGGAAATGCCAGATGCAATATGAATACTTGGGCACAATGGTGCCCCATCTAAGATACAAGTCCAATGAATCCAATGTTATAAAGCCATCCTTTCAACCAAATCTGAGGAGATTACATTCCTTATGATGAAGTGTGTGTGCTCAGAGTGTTGTCTCTGTCTAACCAGGATTCCGATTTGCTGATGATCACCATCTCGGATGAAAATGATAACAGACCCGTATTCACCCAAACTTCCTACCAAGCTGAAATTACCGAGAACCCAGAAGCAGGTAAGTCTTTAGTTGAAAGAAATAAAAAATAATTAAAAAAAAAAAAAATTAACGGGAATTTAAACATGCATCAGTCCATACTCTTAAGATGTGGATTATAAACATGTCCGAGACACTACATCTTGAAAATATTAGACTTGTATTGGCAGAGAAACCAGATCATTTTCCCAAGACATGGACATCATTCATTGATTTATTACAAGGATGGTACGGTACAACGCAACTTTGGATTTAAATCTAATTACGGGTTGGGTGAGGTGGGTGGGGAGGGATGTGAGGCAGGTAGATCACCATTTTTTTTCTTTTTGTCCTTTTTATTGTTCTCATTTTTTCTATTCCTCTCTTCTTCCTTTCATTTATTCACTCTTTGGCGACACTACTTTGCTAGTCTAGGGGCTCGATCTTTACGCATCTCACTTTTTCTCTTTTGTGCTTTTTCTCTTTTTTCTTCCGACTGTAGCTAAAAGTTAAAATTGAAGCTGTACAATAACTATTATTTTATATGCCGTTGGTTTTATTTTCGTACATTTGCTTCTAATAAATAAAAAAAATTAAAAAATAAAAACGGACTAAACTTTCAATGTTCAACTCTTCTCACCCAGCATCGTTGCCAAGCACCAACTTGCATCGTGTAGCACCTTAATGGGTGTAATGGGGGTAAAGGCGACCACTTTGCAAGATTTTCATTGTCACCATGTTTGCAGGACTCTTTGTCAGCAAGTTCCTATATCAGTTACGTGAACTCACTGGGCCGAAGGGTCTGTTTCCACCCTGTATCTCCAAAAACTCAAAAAATACGAGTGCAATGTTATTTGAGGTTCTAATATTGGCTACGGAATATTACAGGCACGAGAACCCGACTGAAACCTGAATCAAGGAATAGATCAAGAATTATATAATTTTATAACCCACGGACAAGAGGGTCTCGACCCGAAACGTCGCCTATCTCCTTCGCTCCTTAGATGCTGCTGCACCCGCTGAGTTTCTCCAGCTTTTTGTGTAACCCTCGATTCTCCAGCATCTGCAGTTCCTTCTTTAACAAAATGTTTTTTATTATGTTTTACTTCTAATTAAAAAATGTTTTAAAAAATAAAAAAATCCTAGTGCAATGTTATTTGAGGTCTTAATATTGGCTACAGAATATTACAGATCATCCCAAGTACTACGTAAAATGGCATCTCATGTGAAAGAGTTCGCCCAGCACTGCAGCCAAGGAACGTGTTGAGACATAGGAGACAAGTGTTTTTTCCTGTATTCTGCCTCCATCTTCCATCTGCCTGCTATCAACTTATCCGCCCCTCGCTCTACTCTGCCTGACTCCTCTAGTCTGTTTTCGTTCACCCCTCCACGATGCATCAATCACCTCCGATTCCCGCGGGACCACTCTCCCTATCCTCTGTACTAGCAATCTCCTCTTTCCGCACTCAGTCCCAATGCAGGGTTTTGGCCTGAAGCATCGACAATTCTGTTACCCCCACAGATGCTGCTCGGGCACATGAGTTCCCCCGGCAATTTGTCATCTGTATTGAAACATTGATTGATTCCTCAAATCAAGCTGTATGTCACTACTGGTATCTTGGTCTGATTTTGAAGGGCAGCGGCGTTCTCCCCAGTGTGCGAGTGAAATATGAATCTCCCAGCTGCATTAAAGTGTATGCACTCCCTCAGAGCTCAACATATAGTAGCCAAGCCTTTTGACCCTTCTCCTCCTTACAATAATGTTTCTCAAAAAGTGATGGGATTTTAAAATGTATGAAGGAACTGCAGATGCTTTGGTCGACACCAAAATGTTGCAGTAACTCAGCGGGACAGGCAGCATCACTGGAGAGAAGTAATGGGCAACGTTTCGGGTCTGAAGAAGGTTCTGGACCCGAAACGTCACCCATTGCCGCCTGTCCCACTGAGTAACCACAGCATTTTGTGTCTATCTGTGGGATCATAATAGTTAGTTTAGTGTCTTGTCATATTGAATAATACTCTGCCCTGTATGGAAGCCGAGGAACCTGATAAATTTAAGCCAATGATCCTATTACAGTTGACCCTTTGTAGGAGCTTGTTTCTGGCCGAGCATCGCTGCATCATTTTCTTGCTTCCAACAGTGAGTACCTGGTACAATTAATAATTTGGTTCAGAAATTACACAAGAACATGGTTCGCGGATACTTTCATTATTCGTGCAGAAGTCACGGAGTGAAGGAATTTGACTGAAACCAAGGCCCTCGTTGTCTACGTTGCAGGTGCACCAATCACCCTGATGAATGGGCCCATTCTAGCCTTCGACCGTGACGAAGGGCCAAACGCTGTGGTCAGCTACCAACTGCTGGGGAACAGTTCCGACTTCTTCACTGTCGACAGGAACACAGGTGAGTTATGTCCCTTCAGTCCCACGGAATAGGAAAGCAAGGCTTGTGCTTGATCCTTAATACATCCTCCAAAATATGTCCTCAGATGTCAGATCCAAACTGATTTTCTGAGGCCCACTGATTGTTAAGCTGACAAATGTCCCTGCCATTTTCCCAGCAGGGAGCAGCTAGACAAGAGGCCAATTCATCTCTCACTGGCATTATTGACTGGGGAAGGGCCAAACAGTTCAATCTTGCGTTTAATAAAATCGGAGAAATTCGCACCACAGAGGGATCTTATAGAGTCCATGCCGAATGAAAAAGAACAGTATAGGCCAATCCCACTTGATCCAAAGAAGGGTCTTGTCCTAAAATGTCACCACTCTATGTTCTCCAGAGATGCTGCCTCTCCTGCTGAGTCACTCCAGCGCATACAGCATATCATGAGCTCCTCTGGGTTTGTTTCAACTGCAGAGTGTTTCCGCCTCCACCACCTCACCACTCCTTGGCTGATAATTTGTCCTCATCTACCCCTTCCTCCCATTTATCTCAGGAGTATGCCCAATCCCTGGCCAAGAGGAGTGAATCCTCCCATTCACACTGTCCGGGGCAGCACAGGGGCGCAGCGATAGAGCTGCTGCCTTACTTACCGTGCCAGAGACACGGGTTCGATCCTGACAAGGGGTGCTGCCTCTACGGAGTTTGCACGTTCTCCCTCTGACCACGTGAGGTTTTGTTTTGGGTCTCACACATGTCTGGATTAAATTCCACCCGCCACCATTCCACACAACCTCCAAGCTGATCTACAGTACGTCCCACAGTATTCTTCCTCACCAACTACGACAGAACCAAATTTCATATCATCTACAAACGTACACATCGTATGCCCGACATCTCATCCAAATCATTTATATATATATATATATATATTACAAATAACAAATATCCCAGCATCCATTCCTGTGGTACGTCACTAGTTACAGACTTCGAGCCAGAAAAACACTCATCTACCACCACTTCTACTACCCTTCTATCCTAAGCCATATGAGGATGCAGTTTGCTAATGTATCTCAATCTCCAGTGCCTTGATCTTATTGACGAGCCTCCTATGTGGGGCTGTGTTCCTCCACAGTCTGCAGAACTTCCGACCGATAGGCATCGTGGCAATATCTTCATGCAATTCGTGGATGCAGATCACCATTACCTTCTCGATGATGATAAATGTTGGTCCCGGCAATGATGCCCACATCCTATTGGAGAATAAGAAAATAAATTGGAAGAATCAAATCTGTTTAGAGAATTTAGAAGTTGTCCAGCCAAAATATTTATCTTATGGAGCCAATTTGCCTGCACCAATCATCATTTCCTATCTACACTAGTCCTACCTGCCTGCATTTGGCCCATGTCCCTCATAACCTGCCCTATCCATGTACCTGTCTAATTGTTTCTTAAAGGTTGCAATAGTCCCTGCCTCAACTACCTCCTCTGGCAGCTCATTCCATACACCAACCACCCTTAGAGTGAAAAAGTTACCCCTCAGGTTCCTGGTAAACCTCTTCCCCATCACCTTAAACCTATATTTTC
This sequence comes from Raja brachyura, assembly GCA_963514005.1. Next base: position 18,345,844 of record OY740818.1, read on the forward strand.
TGATTCCCGATCCCCCTACTCTGGGCAAGAGACTGTTCTTGGATAATAAACTGCTCAGATTATTTTAATGACTCTCGCCCTTTCAATGTTTTTTAGGGATGGTTTCGATGACACCAGGAAAGACAATCGACAGGGAGTCTTTGCCCAGTGCTCACCTGGAGTTCACCTTGATAGCGGAAGACATTGGCCAGCTGAGAAGTGAAGCTGGCCTCATAGTAACCATCCTGGACCAAAATGACAACGCACCCGTCTTCATCCCCACTGCACTGACAGTACATGTTCGGGAAAACAGCCCCTCAGGTGTGAAAAAAAACTTATTGCACTTCAATGTCAATGAATTGCTAATGGCCGTGCTGGACACTTAGCTAAGGTCAGATACTCTGGAAGGCGACTCTGGATTGTCAAAGCTTCCACAGCCAGATATAAAAACGAGTAGTTGCTCGTCTCTGGAGAGAAGGAATAGGTGACGTTTTGGATTGAGACCATTCTTCTGACTGATTCAGAGACTTCATGAGTCTGATGAAGAGCCTCACCCCGAAACGTCACCTCTTCCTTTTCTCCACAGATGACGTCTGTCCCACTAAGTTACTCCAGCTTATTGTGTCCCTGTTGGTACAGCCTTGTGCAGAGACTGTGAGTTAGCCTTTATCCATCTCAGGGGGTCCCAGAAGAACCAGGTCAGTGGATATATTTAAGGCAGGGATAAACAAATTCTTGATTAGACCGGGTGTCAAGGATAATGGGGAGTAGGCAGGAAAATGGGATTAGGAGGCAGAGATCAGCCATGATTGAAATGTGGAGTAGACTCGATGGGCCGAATGGTCCAATTTTACTCCTAGTCCTAGAGCTTGTGAAGAGGATCTGCTGTCATCCATTGCAATCCATTCCACTCTTTTCAATTGTTATTTTCAGTGTGGACGACTTGATTATAATCATGTATGGTCATTACTCTGATTGAGAACCACGCAAACAAAAGCTTTTCGCTCTACCTCGGCACGCGTGACAATAACAACCTCGACTAAACTAGCCTGGCTGAACGATACGTGATGGGCAGCATGTGGTGGAAATTCACAAATGAACCAACCCCTCTCTTGGAACACAACAAAAATATAAAGATAGACACAAAAAGCTGGAGTAACTCAGCGGGACAGGCAGCATCTCTGAAGACAAGGAACCCTTCTCTCTGGAGATGCTGCCTGTCCTGCTGAGTTCACTCCAGCTTTTTGTGTCTACGGTTTAAACCAGCATCTGCAGTTCCTTCCTGCACCACAAAAACATCATTGTTTCTGACGTCTGAGGGCAGGGTTTAGGTGACTCACAGGTCCGTGTTATCTGAGATCGACAAAAAAATTACTGGAGAAACTCAGCGGGTGAGGCAGCATCTACGGAGAGAAGGAATTGGCGATGTTTTAGGGTCGAGATCCTTCTCAGAGTTGTATCTCAGTGCTGACATGCTGAGGAAAGATCACTGAGCTGAAATGCTGGCTGTTCCTCACTACACGGACGTTGCAACCTGCTGGGCTTTTTCAACATTTTTTTGTTCCAGTTTACTTCCACCTCTGCAGGCTGTGAGAATCCCAATTTAAATTAATTTTGGAAACATCTTCCGGGGAAAGTCTCCTCCTTGCCTTGCCCTGAACCTGGCGTCCAAGCCGTGTATGAGTTTGTTCTGAGACTGCCTGCAACACTGCATGAAATCGAGAGATCAAATCAGAGAGTTCTGGAAAGCAGAGCTGGCTTGATGCGTGAGATTGAACTGCAGATGCTGGTTAAACTGAAGATGGCTGGAGTAACTCAGTGGGACAGGCAGCAGAAGAACAATGATCCCAGCATTTTCATTTTATACCTCATGAGAACTCCTACAGGTCCTCAACGTTCCAATTCTTAATGCTGTTTTGGGGAACTAGGAGTATAATTATGAAGCGCCTGTCCCACCCACGGCGATTTTTTCCGGCGACTGTAGGCATCATTGACTGACGTATCAGATCACCGAAAAATTGGTGGCGTGAAGACATATGACGCGCGGTGTTTTTTCCGTGTCGCAACATTTTTTTGTCGCCACTGGATTTTGAAATGTTCAAAATCTTTTGTCGATACTGATATGATGCCAGTCGCCCAAAAAATCGCCACGTGGGACAGGCCCTTAAACACTCCCTCCTTTGCAACAGTGGTTGTGTTCAGCAGAACTTCATTGGTCCGAAAGCACTTGGAACATCTTAAAAGGTTGTAGAAACTGTGTAGCAACTACTCATCTTTCCTTCCACCTGCAGCCCTTTGTAGAACATTCACCTCTGTGTAAGCAATACTGTAAGGGGGCTTCCATTAAGATATCAATAGAATATGATTCTATTTATTCATAATTCTATTTATATATGAAAACATTGTATGTGCACCTGAATCTGTTCACACTAGTTCTATGTTATCCCATCTGCTGCTACACACTAGGGGATCTGAATCTACCCATCTTGACCTGAAACGTCACCTTTTCCTTCGCTCCATAGATGCTACCCCACCCGCTGAGTTCCTCCAGCACTTTTATCTACCTACGATTTTTCCAGCATCTGCAGTTCCTTCTTAAATATCTCAGAAATGTGGTGTGTTTACACATTTTTTTTCTGTGCGTTGTAGGCTTCAGTATCGTCCAGGTGACGGCCACGGATGCCGACACAGGTGTGAATCAACAGCTGAGCTACCGAATCGAGGGGGGCGCGCAGGATAAGTTTCTCATTGACCCTCCCAGTGGAGTTATCAAGGTGGCCAATGGAGTAACGATAGATCGCGAAGAAAAGGGCTCTTACACAATAGTGGTGATTGCGATGGACCAAGGCACTCCGCCATTGTTGGCAAACGCCACCGTGAACATCATAGTAGACGATGTCAACGACTGCCCTCCCGAGTTTGTCAACCCGGTGCAGACTATCAGCATCAGTGAGTCGGTGACAGTCGGGACCATCATAGCGAACCTTACGGCCGTCGACCGTGACCTCCGACCTCGACTGGAGTACTACATAATCGAGATCGTTGCGAAGGATGACTCTGACAAAGCGTTGGAGGAGCAACAGAGAGCTTTTGACATCAATTTTCAAACAGGTAACGTTTGCACGCAAGCTCCACAAGGGAAAACTTACACCGACTCCAAACACCCTGTGAGCCGTTACTTTGCATGGAGTTGCAGTGCGTTCAACTGGGATTGGTGGCGCGCAAAGTGAGTGGAGTCAAGAGTGTCTTATTGTCGTATGTCCCAGATAGGACGATGGAATTCTTACTTGCTGCAGTACAACAGAATATGTAAACATAGTACATAACAGGAGAAGAAAACAGTTCAGTGTGTATATGTACACGTGCACACATACTCAATACATAAACAAATATAGTGCAATAACAATATTAATAATAATAACAAGAGCTTACTTGTTGTGTTTAATGGCCTGATGGCTGTCGGGAAGAAGCTGTTCCTGAACCTGGACGTTACAGTAAGGTCATTTACTCTAATGGCCCTGTCCCACTGTATGAGCTAATTCAAGAGCTCTCCCGAGTTTTTAAAAAAATCAAACTCGTGGAAGCACGTAGAATGTACGTAGCGGGTACGTCGGAGCTCGGGGACGCCTCCTAGCGGCTCGTAACGCTAACGGCAGGTACTCGGGAAACGCGGTAAGCTAGGGAAGACTCGTGAAGATTTTTCAACATGTACACGAAAGCCCCGGGTACCTACGAGCGGCTATTACCGTAATTCTCCCAGTTCGAATCAGGGGAAACTCGGGAGAACTCTTGAATTAGCTCGTACAGTGGGACACGCCCATTAGTTCCCTGGACTTGGACTTGGGCATAGAGTTGTACCCAGTGGAAACAGGCCCTTCAGCCCAACTTGCCCATTCCGACCAATTTGCATCTGCACCTGCCTGTATTTAGCCCATCTATCTATACATAACTAAAACTCTGATCTTGTTATCTTGCGGTTTGTGCGGTCTTTCTATTTGTGCAAAAACGGTTCTATGATTTTTCGGCAGTTTACTCAACATTCTCCGATCGGTTGAATGTCGTAAAAGTTAGCGAGGTTTAAAAAATCTTTTTTAAGGTTTAACTAATCCGCATGGATTAGTCTCTTCCCCTGTCACTCACTGGGATGGTCCGCCCCTTCCTGCGCCATTGAGTCTTTACTGGAGCTGAGGATGGCCGGGGGAAGTTTCCAACCGGACACAATTTTCGGTGGGACTCGAAGCAGCCCAGCCCCATGCATCCCAGTCCCATGCATCCCAGCCCCATGCAGCCCAGCCCCATGCAGCCCAGCCCCATGCAGCCCAGCCCCAAGCAGCTCAGCCCCATGCGGCCTTCACCTGCACAAAACGCCTTCATGTGCGCAATATTTAGAATTGTAAACATGCTGTGGAAAACGTTGATGATCCTTCCTGATGTTCTTGTTTCTTTTCCACTAGGTGCTGTATTTGTAAGAAGGCCTTTGAATCGGGAACTGGTAGCGACCTATGAGCTCACGATATCAGTTCATGACAATGCCAGTGAAGAGATCGCTCAGTCTGTCAGTGTGCCCAATGGTAAGGTTTTCACATTCATCACAAGTATTTACCATTCAACATTGCATTTATTTACAGAGGGCGGTACGGTGGCACAGTGGGAGAGTTGCTGCCTTACTGTGCTTACAGCGCCGGAGACCCAGGTTTGATCCTGACTACGGGTGCTGCCTGTACGGAGTTTGTACGTTCTGCCCATAACCTGCGTGGGTTTCCTCCGAGATCTTCGGTTTCCTCCCACACTTGAAAGACGTATAGGTTTGCAGGTTGATTGGCTTGGTTTAAATGTAAATTGCCCCTAGTGTGTGTTGGGTAGTGTTAGTGTGCGGGGATCGCTGGTTGGCGCGGACCTGGTGGGCCGAAGGGCCTGTTTCCACGCTGTAACTCTAAACTAAACTGAACCAAAACTAAACACTACAATCAATCTGAAGAAGGGCCCTGACCCAAAATGTCACCGGTCTATATTCTCCAGAGATGCTGCCTGACCCGCTGAGTTACTCCAGCACTTTGATGTATTTCCTTGACCTGTTTCAGCGAGGTTGACTGTGAACGTCCTGGACGTGAATGATAACCCCCCACGATTCAGACCGTTCGGGGTGAAGATTTTCACGGAGAGGATACTGGAGGGAGCAACGAGCGGGACCACGCTCCTCTCTGTATCTGCCGTCGACCCGGATAAAGGCCCCAACGGCCAGATCAGCTACGAGCTCTTGAACCTTCCTCCTGGGGACTACATCAGGCTGGAGGATCCCGCTGCAGGTGAGAAGGGCAGGCTTATGTCATGAGCCTCCATATCAACTCCACCTGAGCGACTATCCACCTGATCGTGGACCCTCGCACTATAACTGATCGGACTATACTGGCTTTAAGGGCCCGTCCCACTTTCACCACCAAATTCACGACCTCTGCCGAGTTTGCCCTTGACTCATACTCGCAGCATGGTCGTCACGAGGTCGTAGGTAGGTCGTGATGCTAGTCGTAGGTACTCATGGCATCAAGTAGGTAGGGGCGTTTTTCTACCCTGATGAAAAATGTCCCTGAGTAAAAAAAGTAGTGAATTGGGTCGTGAAAGTGGGACAGCCCTTCACCTTGCACTAAACGTTATTCCCTTATCATGTATCTGTACACTGCGACGGCTCGATTGTCATCATGTATTGTTTTTCCAATGGCTGGTTAGCACACAACAAAAGCTTTTCACCGTACCTCTGTACACACGGCAATAAACTAAACTACACTAGACTGCTTCAACAACTACTTGAGGGAAGGGTCTTCAGGAATGCCACTGTGTTCAGTGGGAAGACCAGCTTCCCAATCAGCTCAGAGGTGCCTGGCTATAACCTGACCCTCATGTCCCCCCAGGGGTGAGAGCCACTCTCTGGTTGTCCTATCAAACCCTCTTATCATCTCAGACATCTCTGTTAATTCATCTGTTAACATTGCCATGCCTGAGGTATTTCAATCTCTGCAGCCTGCCATCCTAATTCCATCCAACCATCTTCACTTTGATTTCATTCTGAGCGATCTGCCCTGCAGCTGTTCCCGCAACAGTTTATCGTTCCTCCCAGCTATTGCCCGAAGTGAAAACCATGTTGTTCTGATGTTGGAACAAAACGTCTGCACATCAAGGCTGATATCCTATTGTTATTTTTTAATGGTACTTGAATCCCAAACCTCCCGGATGCTTCACATTGTTGAGCTTCTTGCCATTTGGGGGAAAAAAAAAATCTCAATTATAATTTTTCTTGTTCAAAGTAAAGGGCAGCTCTTTGCCTTACACGGAGTTTGATTTCCCACAGTTTGCCTGCTGATTTAATCCATAAGCATCCTGGGTGTTCCTGACTAGTTTGAGATTGGTTTATTGTAGTTTATTGATTACTCACTGCACCTGATATCTGGCTGCCATTCACAGTCGTGAATCAATAAGCACTTGCATAGACACAGCAACTCCAATTTGCGCTGGGCCTCACTTCATAACTTCAGATAGCCCTTGCTTTCTCTCTCCATCCCCTTCCCTTTCCCAGTTCTCCCACTAGTCTAATGCCCCTGTCCCACTAATGCCCCTGTCCAACTTAGGAAACCTGAACGGAAACCTCTGGAGACTTTGCGCCTCACCCAAGGTCTCCGTGCAGTTCCCGGAGGTTTTTGTCAGTCTCCCTAATGGTCGAAAGTGGTTTCCGCTTCTACTATGTTCTATGTTCTATAGAAGAAGTGGAAACCACTTTCGACCATTAGGGAGACCGACAAAAACCTCCGGGAACCTCCGGGAACCGCACGGAAACCTTGGGTGGGGCGCAAAGTCTCCAGAGGTTTCCGTTCAGGTTTCCTAAGTGGGACAGGGGCATTACTGTCTCCGCCTACATTCTATTTTTGTCCCACCCACTCCCCTGACATCATTCTGAGGAAGGGTCTCGACCCGAAACGCCGCCCATTCCTTTTCTCGAGAGATGCTGCCTCACCCGCTGAGTTACTCTAGCATTTTGTGGCTACCTAAGCATTGCAAAGGTCCCAGTGTCGGAATGCCATTATATACAGTATACCAGCACAATGTAGGCATCAGATAGGGATTAATACATTACCGAGCAGATGTCCTTTAAGTGTTTATTGCCAACAATCACCGTGTCCCATCCCATCTCGTCTGTCCTTCCACAGGAAAAATAGTTGCAAGTAGAACGGTGGATTATGAAGAGGTCCATTGGCTGAACTTCACAGTCCGTGCAGTGGATCACGGGTCGCCAGCTCGATCCGTCGAGGTTCCTGTTTACCTGCAGATCCAGGACGTCAATGATAACAACCCCGTCTTTGTGCAAGTTCCGTATCAGGTAACTGTTGCTAATGGTCCTCACAGGCCTGTCCCACTTAAGTGTCATTGGCACGCAAATTACGCAACCTCGTCGTTGCGATGAGGCATACAGGCATCGTATGGCCATGCGGGGCCGGTCCCACTGAGAAGCGCGGAGGGGTATGTAGTTGTGCTCGGCATCGCGCGGGGCTCCGAAGGTTTTGTAGTGAACAAAATCTTCGCGCGCCAACGGCCTGTCGCGGAACTGACGGCCGAAGTGGAACAGGCCCAAGACACTGGCGCGACGCAACGTCTCACCTTCAACTGCAGCAGAAGCAGGCAAACGATCGCCAAGCTCGGCCTGGGGCGCACGGCCGTTGCGGTCCGGATCTGGATCCACCCCCACTCCTACTCCCAGAGCGGGGCCAAGAAAAATGGGCGACGTTTCGGGTCAAGACCTTTCTTTCAGACTGAAGAAGAGTCTCGACACAAAACATCACCCATTCCTTCTCTCCAGAGATGCTGCCGGTCCCGCTGAGTTACTCCAGCATTTTGTGCCCATCTTCAAATGACGTCACAAGCTCCAGATGGCTGTGCGTACGCATGGAATCACGCTTCTCAGTGTGACCGGCCATAGGGTGCCCGTGCGCCTCAACGCGACCATAAGGTCGCGTAATTTGCGTGCCAAGGACACGTAAGTGGGACAGGCCCTTCAGGCTAATGAAGCAGGTGGGGTGGAACACACCACCCTAGACTCTGTCACCGTTGTAGAGGGCCGTAACACAACCTTTCCCTCAATTCTTCTTGCCCTCTTCGACCCACAACCATCAAGAGGGTTTTATGCCAAGAAATTCAATCACAGTCCTGAATAAACTCAACGACTGTTCACCCAGTGTCCAAAGGTTCAACATCCTCTGAGAAAAGGAGGCTCTGCTCATCCTAGGACAACCCAACACCCTAAAACAACTGATTACTGACTCACCAGCCAGCAAAACAACCTTTAGGCACCCAGCCTGTGTGAAGGCCATGATCGTATTGTGTAAGCTCATGGCAAGAGTGGCTTTCTTGACTGCACTGAGCACCAGGATGCAGATCATCTCAGATGAATGTCACCACTGTGAGATTCCCTCAGCCGTAGCTGTTGGAGGGTGTCTGTGTCCGTGTCCACAATCCACCCAGTGAGTAGAACACAAAGTGCTGGAGTATCTCACAGGTCAGCAGCATCTCTGGAGAACGTGGACAAGGGGATATGCGTTGGGTCGGGACCTACTTCAGACTGTCCTTCAGAAATGCTGCCTGAGGAAAGGTCCCAACCCGAAACACGAGGTCTAAAGAAGAGTCCCGTCGTTGCTTATCCCTGATCTCCAGAGATGCCGCCTGACCCGCTGATTTACTGAGGAAGGGTCGCGTCCCGAAATGTGTGATCTGAAGAAGGCTTTTACCAAGCCAATTAACCCAACCCGAAACGTTACCTATCCCTGTTCTCCTGAGATACGGCCTGACCCGCTGACTTACTCCAGCACTTTCAGTCTTTTAAAAAAATGTTATGTTCCAGCATCTGCGGTTCCTTGTGGTTCTGCATAGCCAGCGACGGTGACCTTAGCCCTGTGTGACGGTGTGTAAATTATCCAACATCTCTCCGGACAGTGGGCAGTTTCCCTGGAGGTGAGAGAGGAAACTCCGTCCTGGTCTTTCTATCACCCTGTCACACCCTTGCTGTTATCTGCTGCTGTCTTGTCTCGTTCTGGCTTAGAATAATTCCTTCCCCTTGAACCGTGTGTTTTGTTTGATGAGACAGAAGCCCGTGTTTGAAGACGTGTCCCTGGGCACGGTGATTCTCCAGGTCCGCGCCGTGGATGCAGATAACGGCCGATTCTCCCAGATCGAATACAACCTTGTCGACGGCGAGGGCCGGTTTGGAATCAACCGTGAAACGGTGAGATGGATTATAATTCCTCCCGCTCAATGATCAACTTGCAGTGAAGGACAGGCAACCCTGAAACGAGTCTTAATAAAGGTACAATAGGGGGTTACGGCAGCGGTAGAGTTGCTGCCTTACAGCAAATGCAGCGCCAGAGACCCAGGTTCGATCCCGACTACGGAGTTTGTACGTTCTCCCGTTGGCCTTTCTCCGAGGTTTTCGCTGAGATCTTCGGTTTCCTCCCACACACCAAAGAGGTACAGGTTTTGTAGGTTAATTGGTTTGGTAAATGTAAAAATTGTCCCTGGTGGGTGTAGGATAGTGTTAATGTGCGGGGATCGCTGGTCGGCGCAGACCCGGTGGGCCAAAGGGCCTGTTTCCGCGCTGTATCTCTAAACTAAACTAGGAAGAATCTTTCACAATATCCTCCGGGGTGAGTGAGCAGCATTGGCCCATAACTGGCATTACTGCCCATCCCTCGTTGCGCTTGAGAAGGCAGGACCTTCATGCTGCAGACCATGTGGTGAAGGCGATCCCTCGATGCAGTATCTCCCAATCTGCCTACTACCATCTAAAAAACATTGCAAGAATCAAGGGATTTCTGTCCAAAGAAGACACTGAAAAACTTGTTCATGCATATATCTCCAGTAGGTTAGATTATTGTAATGGCATCTTTACAGGTCTCAGTAAAAAATCAATTAAACAACTGCAGCTTATCCAGAATGCCGCTGCCAGAGTCTTGACCAACACCAAGAAAATGGACCACATTACACCTGTCCTTAAATCTTTGCACTGGCTCCCTGTGTGTAAAAGGATAGATTTTAAAATTCTGTTACTGGCCTACAAGGCACTGAATGGTCTGGGTCCAGAATACATCTCTGACCTACTTATTGTATATGAGGCACCTCGACTCCTCAGGTCTTCATGGACAGGTTTACTCTGTGTTCCCCGGGTCAGAACTAAAAAGGCTGAAGCAGCGTTCAGTTTCTATGCTCCACACCTGTGGAACAAGCTCCCTGAACACCTGAGGTGTGCACAGACTGTAACCTCATTTAAATCAGGCCTAAAAATTCTGTTGTTTACTGTAGCTTTTCCATAACCCAACATGTAGGTAATCTTAATCTTCTAATCTTAACCCTTTTATGTGCTTTTAAAATCATTTTAATGTTTTAGTGACTTTGTTTTACTATACATGCAATTGTCTTATTGCTTGGTATGTGATTTTTGATTATTGGCTATTTTGTTGTCCTGTGTTGTATTGTGGTTCTGCAAAGTTTTTAGACTATGTTATTCGTTTGTTTCTTTTGTAAAGCACGATGAATTGCAGCTTGTACGAACGGTGCTATATAAATAAACTTGCCTTGCCTTGCCTTGCCCAGTCTGGGTAGGTAGTTTCCTCTGGCTGCATTAGTTTAGAGATACAGCGCTGAAACAGACCCTTCGGCCCACCGAGTTCATGCCGACCAGCGATCCCCACATACTAACACTACCCTGCACACACTAGGGATAATTTACAATTTTACCGAGCCAATTAACCAACAAACCTGTGAGGAAAACGGAGCTCCCGGGGAAAACCCACGCAGTCACGGGGAGAACGTACAAACTCTGTACAGACAGCACCCGTAGTCAGGATCCAACCTGGCGCTGTAAGGCAGTATCTCTACCACTACGCCACCGTGCCGCCCATTAGGAGACAGGGAGAAATCTTTTTGCTCAGATAATGATGACTCTTTGGAATTCTCTACCAAGGAGAGCTGTGCAGACTTGACTGCTGACTTCAAGCACTGAGATGGAAGCAGAGCTGGGAGCTAAATGAATGGGGAGCAGGCACCAGGGGCTCTGTCTGCCGCTGCTGCTGCTGCTGCTCCTGTTTCTCGTGCTTTATGTTTTATGTTCCTACACCTGGATTTATGATACGAAGATGTGTTCAAATTCCCCAAGGGTTGTTGGAGAATTTAAATCATTTAATCACATAAAACTGGAATAAAAACCTGCTGTTAGTATTGATCACCACAATACACCAGAGTATCATTAAAAAAAACCATCTGGATCACATCTGTACCTTAGGGTAGTAAACCTGCACATGTACCAATCCAGACCCACACTCAGTAAGTGAACCAAACTGTTAGCTTTCTGTAAATGGATCTTATCAGGGAAATTAAAGAAAATTGATAATGAAAATTAAGAACCGTTGATAGGATTTGGACCAATGTTTGAAGTGTTAAGATGAGTGCACGTGGGTAAAGTTGGCACAGTGTTAAATGTGCTCTTGTCTCTCAAATAAAGGGCGATATTTATATTCTGGCCGCACTTGACCGGGAGAGAAAAGACCACTACACGCTGACAGCCGTTGCCAAGGACAACCCAGGCGACATTGCACGTAATCGCAGAGAGAACGCTGTGCAGGTAACTCCCTCGCTGACTCACGCGGGGTGGCAAATGCATCAAGATCATGGTACTGTCACAGGAGTTCCTTGGAGAAATATATCGATTCTACTACTCTGGAATTGTCACACTGGGAACACAGGACTTGGAAGTGTGCAGCCCCACAGCACCAGGCCCTGGACATGATCCCTATCCTTCCCTTCCCTGCATACCCATGTACCTACCAATACGTCTACCAAAATGCCTCTTAAAGCCCACTGTTGTATCTGCCTCCACTATCGCCCCCGACAGTCCATGTCTGCACCCAATGTTGGGAATGTTCTTTGTACAAAAAAAACCTTAAACTTTGAAGGTAGACAAAAGTGCTTGAGAAACTCAGCGGGTGCAGCAGCATCTATGGAGCGAAGGAAATAGGCAACGTTTCGGGACGAAACGTTGCCTATTTCCTTCGCTCCATAGATGCTGCCGCACCCGCTGAGTTTCTCCAGCACTTTTGTCTACTTTCGATTTTCCAGCACCTGCACATCCTTCTTAAACGTCTGAAGAAGGGTCTCGACCCGAAACGTCGCCTATCTCCTTCGCTCCTTAGATGCTGCTGCACCCGCTGAGTTTCTCCAGCTTTTTTGTGTAACCCTCCCTTAAACCTTGTTCCTTTCAACTTAAAGCAATGCCCCTCTCGTCTTTGATATTTCCACTGTGAGAAAAAGATTATGACTGTCCATCCTATCTATGCCTCTAATAATTTCATATACTTCTATCAGGTTGCCCCTCAACCTCTGACAATACAGATAAAACAACTCCAGTGTGTCTGAGCTCTACTTATAGCTAATACCCGCTAATCCGTGCATCATTCTGGTCAACATGTCCGCAACATGATAAATGTAATCTCCAAGGCCTTTGTCTCAGGGTCTCGGCGAGGGTGCAGGGGATATTAACCAGAGTAATTCTGTCACTGAAAGGATTCAACCTGGAGTTCCGGAACTGGGGTTGTGTTCTTCGATGTTTTGAAAAGTTTTAAATGAGGGCCTGTAGATGAATCAAGAATTTTGTGGGGCGGGTACCGGTCGCTCTAATGGAAGAGTGCAGAAGAAAATTAGCTTTTTTGTTCAGTTTTAGTCTCGAGATACAACACTGCAACAGGCCCTTCGGCCCACCGAGTCCGCGCCGACCAGTACCGATCCCCGTACACTAACACTATCCTACACACACTAGAGAGAACTCGCAATTAAACCGCGCCAATTAAGCTCCAAATCTGTGCGTCTTTGGAGTGGGGGTGGAAACCGGAGATCCTGGAGAAAACCCACGTGGGTCAGGGGAAGAAGATAGAAACACTGTACAGACAGCACCCGTAGTCAGGATCGAACCCGGGTCTCTGGCGCTGTGAGGCAGCAGCTCTTCCGCTGCGCCACCGTGCGGCCCGACAGGAGACAGTGAGAAATCTTTGCACTCAGACAGTGGTGAATCTTTGAAGTGTGCCGCTGTGCCACCATGCCGCTCGAATCTTGGAATAACTAGATTAATCTTACAATTACAGCCAAGCCATCCACGTGCAATGCTAAGAAAGCTTCTTGACACCGAGGCTAGTGGGAACCGCGCAAGGTCATACATTTGCCCAATGTTTCAGTGGTTGTAGGTGAAGTGTATAAAGGGCCTGTCCCACTTGGCCATCATTTGCACGTCACGCAGATGGCGCACAAAGATTTTGGACATCACAAAATCCTGGGGTGCCGCGCGTAACTGCCTATGTCACCACGCACCATATGTGCATAATGCGCACCATGCGCGTATCACATGCGTGCCCGACTCCACGTAATGTGCACCATTCCTGCGCCGTGACGCGTAAATGATGTTGTGTAAATGACGCGCAAATGACAGCCAAGTGGGACAGGCCCTTAAAACTCTACACGAGGCGGAGGAGAGAGTCAGCAAGTGAGAGGGCAGGAGGATCTGGTGGGCTGGAGAACAATGGTGGGTGGGGGAGAGATAAGGATGGGGAGGTCATAAGGAATAGGCCATTCGGCCCATCAAGTCTACTCCGCCATCCAATCATGGCTGATCTATCTCTCCGCCCTAACCCCATTCTACTGCTTTGCCCAATAACCTCTGACACCTGTACCAATCAAGAATCTATCCGTCTCTTCCTTAACAATATCCACTGATGGAGATATGGGGGAGCAGGAAGTGTCGTGTGGAGGAGGGGTGCATCTCACTTCCGTGCTTAATATCGCTGTCGACCCTACAAATTACAAAGCAAGTGTCAAAACAAAGGTCATCGTCTCTCTTTATTTGTTTTAACTTGCTGATTCTGTGATTGCGTCACATGTTTTTGAGAAGTGAAAGAGGATGTGGTGACTTTCATAATGTGTCAAACTTTTGGCCAGTTACGTAGGACTTTGTACCCGCTCTAGCTTGATTGGCAGAGATACTTCCACAGAGTACCAATCTCTTGTTGCTGAGCTCCTGCCCGGAATCTTCACCCATTTAAATCCATGGGACATATCCTGCGGAACCGTCCCCAGGGATGTTTTTAGTTTTGTTCAGAGATACAGAGCGGAAACGGGCCCTTCGGTCCACCGAGCCCGCGCTGACCACTGATGCCAGCATATCAACACCATCCTACACACACTAGGGACAATTTACACACATACCAAGCCAATTAACCTACAAACCCGCACGTCTTTGGAGCACGGAAGGAAACAGGAGCACCCGGAGAAAGCCCACGCGGTCACGGAGAGAACGTACAAACTCCATACAGACAGCACCCGTAGTCAGCGCTGTGAGGCAGCAACTTTGCCCACTCTGCCGCCCCTCCATTCACTTACAACCCACTCCCATTCCCCATCTTCTATGAACTATTCTCACTAGCTTTGAGCCTGCATATTTGACACTGTTTGGACTTCATCTGTGGCTTCTCACTGGAGTTGTCCATTCTTCGGAACCAAACATGTCCCATTTGCCTGTTGCGGTGGAGCTTCTGAACATCCAACCAGTGCAGCACTGGTGGTGCAGCGCCAGAGACCAGGGTTCGATCCTGACTACGGGTGCTGTCTGTACAGAGTTTATACCTTCTCCCCGTGACCTGTGTGGTTTTTCTCCGGGCACTCCGGTTTCCTCCCAGACTCCAAAGATGTACAGGTTTGTAGGTAAATTGGCTTAGTATAATGTAAAATTGTCCCTAGTGTGTGTAGGATAGTGCTAGTGTACGGGGATCGCTGGTCGGCGTGGACTCAGTGGGCCGAAGGGCCTGTTTCCGTGCTGTATCTCTAAACTAGTGCAGAGCTTGGACATGGGTGGATTTGTTCTCTGGTCACCATGGCAACCCAGCGCTGGCCTTCGACTCTCCCCATTCCCACAGGGCAATAGACAATAGGTGCAGTAGGCCATTCGGCCCTTCGAGCCAGCACCGCCATTCAATGTGATCATGGCTGATCATCCCCAATCAGTACCCCGTTCCTGCCTTCTCCCCGTATCCCCTGACTCCACTATTTTTAAGAGCCCTATCTAGCTCTCTCTTTAAAATATCCAGAGAACCGGCCTCCACCGCCCTCTGAAGCAGAGAATTCCACAGACTCACAACTCTGTGAGAAAAAGTGTTTCCTCGGCTCCATTCTAAATGGCTTATGCCTTATTCTTAAACTGTGGCCCCTGGTTCTGGACTCCCCCAATATCAGGAACATGTTTCCTGCCTCTAGCATGTCCAATCCCCTCTCATCCTTCTAAACTCCAGAATGTACAAGCCCAGCCGCTCCATTCTCCCAGCAAATGACATGTCCAGAGCCATCTTCGAACCAAAGATCCTATAGCGGAGCAAGATAGACCACTCCTGCTAAATGCAATGGGCTGACGTGTAGTACGCAACGGAGCAGAACGCGGGCCTTTCCGTAACCAGACCCGACCCGACTCGCAGTGTAATCAACGATGCGGGGGAACAGTTTGCGTTAATTAATTAAAATTCTGAAAATGAGAACTGTCTTTTCGTCGAGTGGGCTATCTTGCTCGCTGTAGGATCTTTGCTTCAAACCACTCAGAACGATGAGCACGGCACAGGAACAGGTCCTTCAGGCCCACAATCCCTATACTGAACACGATGCCATCTGCCTGCAGGTGATCCAGTCCAACTGCAGCCTAAAGGCACGGTTTAATTTCGACATTATTTCCTGCTACAGGTGCTGGTAACTGTGCTGGACGTTAACGACTATCGCCCCAAGTTCTCGAAGAATGTGTTCAGCACCAGTGTGTACGAGAATGAGCCGGGAGGGGCCTCGGTGGTCACCATGACAGCAACGGACCTAGACGAAGGGGAAAATGCAGAGTTACAGTACAGTATCCAGGGAGCAGGTGCAGGTAGGCTCAACAGTTACCTCTTTCAGAAAACATTTCAATTGCACATCGTCTGATTTATGTTTGGAGCTCTTACTTTCCACATCTTTCCAGGGACTGTATGAATGAGTACACTGCTAACCATTTTATTCTTCAGCTGGGAGAGCTGCTGGCAAGGTCAGCATGCAATGTCCAGTTCTAACTGCCCTTGAAATGCTGACTGTGTGTGAGTCAGTCACCTTCTTTTGCCCGGTAGAGTTTCCAAGACTTTTACTTGATGCCATTGAAAGAGCAACCAATGGATTTCAAGTCAAGGAGATCTGCATCGCGGAAGGGAATCTGTCGCTCATCTTCCCATGGGCCTGGGAGCCCTCACTTTGTACTTTAGCCCCAAGAGCTAAATCTAACTCTCTCTTGAAAACATCCAGTGAATTGGCCCCCACTGCCTTCCGTGGCAGAGAATTCCACAGATTCACAACTCTCTGGGTGAAAAAGGTTTTCCTCATCTCAGTCCTACATGGCCTTAAACTGTGACCCCTGGATCTGGACTCCCCCAATATCGGGATTTATTTTCCTGCGTCTAGCCTGTTCAATCCCTTCAGAATGTTATGTTTCTATAAAATCCCCTGTCATCCTTCCAGTGAATATAAGCCCAGTCGATCCATTCTTTCATCATGTGTCAGTCCCTCCATCCCGGGAATTACCCTGGTGAACCTACGCTGGACTCCCTCAATAACAAGAATGGCCTTCCTCAAATTAAGAGACCAAAACTGCACCCAATACTCCAGGTGCGGTCTCACCAGGGCCCTGTACAATTGCAGTAGGACCTCCTTGCTCCTATATGGAAATCCTCTCGCTATAAAGGCCAACATGCCAGTTGCTTTCTTCATTGCCTGCTGTAGAAGTTTGTTGGAGTACTTAAAGATGCTAAATCTCTTTAAGCATCTAAGAAAGAAGAGGCACTGGAGCACCACCTTCATGGTTCGCTCTGTGTGTTGGGCAGACGTCTGTTAACGCAAGGAATCTGAAGCTGCTGACTCACCCCACCACCGACCCACCACTGAAAACTGGAATGTGGTCTCTCGACTTCCCCTTTCCATGGTCGACGATTAGTTCCATTGTCTTGTTGATGCTGAGCGAGAGGTTGTTGTGGCAGCAGCACTTCACTCGGTGTCGAGCTGTGCAAGGACTCATCGCCACATGCTGCCAACCATCGTGGTGTTGTCGGTACATTTACGGGATGGCGATGGAGCTGGGAGAGTAGGGAAGGGCTCGACTCCCCAAAGCAGCGGGGGGGGGGGGGGGGGGGGAGAGGAGAGGGATGGGGGAGGAGAGGAATGGGAGAGGAAGGTGGCGGGAGTGGAGGAGGATGGGGAGGAGTGGGATGGGGAAGGAAAGGAATGGGGAGAAGGGAGAAAGGGTTGTGGGGGAGTGTAGGAGGGAGATAGGGAGGAGAGGGATGGGGAGGGCAGGAATGAGCAAGGGGGAGGAGAGCAGAGGGGGTGGGGGAGTGTAGGAGGGAGATGGGGATGAGAGGGATGGGGAGGGGAGGTATGGGGGGGGGAGGGGGGGAGGAGGAGGGGATGGAAGGAAAGGGGGGTAGAGTGTGGGTGGGATCGGGGGGGTGGGGGGTGGGTTTGGGGTGAGAGGAGAGTTAAACTGGTAGGACCAGGGTCGGGGAGTGGACTGAATGAGGAAGCACTGCCCATCCTTTCTGCCCTCTAAGGGTGCCCTTGTCCTGCATCGTACAACGAGCCACGTCTGGCCGCAGAAAACAGGTCCGTCAGCAATTTCACAATGGAAGCAACTCCCACCACAAAATGCAAGCCCAGGAAGTTACAAAACATTTGGCAATCCTTAAGTCATAAAGATTGTTTATGTAAGGGTTTACCGTTAATTAACACTAAAGGCTAGAAGTTGTGTTGTCAGCAAATTGGATACATTTCCTCTCTCTCTCTCTCTCTCTCTTTCTCTTTCTTCCCCTTCTCTCCTGTTCTCCCCCCAATCCCCACCCCACCAATTTCCAGATAGAAATTCAATCACCTAATTCAATCCAATCACATTCTGCTGCCATCAATGTCACTTTATTGTCACATGTACCTACATAGAGTGATTATTTCTGTTTTGTATACAATTCAATAAAATTGTACTATACATTAGTAATGTTACAAATTTTTGAGATTTTAAAAATCAAGTCTGCAATTTATCCCATCAGATAAAGCATAAAAAGAAGTTTAATTTGACACCTAATTCACTTTCATATCTTCAGCATTAAGAAAGTTATGACCATTTTCATACTCGGAAATTAGCATCTTGTTCCCCATTGCCTTTCCATTGACTTAACTCAAAAGCTGTGATCTAGAACCGTTAAAAGCCCATAACTTTCTTAAAAATTAAGAGAACGCAATGAAATTTTCAGTTATTATAGATTGAAGCATTCTGAAACAAATATGAAACCATCTTACTTGGATGACCTGAAATTAAAGCATATAATTAGTTATCTAATTGTAGCTAATTACAAAATTCAATGAGTAGATCTAAACATCTATCCATTTCTTAAGAAAAGATAAACTTTTTTAAAATTGCCTAAGCGTCCAAATAACATTCACACAATAATCCACAATATAACATAATTTTTAAATCTCATTTTCATGAATTTCTGAGCCAAATTGAATGAATTTAGTGTTTAATGCCTGTAAATTAATGGCCATTTAAATCAACTAGCGAGTGGGTTTTAGTGGAATGCGGTGGATTGGAACATTGTGGTTTGCTGTGAAGCCGGTATGAAAAATACAGCCGGTTCATACATTTTTTTTGGACCCCATTTCGCAACATGAAAATATTATTAAAGCTTCCATAAAAACCAACTTTTAATATAAAAATAAACTGTGTACCTTTTCTTCTCCCCTACGCAAAATCCTTCCCGTTGTCGGCTTTCACGGCTTTTGAAGGTGATTGTTAAATTACTCTAGATAATAAATAATCTAGCATAATTTAAAAACACCTTCATTAATGAAATGTCGGAGCGATTTTTCTTCCGCAACGAAATCGCCCGACATTGATCGATTTGCCCAGTCTGAAGAAAAACGGCACTTTAAGCCCGCCCCCCTCTGAAAGTCACGCACACGGGGAGCGGCAGAACTGCAGCGCCGCTAAAGGTAAGTTTTGTAACATACCTATATACATAGGCACAATTGTATATAAGTATATAAGTGCAACGATTGTGGTGTGAGAAGGTAGACTTGACTGGGGCATCACAGTGCAACAGTCCCAGCGCCATCTTGTACCCTTCAAGTTTCAAGTCTTAAAAATGTTGAAGAAAGGTTTCGACCCGAAACGTCCCTATTCCTTTTCTCCAGACTTGCTGCCTGTCCCGCCGAGTTACTCCAGCATTTTGTGTCTATGTTAAAAATGTAGTGTCTTATCTTGGCCTCATAGGCCCGTTGTCGTGGCGACGGTACTGGGTCGGTGTTGCAGGAGTTGGCCTGGCCTGCCGATGCCACCAAAGCCTCCACCGTCTGATATAACACATCTGTTCTCTCTCTCTCTCTCTCTCTCTCTCGTTACAGAGGCCTTCAGGATCGATGAGGACACAGCAGTGATCACCACCACAAGGCTCCTGGAGTCCTACGAGAGGTTTAACTTGACCGTTGTGGCGACGGATAAAGGCAGGCCACCATTGTGGGGCACAACTCTGCTCAAGGTGGACGTGATCGATGTCAACGACAATCGACCTGTGTTTGTGAGGCCCCCCAATGGGACCATACTACATATCATGGAGGTAATGGGATGGGCCGGGACCTCTGTTTCACCGGCACTGAAACTCCCTGGAATGTTGCCAATCCCATTCCCAGGCCACATCATCGCAAAACATTCACAAGATTGTTGTCTTGAATTATTATTATTATTAACAACCTCTCTTTTGAGAAGCAAGGAGAGGGAAGAATTACATTTCATGTTTTTCCTCATTCCTTACAATGCTATGTACGACAGTGATCGCAACTTCTACTGAAGAGTAGGTGGCCGTTGGCTCGCTAGAAGCTCATCCGCCCTTTGACAGGTCTTGTTTTTGGTCCTGCTGGGGGTCCACAGCCCCCTCCTCACCTGGCAAACCAGGTGGGGGAGACGGTTTAGTCGCCGACTATCCGACCATGGAGCAGGTGGCACGGGATTACATGGTACCCGTGGCTGGGGAGAACCCCCCCCCCCCCCCCTCCGACCTGACCCTTGTCTTGAAGAAGCTGTTAAATCCTTTAAAATGCAGCATTAAAAATAATACATTTCACTTCAGCACTATTAGCGTGACATGAAATGTGCTGGTGTTTTAATCAGAAATTGTGGCTGACTCGAGACATGACGAGAGATGAAAGAGACCTCAAGTCAAGTCAAGTTTGGACGTCTAGAGATAAAGAGTATTTAAATGTCATATAGAAACATAGAAACATAGAAAATAGTTGCAGGAGTAGGCCATTCGGCCCTTCGAGCCTGCACCGCCATTCAATGTGATCATGGCTGATCATCCAACTCAGTATCCCGTACCTGCCTTCTCTCCATACCCCCTGATCCCCTTAGCCACAAGTGCCACATCTAACGCCCTCTTAAATATAGCCAATGAACTGGCCTCAACTACCTTCTGTGGCAGAGAATAGTAAGATTGAACGAGAACTTACCAGTTCGAAGGTTGATCTTTATTTCATGAGGAGTCGAAGTGAGGGATTTCGTGAAGATCCCGCCGGCGCGCATGCTCGACATACTTCAAAGTAGCGGCGTGGAATCACAGAAACCAATGAAAAGAAATGACTTCACATAGTAAGAATGAAAACGACTAAGATTACCAGATGAAGGTGATTGAGGGTTGGGCGAGGAGGGCACGAAATCCCTCACTTCGACTCCTCATGAAATAAAGATCAACCTTCGAACTGGTAAGTTCTCGTTCAATCTTACTATTTCATTTCGGAGTCACGTGAGTGACTTCGTGAAGACTTCAAAGCTTCTGTGATTACACGCCCTGGACCACGTCCATGCTGACACACCACTACCAGGGATGGATGGGAGGAATAACGTGCTGACTAGTCCATACTGCAAAACAAATCATATTTATTAACAACAAATCAAAACCCCTTATTCGGGGACATCTCCACGTTCTTGCCCCGCATCTAGCACGGCTTCTGCGAACTGTAGAGGCGCAGCGACGGGCCGATTGTAGAAACGCTGGAACACCGCTTCATTAGCCCATCCTGCTGTGGTGAGAATATGGTCCATGGGCACCTCCATGACCCTCGCCGCCGACGTCGATGCAGCCCTGGTGGAATGAGATTTGAACACATTAGTGTTGATACCTGACTTACCCAAGACGACTCGAAGCCACCTGGATATCGTCTGTGTTGTCACTCGATGGTGAGGTCTCTTATGAGTGACAAGCAGGTATCTCTCTTTTCCTCTGATGCTTGCCGTCACCTTGACGTAGTAACGGATGTGGGAGGCTAAACATAGCCTAGCATCTGCGGGGTATGCCGGGAACTTCAGCTGCAGCCCTGTGCACCCAGGTCTATGCTGCTTTAGTAGCTCGTCAACAAAGAAAACTACTTCTGTGGGGGTAGACATCACTCTGTCGACACGTAGTTTATGGAGTGTCTGTACCCTCTGTGCTGAAGTCAGCGCTAGTAACATCACCAGCTTCATGGTGAGTTTGTCCAGCTGGAGCCCTTCCATGGGGGACCACGTCCTGAGCAGAGCTAAAACTACCCTGACATCCCAGGTGATATTGTAGCGTGGTGTAGGCGGATTCGTATTGAAAATACCCCGCATGAGCCTGGACACTAGCTTGTTGGATCCCACCTCAATATTGAGGTAGAATGATAGAGCGCTCCTGGCGCTGTTGATGGCACTGTAGCTTAAGTGTTCATCATGGTGCAACCCCGCGAGGAATTCCAGGACGTCGGTTATAGTCACGGCATCGTACGTGATGCGAGAGCGGCTGCAGAAGGCTTCCCACTTCCTGATGTGAGAGCGGTATCTTCGCCTTGTAGACTCTCGGCACGACGCTGCAATGGTATCCATGGTCCGGGTAGAAAGGCCGTATCCAACTAAAGGCCGATTCAGAATCTGCAAGCCAACAAATTTAAATAGCCATGGCAGGGATGTGGCTCCCCTGATACAGGGTGAGTAACTAATTCTGGGCTACCCTGCAAACGGACCCAAGGTTCACTGAGCGTGTCAAAGACCATCGGATACCACGGCTGTGTAGGCCAGTCGGGTATGATAAGGATGCCCTTGGCACCATCCATCTGAATTTTTCGTAATACCCGACTGATGAGGCAAAACGGAGGGAATGCATAGAAAAAGCAATTCCCCCAGTCTAGCGAGAATGCATCTAACGCTATAGCCCCAGGATCTGGTTCCCACGAGACGTAGGTTGGTACCTGATGGTTCAACCGGGACGCAAAAAGGTCAATATCCGGTTTCCCAAATTTGGCTGTGATTTTTGCAAAAATTTCAGGATGTAACATCCATTCAATATTATCATTGAACTTGCGTGACCTGGCGTCCGCCACAAAATTAAGCTCACCTGGCAAATAGGTAGCTGAAATCCAAATGTCTCTCTTGACACACCAGAGCCAAATTGAATTAGCCAATTTATCACATGAAACTGACCTGGTACCGCCCATGTGATTTAAATACGCCACCGCTGTGGTGTTGTCTATTTGGAGCCGGACATGTGCTCCAAAGATCTTGGAACAATATGCACGAAGTCCATGAAACGCTGCAAGCAGCTCCAAATAGTTGATCCCTTGTGATACCAACATTGTATTCTCAAGGGTATCCCATCGGCCCCCACAACTAGAATGCTGATTCGTAGCTCCCCAGCCATCAGAGCTCGCATCAGTTTGTAAGTATATCATCGGTTTCGCCTCAATAATAGTTTTAAACGAGTTACTAATGTGGCAAACCCACCATCGTAACTCATCCAATGCTGCAGGCGGCAGCTGCATTGATCGATCATAATGACCAGCATGCCGTCGCAGCGCAGCAATCTTGGCTCTCTGCAAGTTTTGATAATGCAGAGGTCCATACCGGGCTGCCGGAAACAAAGCCACAATCTTGCCAATGACAGTAGCTGTGTGACGAATCGATGGTATACGAGTATTGAGTAAATCTGTACACACCTGTGTTACCTCCTCAACTTTGTTAATTGGTATGGTGACTCTCATGCTAATGGAATTCACCTGGAACCCCAGATAATTAATTACCTGGGTGGGGCAGAACTTAGATTTTTCTGGATGAACAATGAACCCAAGCTGTTGGAACAAATTGACCGCAGCTGCAACCCCTTGTTGAGCTGATTCCAAGGTGTGTCCGATAATTAAAATATCATCTAAATAGGCCATCACGATATGATGTCGTTGTCTTAAATAAGCCATAATTGGCTTCACCAATTTAGTAAATAATCGAGGGGCTGTGGTGAGCCCATTAGGCAACGCCCTATATTGCCACAGCTGGTCCATCCAGATAAATTTTAAGAACCTTCTGTAATATTTTTGCATGGGTACGGTATAGTACGCATCCTGTAAATCAATGCATGCCATAAAGCACCCTTGTGAGATCAATGATTTGGCCGTTTCAAACGTGTCCATTTTAAAATGAGTATATGTTACAAAGTTATTCAGAGTGGTCAGATCAATAATGACTCTACAGCCTCCATCTTTCTTAGGTCGGGTAAAAATATTGGAAACAAATTCAACGGGCTCATGAACCGTTCTCTCTATGACCCCTTTCTGTTCCAACCTTAAAATTTCCTTATAGCCTACTGACTGTTCCGCAGCCGTTAGTTTAAACATACGACCCGGTCTATGCTGAGACGGAGGGATGTCCCCATTAATAAACTCAATGCTATGGCCCTGAATATTCCGTAACACATACTCATCACTGGTAATATTACCCCATGCACCCGCAAACAACCGCAAACGCCCACCAACATGTGAAGTTAAACAAAGAGAAAAAAGAGAACCAGACCGCCTCACCTCTGTGGTTACCGGCGGTCCCTGACACGAGTGGGTGGACGTAGAGGTGCTGGGTTGGTTTGAGGTCGTGGCGTCCTCATTTTCCATCTCGGCTTCTGCCGAGCCTGTCCTAAAAAAGACCCCTGTGGTTGGGGTGGCTGATAACGGTTTGGACCTGGAGGGTAATTCCTGGTAGACATGCTGGCAGACCCTCGTGAGCGGCCAAGCGAAGCTTTGGAGCTCGATGGCGTGGGGGCACTCTGAGAGCGCATGAGCCCCACGGTCTTGGCTTGTTCATCAAGCTCTCTGACCCTTTTGGAAAGGTCTTCGCCAAAGAGCTGACGGGGCGGCGGCGGCGGCGGTGGTTTGCACAACCCTGCAAATTTGGGGTTGAGCGCTGGGCGGATGCTATTTTTCCGAAAGCCGTTAATTTAGTTTTGAGTAGCGCATAGAAGCGCCAGAGCATCCTCCTGGTCCAAATTAAGCTCCTCTCCATCGACCGACCGCACAAAAGCAGTAATCCCGGCCATGAGGAGTTTCAGGATCCGCTGAATCTTCAGCTCCTGCTGACGGATAGCCGCACTGATGTTGCCCCATATCGGCGTATTGACCACAGGCACGTTGAGGGAGTTGCAGTTTGATGGAGCCTTGTGACGGCTCATGGCTTGTAATAGAACTTCCTCCTGAAGCTGGTGATTATTTAGGAAGTCCACAGTGGCTGCCAGTTTTGTATTGATAGGAAGCCCCAAGGAATGAGGGGCTGCAAATTTGGTGGCCACATCGAGGAGGTCCTCCGCCGGTAATTCAGGCGGGGGTGGGATGGGGTCGCCCACGGCCTCCTCGTCCTGCTGCTCCAGGCTGGTGTATGAAGCTGGTGATGAAGCCCTGTGCCTGTCGCTGCTGGATGCCTGTTGTTGTTGAAGGAGACGTTCCAGCAGCCGCTCTATACGGTCAATACGCCCTTCACCCTGAACACTCAGGTGGTCGGAGTCCTCCAGCTCTGAAAATTGGCCGGGGCTCCTGTCATCGGCCCGCACCTCGTCGAGGCCCTGCCGGTGCCG
Organism: Raja brachyura; assembly: GCA_963514005.1. Next base: position 18,370,836 of record OY740818.1, read on the forward strand.
GTAGTTGTCGTCGACAGCCGCCGAGGCGAAACTGCGCGATTCCTGCACGGGCGTGTTCAACCGCCTCCGTGTAGCGGGAGCGGAAGCCGTTGCCTCTAAGGACAGATGCGGCATGGTGTCGGCACCAGCCGAAGCCTGGATACCTTGGGCCCGTGCAGGCTTGCCAGCTGCCCACATCGTGGACCTTGCCGACGCATGGTCTCGCCCACCCATCCATGGGGGGCTCGGCGACCGTGACGGGACCCCCAACTGACTCGTCCCGGCGTCGGAAGTTGGGGGGCGACGGTTGGACCTCACAGCTGCCCCGGGTCCCGTCCTGGAACCTGACCGCTCCTTAGCGGCAGGCAGAGCCTTAGCCCCGACAGGGTTAGGCGTCTGGGCTCCTGCCCTTCCCCTGCGCAGGGGGCTTCGTGAAGCGGGCCGTGCAGCCGCACGGACCCGTCTGCTCGAGGCTGTCAGCAAGCCTGCTGACGACCGGACTGCTATGGCAGGGTCGTCCTGCTCTGGCGGCACACCACACTCCTCCTCGTCAAACTCCTCCGAGCTGTGGTGTGCGGGCGGGTCCGGACCTGAAAATACAGAGCTCACCGACATCTCCGCCCTCGTTCCGGTCTGCGTTGCAGGTACCCCCGACAACTCTCGCTCCGGAACTGCTGGCCGGCGACTTCTTCCCGATCTCCGGCCTCTCCAACTCCCATCCATGTTCTTGCTGTGAAGCAAACACAACAAGAACCACCAACTTAAGGTAGCATACTTACCTGCGTGGTTCCCTTATGAAGGGCTGGCGAGGAGCACGCTCCTCCGTCAGCCGTCGCAGCAACGCGTTACGACGATATGTCGAGCATGCGCGCCGGCGGGCTCTTCACGAAGTCACTCACGTGACTCCGAAATGAAATTCCAGAGACTCACCACTCTCTGTGTAAAGAATGTTTTCCTCATTTCGGTCCTAAAGGAATTCCCCCTTGTCCTTAGACTGTGACCCCTTGTTCTGGACTCCCCCAACATCGGGAACAATCTTCCAGCATCTAGCTTGTCCAACCCCTTAAGAATTTTGTAAGTTTCTATAAGATCCCCCCTCAATCTTCTAAATTCCATCGAGGAATCAGAACAATCAAATTCTTATTTACAGCAGCATGTCAGGCCTGTAAAGGCAATAACTGTAGATGAGTCTTTTTTAAACTTTTCGAGATACATCGCAGAAACAGACCCTTCGGCCCACCGAGTCCGTGCCGACCAGCGATCACCCCGTACACTAGCACTATCCTACACACTAGGGACAATTTACAATTTTTACCAAAGCCAATTAACCTACAAGCCTGTAAGCCTTTGGAGTGTGGGAGGAAACCGGAGCACCTTGTGAAAATGGTGGCGGGCGTGTGGGCAAGATAGGTGAAGTGTGCATTGTGTTCATTCCCAGGAGAGGGAGCCGGGCTTCAATGTGTACGAGGTGCTGGCCACCGACAATGACGAGGGCGTGAACGGAGCCGTCCGCTACAGCTTCCTGAAGACAGCCGTCAACCGAGACTGGGAGCATTTCAACATCGACCCCCTCAGTGGAATCATCAACACCACAGCCAGGTTGGACAGGGAGAAGCAAGCCGTCTATAACGTGAGTCCTTGTACACGTCCCTGCAATATGGTGGGAGGGACTCGTCTGAAATCTATCCGTCAGCAAACACTGCCTGATTGTGTGTTGGAAGGAACTGCAGATGCTGGTTTACACTGAAGATAGACACAAAAAGCTGGAGTGACTCAGCATCTCTGGAGAAGAGGAATAGATGAAGAAGAGTCTCGACCCGAAACATCACCAACTATTTTTCTCCAGAGATGCTGCCTGACCCGCTGAGTTACTCCAACTTCTTGTGACTGCCTCATTGTCTCTTGGGTTCCTGCTGATGGCGTGGGTTGAAGAAGGGGGTGAGGGTTGGAGGAGGCTCAGTCAGAGGACGAACCCTTCGGGCAGAATAACCCTTCTGAGCTATAACGCTCCATGAGAAACTCTGAACTGACTAACGATTAGAACGCTTCCTAGGTTTTGATGTGTAGCCTTCAAAGTGAGAGCACAGTACAATTCATAGTTTGCATGTCTTGCACTGCTTACATGGTACATTGTAACTCTATATAACATGAATAGTAACTGGACCAGAGAGTTGCAGAGCATGGAAATAGGCCATTCAGCCCACCTTGTCCATGCTGCCAAGTTGGTTTACTGGGCGAGTCCCATTTGGTCTGGACACAAGCTAATCCCAACTCAACTGTGCAGCTTGGATACTGACCCAACTTCCAAACACTCTTGCTGGAAGCCTTCTCCTTTGGCCTCGAGCTTTTCACTTTGGAATTAACTGTGGAATTATCTTTAGAAGATATGAGACTCCGCCTGGCAGGAAAATCAGATCGTTTCTGTAAGACGTGGTCTGCATTTATAGATTTGCTACAAGGATAGGGTGCAAGACTACCTCAAAAATGTACCAGCGTCGGGTCTTAGTGAAGGGGGATAAAAACTATCGAGTTGGTTAATTCCTTTTGGAGATGTTTGTAATATAGTAACTGGCTTTTCCTTTTTTCTTCTTTTCTAGGGTCTATCTCTTAATCTCCTTTCTCTAACTCTGACCAAGGGCTTTTGGCTTTTGTCTTTTCCTTTGCCACGCTTTTTCACTCTCACAACTCTTTTCACTTTCTCTGTTTCTATTCCTTTTTTATAAAAGCCTTAGAATGAAGGGGTACAATGATTGTAACACTATATGCGGGATGTACCCTGATGTATTTACCTCTAATAAATAAATACTTTTTTTTTTAAAAAGGAATTAACTGTGCCTCTTTGTGACCCTGGTGTCAAGTAGAATGCAGACCCAAATCAGTTCCTTTCCCGGAACTTTCCCGGAAGGATGCAGACTGTTTAATTGTAAAGGGCCTGTCCCACTGTACGAGCTAATTCAAGAGTTCTCCCGAGTTTCCCCTGATTCGAACTCAGAGAATTACGGTAATAGCCGCTCGTAGGTACTCGGGGCTCTCGTGGACATTTTTCAACACGTTGAAAAATCTTCACGAGCTTACCGCCTTTCCCGAGTACCTGCCGTTAGCATTACGAGTCGCTAAGAGACGCCCCGAGCTCCGACGTACCTGCTACGTACATTCTACATGCTTACCACGAGTTTGATTTTTTTAAAAACTCGGGAGAGCTCTTGAATGAGCTCGTACAGTGGGACAGCCCCTTAACCGTGAAGGACAGAGCCACCCAGATACTCTCAATGACCTAAACCCACCGCATGTGCCAATCTCTCTCCCAACACAGTCTCGGACTCCACCGCTGATGCAGTGGGATCAACTCGGTTGCACTCTGCATTTTGTCATCATGCACTTTGATGACTGAACCTGTGCAGGATTAAGAGCGAGTCTAGACTCCACAAACAGCACAAAACCTCCTGGTAAACGCCAGATGATACCTCCAGCAAGATGCAGTGAGCAAAGGAAAGTTGCATTGTGATGAGCAGGAAGGAACTGCAGATGCTGGTTTACACCGAAAGTAGACACACAATGCTGGAGTAACTCAGCGGGTCAGGCAGCATCTCTGGAGAAAAGTAATAGGTGACGTTTCGAGTTACCCAAAACATTGCCTATTCTTTTTCTCTAAAGATGCTGCCTGACCTGCTGAGGTACTCCAGCATTGTGTGTCTATCTTGCCTTGTTCTGAACTGTGTGTCTGATATCCAGATGTCATTGCACGGGGACTATATATTAGCTCCCTTTAAACAGGAAGTTGGGTGACTGCATGATGCCTTTAGTTGTCACTGTGAAGATGGAACTATTCCAGACGATGAGACTCATTGGTGATTCTTCCTTTCTCTCTAGCTCATTCTCCTGGCCTATGACCTGGGGCAACCCGTTCCCTACGAGACCACACAGCTCCTGCAGGTGGCCCTGGACGACATCGATGACAACGAGCCACTCTTCCTCAAACCTCCCGTAAGGACAGTTCAGGGAACGAACCCAATCTGAACTCGCAGATGGGTTCTGCAAACGCAGCCCGTTGTGCAGGGAAATTCTTGCTTTGGTTTAGTTCATTATCACGTGCACCGAGATACAGTGAAAAGCTTTAGTTGGCCATTCAACCCATCATTCCTGAGACAACTCCAAGATAAAAGTTAGCCCAAGTCGTCCTCTCCAGCCCTGCACGTACTTCTTCTGCCATCCTTCCAGGCAGTGTGTTCCTGGAGACAGCAGCTAGCTGAGAAAGAGGGAGGGAAACTCCCCTCTGACCTGTTAGTTTGCCTGATATCTTAAAACTGCATCCTTTTGAAAGGCTGTGTGCTTTGAGTTCCGTTGCATCACCCAGAGTAAGTAGAAAGCATCTTCCCTTCATCTCCCTTTGTCCCAAGGAGAACAATCGGGCTTCTCGAAAAGCAATAAAGACGTGACTTCACTGAGATGGCGGAGCCGAGCTAACTGTGCGAAGCTGAGTTGTGGTTTCCCTGGGCTCGTTAGAAACGCTCGGATGATTTAGGGCCGTGCGGTGACAGGGTTATGTGACATGAATCAAAGTTTTATGTTTATATTTTTCACGTGAAATGAGACAATGAGACAGGGCAAGAAGGGAGGTGGGAGCGACATGTCAGGGAGGTAACGATTGATGAGTGATCTGGAGACATGAACGGCGAGGCTGAGCATCTGATGAAGACTGTGTCAGATTGCTGCAACAAGCGCTGACCTTTACTGGCTCTGCAATCAAACAGCATAAGTCAGTGAACAGGGGACTCTGCAATGGACGGCACGATGGCGCAGCGGTAGAGTTGCTGCCTCACAGCGCCAGAGACCCGGGTTCGATCCCGACTACGGGTTCTATCCGTACGGAGTTTGTACGTTCTCCCCGTGACCGCGTGGGTTTTCTCCGAGATCTTCGGTGTCCTCCCACAGTCCAAAGGCGTACAGGTTTGTAGGTTAATTGGCGTGGTATAAAATTTGTAAATTGTGTGTAGGATAGTGTTGGGATCACTGGTCAGTACGGACTCGGTGGGCCGAAGGGCCTGTTTCCGTGCTGTATCTCGAAACTAAGCCTAACTAAACTAAATAGGGCTACATATGGATTGATTTCAATGAATGCGGTATTTCTGAAAGCTCTATTATGTGCTGGATCAACTATTAATTTTTCTTCCCATATTTATAGGAGCTTTGTTTCTCCAATGAAAATTGTTCATTTTTACCCTATTACCTGGGGTACAGCGGTGCAGTAGTTGTTGTCAGTCTGAGGTCTGCATCATTGATCCAAGGGATGCAAGTTCAAATCCCACCACGGCCACTGAGCAATTTGAGTTCAAGTACTTAAATAAAGCAGAGAATTCTGAAGCATGCAACTGGACAGAGTAACAGTGGCTTTGAAATAGCTGGGTTAGAATAAAAGCTCAGAATAACCATATAACAATTACAGCACGGAAACAGGCCTTCTCGGCCCTTCCAGTCCGTGCCGACCATTTATTTTCCCCTAGTCCCGTCTACCTGCACTCAGACCATACCCCTCCATTCCCTTCCCGTCCGTATACCTATCCACTTTACTTTTAAATGTTAAAATCGATCCTGCCTCCACCACCTCTGCAGGAAGATCATTCCACACAGCCACCACTCTCTGAGTAAAGAAGTTCCCCCTCATGTTACCCCTAACCTGTCCCTTAATTCTCATGTCATGCCCTCTTGTTTGAATCTTCCCTACCCTCAATGGGAAAAGCTTATCCACGTCAACTCTGTCTATCCCTTTCCTCATTTTAAAGACCTCAATCAAGTCCCCCCTTAACCTTCTGCGCTCCAATAAAGAATAAAGACCCAACTTGTTCAACCTCGTAGGATGAACAACAGAGGAGACATTTCTTCACTCAGTGGGAATGCCAACCTTCGGAGTTCTCTTGCCCAGGAACCTGTGCACGCTCAAGCCTCCAGGCTCATTTGGCGGGAACATGGAGAATATGGCAGATGGGTGGGAAGGGTGAGTTGATGCAGAGGACCACTCACGGTCTTAATGAATGGGAGGGTTGGTCCAGGAGGCTGAATTGTCTCCTCCTACTCCTATTCCATTTACCTTTCAGAGATTTCACACATTGAAACATGTCTATCATTGCAGTCGTAGCAAATTGCAAAGGTGTTTCGAATCAATAGAGATAGCAATAGAGAATGGAAGAAGTAGGAAGGATGTCCAACATGTTATTGAATCCATAAAACATTTCATCGAACACTGAAAAGTACAGATTTTGGAATTATTTAAGAAAATATATGTGAAAGAAAATGAGAACATATTTCCAAAATGCAGAGACCAAAGTGAACTTTATTTTAAGCCATAGAGTCATATGTGGAAACAGGCCCTTTGGCCCAACTTGCCCACCGCGACCAACATGTCCCACCTGCCTGCGTTTGGCCCATATCCCTCTAAACCTGTCCTATCCATGTACCTGTCTAAATGTTTTTTAAAACTTACAATAGTACCTGCCTCAACTACCCGCTTGTTCCATGCACCCAGCAACCTCTGTGTGGAAAACGTCACCCTCACCTTAAACGTATGTCCTCTAGTTCTCGATTCCCTTAATCTGGATGAGAGTCTCTGTGCGTCTAACCGATCTATTCCTCTCATGATTTTATGCACCACTACAAGATCACCCCTCACCCTCTGCGCACCAAGGAATAGACTCCTCGAACACGAGAGGATGTTTCAATTTCAGATATTCTCACTGGCTTGATCTCTCTAACCTGCTGTGGTGTCCATCTTTCGTTAGAGAAGTTCGCAGTACCAGCGCCTCTTTGTGGCTGAGCACTCCGACCCTGCCACAGTCGTGGGGAATGTGACTGGAGCCATCGATGCGGATGAGGGGCCCAATGCCATGGTCTACTACTTCATAGCAGGTGGGTTCCCAGCCAGTTGAGGTGCTGCCTCATCATCTGTGTGAATCTTGTGTATTTTGTCCAACTCCGCAACTCTCCCTTCTTCTGCTGACCTGACTGCCCGAATCCTGGACCTGCTTTTTCGTCGCCCGTTTTCAGACATTCCCGACATTCAGAGTCTTGGTCTTAATTCCTCACTGATAGACACAAAGTGCTGAAGTAACACAAGGGGTCAGGCAGCATCTCTGGAGAAAAGGGATAGGTGAACATTCGACAGAAACGTCACCTCTTCCTTCTCTCCAGAGATGCTGCCTGTCCCGCTGAGTTACTCCAGCATTTTGTGTCTTATCTTCGGGTTTAAACCCGCATCTGCAGTTCCTTCCTACACTGACCTGGTTATTCCTTATGGGCCTGTCCCACTTGGGCATGCCACAAAATGTTCAACATGTTGAAAACTATTCAGCAACAGTGGCGACAATTTTTGCTGTCGTAGGTTGTCACAGGTAGGTGAATTCCATTTAAACTAGTCCCTGGCAGTCACCTAAAGAGTCGTCTAAGTGGTACAGGCCCTTTACCCTGCCAATCACATAACATCAGCCCAAGAATACAAACTTCCAAACCTCGGACTGTCATGGCTCGTGAGCTCTCCCTCCCCCCACACAACAGGGAGAGAGTGTACACAGTTCTTATTTCAACTGAGAGCCCTTGTCACTAAACTCTTTCTAGTGTTATACCATTGACCCTTGCAGTTCCATTGAAGGGAAATATCAGTTTGTCACTTCCAGCAGATTTATTCGAGCGTATCTGGAGATGTGGACCATGTTCAAATTCCATCATAACAATTGGGGAATTTTACTTCAAGTAATTAATTTAAATGGATTTAAACGCTATCGGTAATGGTGACCTGAAACCACCACATTATTATAGTCCTATCTGCTTGAGTGCATTTTCAAGAAGCAAGTCTGTTATATTCACCCAGTCCAATTTATACATGACTATCGAAGTTAGAAGGTCATGTTGCAGTTGTATAAGACGTTGGCGCGACCAGATTTAGAGTATTGAGTTCAGTTCTGCGCAACGTGTTAGAGGAAAGGGAACAGAGAAGATTTACGAGGTGTTGCCAGGGCTAGAGAGTCTGAGCTATTGAGAGGTTGAGTAGGTTGGGACTCTATTCCTTCGAGCGCAGGAGGTTGAGGGGTAAACTTATAGAGGTGTATAAGATCATGAGAGGAATAGATCGGGTAGATGCACAGTCTCTTGCCCAGAGTAGGGGAATCGAGGACCAGAGGATATAGGTTTAAGGTGAACGGGTAAAGATTTAATAAGAATCTGAGAGGCAACTTTTTCACACCAAGTACACCAGGAACAAGCTGCCAGAGGAGGTAGTTGAGGCACGGACTATCCCAACATTTAAGAAACAGTTAGACAGGTACATGGGTAGGACAGGTTCGAAAGGATATGGACCAAATGCTGGCAGGTAGGACATAGAAACATAGAAATTAGGTGCAGGAGTAGGCCATTCGGCCCTTCGAGCCTGCCCCGCCATTCAATATGATCATGGCTGATCATCCAACTCAGTATCCCGTACCTGCCTTCTCTCCATACCCTCTGATCCCCTTAGCCACAAGGGCCACATCTAACTCCCTCTTAAATATAGCCAATTAACTGGCCTCAACTACCCTCTGTGGCAGAGAGTTCCAGAGACCCACCACTCTCTGTGTGAAAAAATTCCTTCTCATCTCGGTCCTAAAGGATTTCCCCCTTATCCTTAAGCTGTGACCCCTTGTCCTGGACCTCCCCAACATCGGGAACAATCTTCCTGCATCTAGCCTGTCCAACCCCTTAAGAATTTTGTACGTTTCTATAAGATCCCCTCTCAATCTCCTAAATTCTAGAGAGTATAAACCCAGTCTATGCAGTCTTTGTTCATAAGACAGTCCTGACATCCCAGGAATCGGTCTGGTGAACCTTCTCTGCACTCCCTCTATGGCAATAATGTCCTTCCTCAGATTTGGAGACCAGAACTGTACGCAATACTCCAGGTGTGGCCTCACCAAGACCCTATACAACTGAAGTAGAACCTCCCTGCTCCTATACTCAAATCATTTTGCTATGAAAGCTAACATACCATTCGCTTTCTTCACTGCCTGCTGTACCTGCATGCCTACTTTCAATGACTGGTGTACCATGACACCCAGGTCGCACTGCATCTCCCCTTTTCCTAATCGGCCTCCATTTAGATAATAGTCTGTTTTCCTATTTTTGCCACCAAAGTGGATAACCTCACATTTATCCACATTATACTGCATCTGCCAAACATTTGCCCACTCACCCAGCCTATCCAAGTCACCTTGCAGTCTCCTAGCATCCTCCTCACAGCTAACACTGCCCCCCAGCTTAGTGTCATCCGCAAACTTGGAGATATTGCCTTCAATTCACTCATCCAGATCATTTATGTATATTGTAAATAGCTGGGGTCCCAGCACTGAGCCTTGCGGTATCCCACTAGTCACTGCCTGCCATTGTGAAAACGACCCGTTTACTCCTACTCTTTGCTTCCTGTTTGCCAGCCAGTTCTCTATCCACATCAATACTGAACCCCCAATGCCATATGCTTTAAGTTTATATACTAATCTCTTATGTGGGACCTTGTCGAAAGCCTTCTGGAAGTCCAGATACACCACATCCACTGGTTCTCCCCTATCCACGCTACTAGTTACATCCTCGAAAAATTCGTCAGACATGATTTACCTTTCAAAATCCATGCTGACTTTGTCCAATGATTTCACCACTTTCCAAATGTGCTGCTATCCCATCTTTAATAACTGACTCTAGCAGTTTCCCCACTACCGATGTTAGACTAAAAGGACTAGTTGGACATGTTGGCCGGTGTGGGCAAGTTGGGCCGAAGGGCCTGTTTCCACACTGTATCACTCTATGACTCCTGACCAACCAGTGTGTTTGCCTGTCAAGCTCTCAGTGCTGAGGCTCTTCTTCGGACTGAGAGTCAGGGGAGAGGGAAACTAGAGATATGGAAGAGTACAAAGTGAATTCAAGGTGTGAAAAGGACAGGTCAAAGCAGACAAGTAAATGTAGAAGGGTTCATTGTTGGCTATGGGGAAGGTGCCAACGAGGCATACAGACAGTAACATTAATCAGGAGGGCAGAGAACCAAGGTGGGGGAGGGATGGAGAGAGAGGGAAAGCAGCGATATGAATAATGATTTCTCTAACTTCAAGTAAAGGGCCTGTCCCACTTTCACAACCTAATTCACGACCTCTGCCAAGTTTGCCCTTGAATCGTACTCGCAGCATGGTCGTCACAAGATCATAGGTAGGTCATAGCAGGCCGTGATGCTAGTCGTAGGTACTCGTGGCATCAAGTAGGTCGGGGCGTTTTTTTCTACCATGATGAAAAAAGTCCACGAGTAAAAAAGGTTGTGAATTAGGTCATGAAAGTGGGACAGGCCCTTACCACCTTCCTTTCCCTCTCCGTCCCTCCCCATCCTAGTTCTCACCGTCCTCCTGATTCATTTTACTATTTGTCTGCCTCGTTGTCACCTTCTCCTCAGCCAGCGATGAACCGTTCTACAGTCTCTTGATCACAATCTGCTTTGATCTGTCCTTTCCACGTCTTAAATTCATTTTGTACCCTTCCATATCTCCAGTTTCCCTCACCCTTGACTCTCAGTCTGAAAAAAGATCTCGACCCAAGACGTCACCCATTCCTTCTCTCCAGAGTTGCTGCATGTCCCACTGAGTTCCTCCAGCATTTTGTGCCTATCTTCGGTGTAAACCAGATTCTGCAGTTCCTTCCTACAAACCTCTCAGTGTCAACTGAAATGGCCAAGGAAGGGGACAATTAAGGTGGACAATAAATGTTGCCCTTGCAACTTTAAAGGGGAGGCCATTTAAAACTGAGATGGGAAAAAAACATTTTCACCCAGAGAGTTGTGAATTTGTGGAATTCTCTGCCACAGAAGGCATTGGAGGCCAATTCACTGGATGAATTTGAAAGGGAGTTAGATAGAGCTCTAGGGGCTAGCGGAATCAAGGGATATGGGGAGAAGGCAGGCACGGGTTACAGATTGTGGATGATCAGCCATGATCACAATGAATGGCGGTGCAGGCTGGAAGGGCCAATTGGCCTCCTCCTGCATCTATGTTCTATGTTTCTCTGTTTCTGTGCCAGGAACGGGTTAATGAAGGAACAAATGAAAATTCAAAGTTTTGCTAATCCTTGCCGACTGAATGTGAACACATAATAGTTAAAATCATCATTCTCTTCCCCGTAATCACTCTATAACGATGCCTGCCTGCCTGCCTTACTTATGCAAGGTCCCCCTACCCTATACAACACAGGTTCCCATGTTCATATAACCCCTCTCTGTCCCCCACCAGTAATTCTAATGCCTGTGACCACATGGTCCGGAACTTCAAATCCCAATCTCAGCCAATTTGTCAATCTCATCCTTAATTTACAATTCCTGCCATTGTGTTCGTTTCCATGTGGTGGGAAACTCTTCCAAGATTAAATCAGTGATGTTGTTATCTTTGGGCGTACGCCTTGCTTCTGCACCTTCACCTTCAATCTCTTCTTCCAACTCCAGAGGACGGTCCCTGTCATAAAACTCTGGGTTACACAATTTGTTAAAGCTTTGCGGAAACACCTGATTAATCTATACAGGCGATAAGCAGATGAGTTATGTTGGGTTTGGGCTCAACTCTCCAGAATCACCCTGGAACCTTTCAGTATAATAAAGATTTAAGTCCGGGTTATGAAGCAACACGGCTAAAAACCCTGAGGCCAATATAAAGAAAAAAAGATTGGAATTTCTCTCCTTGAATTTTGACTTTCGGTTGTTGCGAATAAATGAATATGGGAGAAAAATGTCTGCGTGACTGGTGAGACCCTTCCAATTGCGTAAATGACATAAAGGCAGCTTCAAATTAATGTGGGAAGACAGAGCGGAAACGTGGACATGGACGTTGGGAAGTTAGTTGGCCACTGTAAATTGTCCCACAGTGGAGGTGAGTGGTGGAACGGGGAAGATGCTGGGAATGCGGTGATTCTGAACTAGCGGACGTGGTTAATGTAGGTGGGTGCTTGATGGTCGGCATTGATGGTGGAACCTTGGGGCTCTATGACCTGTCGGTCTGGGCAGTTGGAGACTTTAGTAACAAAAGCTGTCACAACCCATACAACCAGATTGGTGGGGAAAATAAAGCAGGCAGCTCCCGACTTTAGAATCTGTCCTTGATGCAGCATTAGAATATGATCTTAATGTGTTTCCATGGAAGGAAGTTCATTGAAATGTAAGGCAGACACAAAATGCTGGAGTAACTCAGCGGGTGATGCTGCCTCATCCGCTGAGCTACTCCAGCATTCTGTGCCTACCTTCGATTTAAACCAACATCTGCAGTTCTTTCTTACACATTCATCGAAATGTACTTCAACACAGCTGGAGATCCGGACAACAACTTTCATCTGAACAGGAATGGCCTTCTCAAGGTGGTGAAGGACCTGGATCGAGAAACGAACCCGTTCTACACCATCATCGTCAAGGCCTCCAGCAACCGCAACTGGAGGTCTTCAAGGCAGAAGAGTCGGGTGTTTGACCCCAGCATCGACCTCACCCTCCAAGAGGTCCGGATCGTCCTGGGGGATATCAATGACCAGCCACCGATATTCACCAAGTCAGAGTATACAGCCGGTGGGTTTCCTTGCCTCTACACGTGTGCGCTCTAGCAGCCGTTTGGGTAGGAGCCTCAATAGGGCAGAGATGTTTAGTTTAGAGATGCTGCACGGAAACAGGCCCTTCGGCCCACCAAATCCACGCCGACCAGCGGTCCTGTACACTAGCATCATCCTTCACACACACCAGGGACATTTTTTTACAATTTTACCAAACCAATTAGATTATAAACCCGTGCGTTTTTAGAGTGCAGGAGGAAAGCGTAGCATCCGGGGGGAACTCACGGGGAGAAGGTACAAACAAATGTGTAAGCAACAGCAGCGATTGGTAAGGGCGGTTACAGAAAAACTAATGCTGAGAAAACTTACATCAAATGTAGTGAGGTTTTGGTTTGATCGTACATGGAACAGTGACGAGATTTCTCGTTGTCATTTTGTAGAGGCTGGAGAGAAGGTTATTGTAAAACTGAGAAGTTATTTGTAACAGGATACACTGAGTGCGCTGACCTCATTTTTTTTCTGGCAAAGTGGCTGAGGGTGATCAGGTAATGATAAATCAGATTGTTTAGTATGGGAGATTGAGAGAACATTTTTCCATTTATAGGGAGTTCAAGCCCCCAGGTCGCAAACATCAACAGGGAGTTTTTAATTTTAGTTTCAAGAAGTCAAGAGTGCTTTATTGTCATATGTGCCAGATCGAACATTGAAATTCCTACAGATACAACGGAGAAACAGACCCCTTGGGCCACCGAATCCATGCCGACCAACGATCGCCCGTACACTAGTTCTATCCTACACACTAGGGACAACGTACAGAAGCCAATTAACCTACAAACTTGCACGTCTTTGGAGTGTGGGAGGAAACCGGAGCACCCGGAGAAAACCCACACTTTCACAAGGAGAGCAACTCCATACAGAAAGCTGGTCGGTGCGACCCCATTGGGCCGAAGGGCCCGTTTGCACGCTGTATCTCTAAACTAAACTAAGATATTTCTTATCTATAATCTATACAGATCCGTCTTTGATCTACAGCCGTGTTTGGTCCTGATGACCTTCCTCATTTCTATGGCTATAAATGTCATTCTATATACCTGCAGTTCCTTATCTAGTCAGTGTCATTTGATGTTGTTTTCCTCAGATCCCATTTCTGTTGGACACTAATGGACCTGTCTCCCCACTGCAGGTGTTGCCACTGATGCTAAAGTGGGCTCCGAACTGATCAGAGTAAAGGCCTATGATTCTGACATTGGAAACAACAGCCTCGCCTTCTATCAGATCACTAACATCCGCTACATCAAGCAGCAGTTCAATGATTCTGAAGATGTTGGGAATGTCTTCATCATTGGTAGGATCATGTGCTTCACTGTACCTCGCTGTGAAACACTAACACCGAGCCTTTGATGTTACCCTGTATCAACGTTAGCGCTTAACAAGTTGGTGTGAACTGCCGTTTTCAATGATTTTAGCTTGTTTCCTTAATATGTCATGCTTTAGATATGATAATTCACGCAGTATTTCTTTTTTTTTAAATATATTTTTATTAGAGGCCATACATATTACAAATAATATAACAATTTTTTCAGATATAATTAATACATCTTTCCAAAATTATATAAACATTACCAAACCATGTATATAGGCCTCCATTTTTTTAATAGTATGAGAGAGAGAAAAAGAAAGAAGTATAAAGAAATAACAGTGAGTAATTTGAAGAGTATGATTATATTTGATTAAAAGGGAACAAAAATAAAAAATAAAAAATAAAAATAATAATTAAAAAAAAATAAATACATAAAATAAAGAAAAACCCTATAACTAGTAAACACTTATTATACTTGAGGAAAAGAAAACAGTATACATCTTATCAATGAATGGAACAATTTATAATTATAATACATAGAGACAAGTACATAAATCTGAGATTAAACATTCATGTTTGATCTTCCCACCGGGTACTTATTGAGTTACAATGCCGAGCCCAGCTACCCCTTCATATAATCAGTGAATGGAGACCATATTTGTTCAAAAAGCTCAAGTTTATCCATTAGGATAAGCCTAATTCTCTCCAGTTGTAACGTCTCCAACATTTCCACTGTCCACATTTTAATTGTAGGGGATAATGGTCCCTTCCAAAATTTTAATATTAATTTTTTTCCAATTATTAAACAATAATCCAGAAATTTTCTTTGATTTGCTGTTAAAGTTTGGTTTGAATCTAAAACCCCAAATATAATTAGTTTAGGGTCAGGGCTTAATGTAATCTTTAAAACTGTGGAAATAATTTTGAAAATCTCATTCCAAAACCTATTAAGTTTTGTACATATTACAAAACTATGAGTTAAATCGACTTCTATGTGCTTCACGCAGTATTTCACACGGGCTCACACAATGGAGATATTGGAAAGGGTGACCCAGGACTAGTCAAAGAAAAGTTCCCTCCCCTGAGTCCTGAGAGAGATAATAATTGGTCATTTTATCCATATATATGTATATATTTTTTTAAAATATCTTTATTTATTAGTGGTACGGTAAGTTACATCAGTGTACATCCCTTGTATTGTATTACAGTCATTGTACCCCTTTAGTTTTTATTTTTATTTTAAGGCTTTAGAAAAGAGAGAATAGAGAGAAAATTAGCAGCATAGAGAGTAGAAAAGTGAAAAAGGGATGTGGAAGGGCCAGAGCGTGACAGAGGGAAAGGAAACCCTTGAAGAGTTAGAAACGGGAATTAAGAGAGGAAAAAATAGAGAAAGAAAAAAGAAAAGCCAGTTTTATCCATATTTATCAAAATTCTAGTATTCTCTCTGGAAGCAACCCTCTGATCCACTACCAAAGCTAGGAAACTACTTCATTGACCACATTTCTGCTCACCTAACCACCCATCGCCTTTTTTGGACTTGCTGGTAATTGTTACAATGTAATTGTCCAGGTGGAGATGCTGTCTAATCCAGTAAATGATTGTCACATCTCATCAGATAACCTGACTGCAAGCCAAGTAGAGGTGGCAGAGGTCCAGAAAGCGTCCTGCTGTTTGCGACTTCACTTGGCCAGACAACACGCCTTAGTTGTCATCTGGAAAGATACGCAGGAGTGAACCTATTTCACGGAAAACAAGAATGCCCTGTGATGTAAACTGCAACTTCTCCCATCTGTGTTATTCTATTCAGGGTCAACTTGTGATATGCAATTAGTGGGTGTGGTATTGGCATTCCCCCAATTGTTGCATTATCAGACCTTTCAGCAGGGGAGGGAAGATTTCAGTCTATCGGGTTCATGGAGGCCAACAGTGGGCCTGGTTCATCTCACTTCCCACCTATTGGTTCACAACTCTACCCAAAGGTACCTGGTGCCCCTGTACTTCATCCAAGTACTATTGGTCTCGACCCGAAACGTCGCCCATCTCCTTCGCTCCTTAGATGCTGCTGCACCCGCTGAGTTTCTCCAGCTTTTTGTGTAACCCCCTATTTACTCGAGATGGTTTCATTATCTATCATTCAGTGAATCCCCGACGAACACCATCTTCAATTCCCATGTAATCCCTCTGCCAGTCAGATGCAGCAGGGGCATGTAAGAGGCTTTTAGATAGTATTATAAATATGCGGGGAACAAGGGGCTGAGGATCACATGCAAGTAGGGAGATCAACCTGGTATTATGTACAGCAGCGACATTGTGGGCCGAAGAGCCTGTTCCTGTGCTGTACTGTTCTATGTCCAATCATGTTAACCTGGGCCCCTCTAGCTACTGACAAAAGCTACTGTGTCCACCTCTGTTGGCCTTGCAGATCCCATCATTTTGATGATGAAAGACATTGGAACCGTTGCTGAAGAATCCCCTGTGTTAAATGTGTAACCCTTGACTCCATTTGCAGGGGAGAATGATGGTATTGTGAGGACATTTGACCTCTTCACGGCCTA
This sequence comes from Raja brachyura, assembly GCA_963514005.1. The sequence goes on from OY740818.1 coordinate 18,387,303, forward strand.
CAGTCCTGGGTATTTCCTGGTCGACATCATGGTGTCAGACCTCGCCGGGCACAACGACACGTCAGTGATCGGCATTTACATCCTGAGGGACGACCAGCGAGTCAAGATCGTCATCAACGAAATCCCCGAGCGGGTGCGGGAGTTTGGCGAGCAATTCATTAAGTTGCTTTCCAACATCACTGGAGCCATTGTCAACACGGATGATGTGCAGGTAAGTCCCCCCCACCCTGGACAAGAGAGTCTGTGCATCTTCCCAATTTATTCCTCTCATACAGCGGATGTGTAAATCACGTGTCAATTCTCCACCGCTCAACCGCTTTGTGTTTGTAGTTTCACGTCGATCAAAAGGGCCGGGTGAATTTTGCCCAGACCGATGTGCTGATCCATGTGGTGCACAAGGAATCCAACCGCATCTTGGATGTCGAGCGGTGAGTCACGCAACGAGACATCGGTCTTTCCCACCTGGTGTAAAGTGTCAAAACTTGTCCCAATTCCCCTCTGGCCCTGATAGCTCCCAACCTTTACTGTGTGTACCATGCAGGAAAAATCCCTCTTAATTGAGATTTGACGGAATTTCCATAATTCCTTACAATGTGGCAAGCCGTTTGGCCCATTGAGTCAATGCCACCTCACTGATTTTCTCCGTGACCTGTTCTTCTCATATCCCCATCAATGTTACCACCCACCCGCGCTGTACTAATTGTATATGTAGCCTTTAGAGACACGGCACGGAAACAGGCTCCACCAAGTACTTTTACAGCATTTTCTGTTTTGATTTTATATTTCCGGTATCTGCATTCTTTGGTTTGCATTTGTATAGCACTTTTAATGTAGTGAAACATCGGGGAATAAGAGTACAATGGTTACTGCACAGTGGTTTAGTCGTTTCTGGAGACCTCGATTCTGCGCTGCTCTGGAGATCCTCCTCAGCAGTTGGGGAATTTCATTCATCCAATTTAAGAGACTTTTGAATAGACATTTTATGTGGGGAATGGGGGTGATATGGATTTTACAAGTTACTAATGTTGCATCTCATGGATTTGCACAGGGAAACTGAGAATGCTTATTCCGTTTCATTGTCCACTTTTACCAAGCTCACCACACTCTTCCGTTGCAGAGTAATACAAATGATTGACGAAAATAAGGAACAACTAAGGAATCTGTTCCGGAATTACAATGTCCTCGATGTCCAGCCAGCTGTGACTGTCAGAGCAGCTCATGATATGACATCCTTGCAGGTAATGCATCATTTGCTGGCTTAAGGCCTGTCTCACGTAGGCTATTTGTTAGGCGACTATAGACGACTAAGCTGTCGCCACATGGTCGCCAGGGTGACGCCTGTACGGTCGTGAGTAGTCGCCTAAAGAGTCGTTGCGCCTTTCTGGTCGCTGCTGGATTTTCAACATGTTCAAAATCTTTCAGCAACAGTGGGTTTGACGCCAATGAGCGTAGCTTGACTTCTCCTGGCGTAGGTTGTCACCAGGTGACGTAGGTGGTCACCAGGCGCTGGCTTCGGTGAATTCCATTGGCGACAACTTACGTCAACCAGCGACAAGTACCAGCGACTGAATTGTCTTCAGTTGTCGCTGACAGGGTCGTGGCTTGGCGCGAGTGGGCGTAGGTTGACTTCTGTTAGGGTAGGTGGACGTCCTAATGGGTCGCAGGTTGTCGGTAGCATGTCGTAGCTTGACGTCGACGAGGTGTAGGTTGGTGGAGACAATGTCCAGTTGCCGGTTTTTCGGCGACCTGCTACGACTATGACAGTCGCCGGCAGTTGCCTAAGAAATCGCCAAGTGGGACTGGCCCCTTAGTGTTACCAGAGATAATGCCTTTATTCTCACGCCTAAAATTGTTTAGAAAAGATGGTGGAAAAAATCTTTACTTGAATATTTTGGAAATGTTACCATGGAGGCGCAGTGGTAGGGTGCCGCCTTCTAGTGTTGAGTCTGGGTTCGATCCCGACTACGGGTGCTGTTTGTGTGGAGTTTGTATGTTATCGTCGTGACTGCGTGCGTTTTTTGTGAGATCTCCGGATTCATCCCACACTGGTTTGTAGGTTAATTGGCTTGGTATAAAATATAAACTGCCCGCAGTGTGTTCAAGATAGTGTTAATGTGCGGGGATTGCTGGTTGGTGCAGACTCGATGGGCCAAAGGGCCTGTTTCTGCACTGTAACTAGAAAGGTAATTGGACAGCAGACATAAAAGATCTCATAACCCTGTTTGGAGGAAGCATGTTCTTCCCAGTCAATAATTATCCTACTTCCAGCTCGAGCTCATCAAATTCTCCATGCAGTTAGTGGGAGTAGCTCTGCACAAACTGACAGTGACTTCAGAAATAATTTATTGTCTGCAGAGATTTTTGATGTCCTGGGTTTGCGAATGACACCACAGAAATGTAAATATTTATTTTGCCCACGATTTTCTTTACGTTATCAAAGCTAAGAGGCCCTAACTGCACGGCAGTGGGGAAGTCCCACTACAGAGGTGTACAACTTTGATCAGACCTGTACTCTTCTTTGTCTACGGGACTGAGCAGCGATCGTTTACTGTGTTGGTTCATGGGGTGAGGGGTCGCCCATTTTAAGACTGTGGTGAAGTGTGTGAGCCATTTGGGGTTCCCATATCTGAGGAAGGATGTGCTGACTCTGGAGAGGGTCCAGAGGTTTACGAAAATGATCCCAGGAATGAGTGGGTTAACATATGATGAGCGTTTGACGGTACTGGGCCTGTACTTGCTGGAGTTTAGAAGGATGAGGGAGGACCTCATTGAATAGTGAAAGGCTTGGATGGAGTGGATGAGGAGAGGATGTTTCCACTAGTGGGAGAGACTGAGACTAGAGGACATGGCCTAAAGATTAAAGGACGTCCTTTCAGAAGGAGATGCGGAGGAATGTCTTCTTTCAGAGGGTGATGAATCTGGAATTTTTTGCCACAGAAGGTTGTGGAATCCAAGTCAATTAATATTTTTAAGACAGAGATAGATAGATTCTTGATTTGTACGCGTGTCAGTTGTTATGGGGAGAGATAGATCAGCCATGATGAATGGCCCAATTCTGCTATCACCAAATGACCTTATGAGTGATATATTTTTCTCAGAGTTGCGAATATTTGCAATTCTCAACCTCGGGGATACAGAAAAGCATTGAAAGCATCTAAGACAAAGATTTAGATGATAGATACACCAGTGATCATGGAACTGACACAGGAAACATTAGCTGAAGTCCCAAATCCGATTAGGCATGATCAAGCGAGTATATATTCTACCTCTGCCGGCATTTCTGATATTCTTAGGTTTTGCAGAAAATTTGGTTTACTTAAGCACGGATGAATTTAAGACCAAGTTAAAGGGAGAAAGGAACAGAGAGTTAAACTGAAACTGAAAGATGAAGCAGAGACCAGAAATGTAACGTTGCCTTGTTTCGGCACTGTGCACTTCTCTCTGATATTATGATGTGATTTACTGTGGTGCTATTTACTGCGTGTCAACTGTCCCAGTGTCTGTTACTCAAACCATTTTATTACATATCAGATGAGATTCAATTGGAGAATCTTCTGTCTACCTTTGACAGCTGGAAAGTTCCAGTAATTGGTGTCACCATCATTCAGCGGAAAATCTCCCAGTTAAAACTCACTTGAACAGTAAATGAAAATAGGTTAAAAACCTTGGTCTGACTGGATGGGAAAAAAAATGGGGTGTACCACGAGTATTTTGCTGTTTTGATGCAGATAAATCATAGGAATCATTTATCTGCATTAATCAAATTGTTGTACAAATCTAAATAACAAAAAAATAACTGCATGATAAACTAATGCATTGGCTAGTATCTTTCTATGTCATCTTTCTTCCCTTTTGCAGATGGCAATAATCATTCTTGCAGTGTTGCTGTTCCTGGCTACCATGCTGTTCATCTTTATGAATTGGTATTACAGAACAGTGTAAGTGCCTGGGTTGATATTTACATTGTAAAAGATCTCAAACATAATAATGAACAAAATAAACTGCAGTCACAAGGAACTGGAAATGCTGGAATCTTGAGAAAAACGCAAAGTGCCTCAGCGGGGTCAGGTGGCATCTCCAAAGGCATCACCACAGATGCTTCCTGGCCCGCTGAGTTACTCCAGCACTTTTTGCTCGAAATACACTGCAGGTTCATTCATGTTTCTGATGTGGAATGTTAGAAGTGTGCGGGGCACTTCTGAAAAGCTCTGTGACCAACCAGCAAGAGTTTGGTTTAGTTTATAGTTTAATTAAGTTTATTATTGTCATGTGTATCGAGGTACAGTGAGAAGGTTTTGTCAAGTGCTATCAGTCAGCAAAAAGACTATGCATAATTACAATCAAGTGTGTGGTCCTCAGTGTAGATACAGGGTATAACATTTAGTGCAAGATAAAGTCCACTAAAGTCCGATTAAAGATAGTTTGGTGGTCTCCAATGAGGTATATGGGAGGTAAGGACTGCTCCTTGCTGGTGAGAGGACGGTTCAGCTGCCTGATAACAACTCCCTGTTTAAAGTACAGACATATCCCAACCTCACTCGGATAACATTCTCAGCAGTTTTTGCTTCAAGTGCCAGAAGTGTGACTGTACCCTACAGACTCTGCCATTCATTAAGATGATGGCTGGTCTTTACATCAGTGCCACTTTCCTGCACTAATCTCACAAGCCTTGACTTCACTTAACATCTAAAAATCTAGCCATCTGTTTTGAAAATATTGGATACAGAATTCCAAAGATGTATTTTCCTCTGGAGGATACATTTCTCCTAATTACAGTCCTCGATGGACAGCCTTATGTCTTAAAGACCAAGACTCCTGGTTTTAACAGCCCATACAAGTCAAACATCCACTTCTCAACTCCCCACTCAAGCCCATCATGCATTACTTGTTTGTGCATTACTCACGTGAGAATTTCTCAAACTTCTGGACGCAAGAATGGGAGTTGATCACATTGAAATGCACAAAATCCTTATTTTTAGTCTGCTTAATCCTTCACATGAAAAATCGACCTTTCCAGATGTCAGTGAAAAAGCTATGTGGCATCCTTACATCACAAGCATATCCTTTCTTAGGCTGGGAGGTCAGATCTATACATAATATTCCAGATACAGTCTCCTCATAGAGTAATTGAGTTTTACAGTGAGGGACAGGCTCTTCGGCCCAACATGTGTACACTAGTCCCACCTGCCTGCATTTGACCCATATCCCTCTAAACCTGCCCTATCCATGTACCAGTCTAAATGGGACTACGACTCCATATTAATATTAATATTACCTGGATATTAATCTTCAGTCATTTACATTCATGTCCCTTTGAACATCAACAGCTTTCAATATTGATTGATTTAAAAAATGTGCTGCCTTTCTAATTTCTCCACCAAATGGACAATCCCATATTTTCCCACATTATATTCCATCTGCCATGGTCTTGCCTATGCACCAAATTTCTGTAGCCTCCTCACAGCCCACACTGCCGCCCAGCTCTGTAACCTCAAATACAAGGGCAGTAGATCACCAGAGCCCCGGGTTTGATCCTGACTACGGGTGTTGTCTGTACAGTTTGTACGCTCTCCGTTGTGATCTGCGCGGGTTTTCTCGGTGATCTCGAGTTTCCTCCCACACTCCAAAGACGCACAGGTTTGTAGGTTAATTGGCTTGGTATAACTAAATTGTCTTAAGTGGGTGCAGGAGACTGGGATCGTGCAGAGGTTGCTGATTTGGTGGGCCGAAGGGCCTGTTTCTGCGCTGTGGAATAAAATAGAATATTCAGATTAAACCAGCTCTGCCCCAACACCATGATATTTAAATAGTGAAAGACCACCTCTGCCCCTATAATTAGTGAGATTTTCCAGAGTGAATCTCCGCTTGGTACTCAGTGCTCACACCTCTATATAAAGAGGGGGAGAATTTGAAATATAAAGAGGGGGAGAATTTGAAATCACGGGGCCAGCTGCAAGAAGAGTGGATTTTCAATCAGTCTGATGAGGATTCATGGAGGCAAAGAGCACGGCAATAAACTCCAGCCCAACTTCTTTTCTACCCACGTACTTATCAAAATATATTTTAAATGTTATTATTCTTCCTGTCTCAAATCACTTCCTCTTAAAGTTCGTTTCATGGGTACCACCCTCTGTGTGAAAAAGTTGTCCCTTTTAAATGTTTCCTCTCTCACCTCAAACCAATTCCATGTATTTCTTGTGTAGGAAGGAACTGCAAATGCTGGTTTAAACAGAAGATAAACACAACATGCTGGAATAACTCAGCGGGAGAGATGCTGCCTGCCCTGCTGAGTTACTCCAGCATTTGATATCCATCTATTTCTTGATGCACAAAGTCTGGGAAAAAGACTGCATGTATTCACCATCTCAATGGCTCTTCTTTATATTAGGGGTCAGTATTTCCTTAGATCTCCCCAGTACATGTGTCCTCCCTTCAAAATACAATGCAGCCGGCTCCAAATAATGAAAGCATCTCTCTGTTCATTGTCAACAGGCACAAAAGAAAGTTGAAGGCCATTGTAGCAGGTTCCACTGGTAAGTAATGCATAGGGTAAGTCATCCAAAGCACTTTACATCAGCTTAGCCTATAGCCAGTTCCCGAGTTGGAAGTGTGTGGGTTCATGGCCTACGGTAGATTGAGCATGTAAGTGTAATGATGCAAGGAGTCCAATCGATGATTGACAAAGAACACTTCAAGGTTACGAAGAAACCATGTGTATTGGAGTATAATGAAAAATAGTTAAATGATCAATAGATTAAATAAGCTGTAAGTCTCTCAGCTCTCTGTTCATCAATTCTTCACTGATACCAGCTTCACCTCCTTCAGTCCAGTGGAATTTCCGGCTTGCAATGGCTGGTCTGGAGAACTCAAGGGTCCTGGCACCATTGTGGATCCCAGTCTGAGGAGAAAAGTCCAGTGAGCTCACTCGCACAGGCACTTGCATAGTGAATACGCTCACACTTCTTCTCTAATCTACAAGGAACAGTCAACTTTGGGTTTTTTTAAACTAGCAACCTCCTTAGTGATGGCAACTGGGGATTATGTGTTGCATTCAGAGCTGAGTTAGAGTTAGAAATCTCTGAGTAGAAAGGTTTGACTTATCTTGCCAGTATCTGCCCTAGATACATGATGTGAGGGCTCAAGGTTTATCAGATCTTCCAAGTAAGTCCAGTTGTTTTTCTAAGTGAGCTTGCTCGCTCAATATGGAGGCTGTTAGCCGACAACCTTTTCACTGAAAAGTCTTTTTTAACCCTAACATTACAGTGAGCCAGTTTGATGCTTAAGTGGCATTCCAAAGAAGTGTAGCATGATTTTGTTTATTATTAATTCAAGGATCTGTCTGACAGTTTCCCTCTGATAGATGCTCTATTTGAGCAGCAGTGGTTTACCAGGTAGGTTGGCTAATGTTTTTTCACCAGGATGACCTGATTATCCATACAGTGTTGTCTCTCAGACCTTACTTTGTGCAAACTTGCATCACATTTTTATCAACTGATTGCAAGTTGCCCACTTGTATTACCAGAGAACCAATTGAAATTATTTTTCCTTCCACATCCTTTGCAGGATTTTAATGGCAAATTCCAGTTCGCAGGTCCCTTAAATAAAACCTCATTTCTACACTGGATGGTGAAGTATGTTTACCTCACAACCAGGCACAAAGTGCAAAGGCCAAACAACACTCATGTCCAGACTCATGTTTACCATTAAAGGTTTGTAGCATTAAAGAGACATTGTTCCATTCTGGCCTCAGCATAGTCAAATGTGCCATCCTCTGGCCTCCAGTGAGAAATATTATTAAAATGACACTCAGATTTAAAGCCATTGTTTGTGTAGTCATTGTGGAAGTTAATTTAGTATTCACTCTTAAATGTGTTAATTATGGCTACACAAGCGATAGGTGACCTGGTGATTTGCTTCTCTGCAGTTTGTGGCACTCTCAATTCTCCACTTTAATACATGTAGAGCAGTAAGATGGGAATCAGTTGGACAGCTCTTCATTAATTAGTATATTAACTCCTTTGTGCCACAGTTTTCCCTGATTCCTGTCCTCTTCCCGATGACCAATATTGCATGGTTTCTTTGGTGAACTGTTCACTTGTGTTTTACTACTAAATCTGATAGTACCTCTACAGTTTCTCTGTCGTGCCATTTTTCTGTTGTTCTCCATTTGCCACTCGTACCCCAGAACTTGAAGGTGTCAAATCAAGAATGTAAAACTTTGAAATACCTTCTGAAACTTTGCCTGTATTTCTATTCATGGTGCGATATACGGCGCGACTCGCGTTGCAGCGGCCCCTACAGCCTGTCTGTCTTTATTTTATATTTTGTCTAGTTAAATGTAGTTGTTCGTGTTTTTTTGGTACTGTTTCTAAGTGGGGGGGGGGGAACTTTTAAAATCTCTTCCCTGCACGGGAGACCGGACGTTTTCCCTGTCGGGTCTCTGTTGTCGTTGGGGCCTAGCACCGTGGAGCGGCCTGCGACCGGGACGAGCTGGGGGCTCCAGTCTCGGAGCCTGCAGAGCTGCGGACTCACTGTCTTGGGGCTGGCCGGCCTCGGAGCGTGGGGAGTGGTGGTGGCTCGCTGCTGCAGCCCAACTCCGGAGCTCCAGTTGCAGATTACTGCCGGTGGAGTGTCGGGATATCGGGATCTCGCGGGTCCAGGTGGGAGACCGCTCTCCGGAGCTCCCGCAACACAGCTTCTCCAGCCCGTGTCGCGGGGTTGGATGACCCAGAGCGGGGCCGTACATCGCCCGGCGCGGCTTTAATGGCCGCGGGACATTCCAGCGCCCGCCGGGGACTCCAACTTTGTGACTTCTGGGCCTAGAGCGGGGCCGTACATCGCCCGACGCGGCCTCAATGGCCGTGGGACTTAACATCGCCCGCCTGGGGCTTCAACATCGGGAGAAGAATAGTGCGGGGGAGAGAGAAGAACTTTGCCTTCCATCACAGTGAGGAGGAGATTCACTGTGATGGATGTTTGCGTGAACTGAATTGTTTGTGTGTTTTTTTAATGAATTGTTCTGTTTGTATGCGGAGTTTCGTTTGAGCCTCTCTGAGGTTCGAATGACAAGGAATAAAATCTAATCTAATCTATTCAGGTAATCAAGGGTTTATGGACATATTGGACATGCCAAACACCAACAAGTATTCATTTGAAGGGTAAGTCCAGTGAGGGATCAACAAAGGTTCCACGTACTGTGTCAGTATTGAGAGGCAAACGTTGTCGGTGCAGAGTTTATTTGAGAAACAAGTGTCTAAATTAATAACACTTGAAGAGCAGCTGTTTGTCCCTCTCCCAGTTTATAAGATATGCAGTGGGCCATTTGTACTTTTTCTACCTGACAATTTTCTTCATCTGTTGACCATACCTAACCATACCATTTCCCTCCCTATCTCTGTACGATTGTCTCAGTGTTTCAACACTTCTGTAACTGTGTGCATTAAAGAAGGTAGCAACAGAATTAGCATGGTGCCTACATAGGAGAGAGAGTGGGGTGATGGATAGTGAAAGGTGTGGCAGTGAGAGAGTGCAGTGGACTATATGAGAAGAAGGGTCTCAACACAAAACGCCACCCATTCCTTCTACCCAGAGATGTTACCTGTCCCGCTGAGTTACTCCAGCATTTGGTGTCTATCTTGAGTGTAAAATACCGTGGATGCAGGAAATCACTCCATTATTGGCAGTTAATATTATCAGATCTAGACCTGGCTAGAGCCTCAGTGACACCACACCTAATGTAGGATTCATTTATAGTCAACGTATATAAGAGATCTGCCTCTTCTCCCCATCCAGCTAGTGTTGGGCTGTCCATATCCATGTTCTGATTAACTTGTTTGCTGTCCAACTTGTCTATTCTAAATAAATCCAGTTTGATTTCCTAGTAGGCACAGTATTTTGCATTTATAATTCATTGCTCTCTCTTCCACATACCTGAATGGAAATTTGATTGAACTTTGCAACCTCTTTCCGCAAACATTTGATACTTGGCCACTTAAATTAATTTTAATAGTGATGTATTCTTGTTAGCCAAAATGATTAAGTGATATAAAACAGAGTTCGTTCTCATCGTCTTGACTTTGTTTTCTGTATGAGGATCTCTCACTGCTGAATGTCTCGTTGCAGGGCAAACCCCGTTTGGCTCGATCCTTTCTGCAGGAACCTGGAGCTAGCGGCTCAGGCTGATCATGAAGATGACCTGCCGGAGAATCTCAGCGATATCACTGATCTCTGGAACAGCCCAGCCAGGACTCATGTACGCTTTTCTCTCTTCCACCGTCATATCTTTCGCTATCCATCAGCCCAGCTGTAGATTGACACCTTGTGTAACACATTGACCAACAACCAACACAAACTTAGTGAAGCAAGTAGCTAGACACGTGTTCACGGCAGTGTAGCCAATTTAGCTGACAGATCAGAATTTCACTTAAAAAATTGATCCTTTGTTTTTCTAAAAAGTCTACAATGTGGAAGGCATGACAAACAAACTCTATCCAGAAGGATTTAGTTGGAAAAAATAAGGTTTTAAATGGAATTTTGCCTTTATTTTCCATAGTTAAATAAGCTAATTCAAGGGAACAAGGCTCTAGTTAATAGCATCCCAAGTGCTTCTTACCTAGAAGTGCTGGCATCATGTAGTGAACCTTGGTAAAAGAAGATATTTTCTTTGATGGAATTATGAGGATGTAAACACTGACTACATTCCAATATTATTCTCCATTCTAAATACGGAGAGCACAAGAGATCCAGGAGCCTGTAGTTTCTACCTTCAGCTTGAGACCTCTCTGTGGAAGACTTATGTAAGGTTTATTGTACAGTGTGGTGCTGGTACAAGGAAAGACTTGCGTGCAGCATTATCAGAGATAAGATTGAAGTCAGAGCTGAGTTGGTGTTGTGTGGGTTTGCACAGTGAATCCACAGAGACCACTAACTGAAGGGTATTGGAATAGCTGGGGTTCTGTACGGAATCCTGATGATAAGTGCTGGCAACATTAGTGATGTTGGCAGTCAAAGCACTGTGTGTGTGTGTCAGAACATCAAGCCCGGGGCAACACAGTGGGAGTGAGTGTTGCTACCTTACAACGCCAGAGACTCGGATTCAATCATACCTACAGGTACTGTCTGTGCGGAGTTTGCACGTTCTCTCAATCCACTTTAGTTTATTGTCACGTGTACCGAGGTAGAGTGAAAAGCTTTGGTTGCATGCTAAAGGGCCTGTTCCACTTTCCAAAGTTACTCACGAATTCTCCCGAGTTTTCCCTTTGACTCCAACTCGGAGAATTACGGTAACAGCCAGTCGTAGGTACTCGGGGCTATTTATTTTACTCGTAGACATTTTTCAACATGCCGAAAAAAACGTCCCGACTTACCTGATGCCCCGGGTACCTACGGCTGGTACTACGAGCCGCTACGAAATATCTACGGACATTCTCCGAGTTTGAATCAGTGTGAAGGGGAAAACTCGTGAAAGTGGGCGAGAAGGGCCTGTTTCCACACTGTAGAAACGAAACCAAACCTCATTGTTTTTTTTTTACAGGGAACATTTGGACGTGAACCTCCCGCATCCAAGCCGGAGGATGATCGATACTTGCGTGCAGCCATACAGGAGTACGACAGCATCGCCAAACTAGGGCAGATCATGCGCGAAGGCCCAATTAAGGTACAGCTTTTTCCCTTGTATCGGAATTGTAAGAATTCAAAAATGTTACAGTGTACTTAGGAACACAACTTGGGGAGCAGAAGGATCAGCAGGTTGCAGATCGAATAAAAAACTCCTTTTTGCTCTTTGAGGAAAAGTTTGGAAATATAAGCAATAATTTGATTCCAAAGTGAGGAGAAGGCGTCCAGGGTCAGACCTGATAGCAGTGAAAATATACGTTACTTTGAAGCAGTGTTCCATGTAATGACCATGCAAAAGATGGCAGAAACAGGTTCAAAAAGTTTCAAAAGTGAAATGAATTATTTTTTAAAGGAACAAACTCTTACCTTCTATTCAATTCTCAGATTATTTTAAAGCTATTTAAATGCTTTGATGTTTGTGGTGTTTAAAAGAGTCACAGAGATCTGAAAACATTGACCTGCAATGGAGGCTACAGCAGTGAAATGGTAGCCAGTCTCCCAGCTGTGTGTTTTACCCTGCTGTGCATTACCTCAAGGGCTCCCTCTTGAAGGTGGTTCTGGACGACTACCTGCGGCTGAAGAAACTGTTTGCGGCTCGGCTGGCTTACAAATCTACCACCAGTGGGGATCAGTCATCTGTGCTGGAGGTACACATGGTGTGGAACCAGCCAAGTTTGCAGTGTGAAGTGTGGCTTGTCACTTTTGAAGGCTGGGAGTGTTGTGCATCTCTTCCCGTGTGATCTACTTCTTCTTTCGTGTGGCGTGCACAGCCTAAAGTTGTTGGACAACTTGTTCTATTTAATCTTCCGTTTGTGCACGTTGATTGCATTAGTCGAAACAGGGCGGACCACATGAAGTTTGCAATCTTCCACCCCTTCCGGTGTGATCATGATGACTGTGAGAAAGGAAGGGTGAACTATGGAGCGGTGGAGGAATGAGGAACTCATTTAAAGCTATTTCCCCCTCACCCCAGGTTGTATTGTGAACCTGCAGCTATCTCTGGTTTAATGCATAATTGTTATGTTAAAAACAAAACCGTCAAGGGGCAACGCAGTGTTGGAGCTGCCTCAGACACGGGATCCACCCTGACCTTGGGTGCCGTCTGTATGGAGTTTGCACGTTCAGCATGACCGCGTGAGTTTCCTCCGGGTACTCCTGTCTCATCCCAAAGACATGCAGGTTTGTCGGTTATTGGCCTCTGTAAACTGCCCCACATGTGAACTTCACTATCTTTCTCACTAATATTAAACAAAGAAGTTTACTGGAATCAAGTTCAATAAAAACTTAGAACCTCCTTCATTTTCAAATTAAGAAGTAACCTTATTCCATGTTTTGAAATGTTGCTCCATTGGTTGAGTAATGGGGCAACACAACAACCTTGCTCCATGTTTTTAAGACTTTTTTTGTTGAGTCAGAGATGGTTTCCCTGCATATTCCCTCCTCGTTCTTTCCAAAATCAGAAAGCCTACCATGAGTGTACTGAGTAAACATGGGTTACCTGTGGATCAAGCTTAGTGTTGGAGTCAAGAAGTTGCTTTGTGGAACCTCCTTGTCTGAGGTCATCTGTTGCTGGCCCCAATTTGTCCTACTTTATCTCACTTCCAGTTTTCTGCCCACTACAATCAGTCTGAAGAAGGGTACCGACCCGAAACTTCACATCCATTTTCTCCAGAGATAGACACAAAGTGCTGGAGTAACTCAGCGGATCAGACAGCAGCTCTGGAGAAGAAGGATGGGTGATGTTTTGGGTCGGGTCTCTTCTTCAAACTGCTCCAGAGATGCTGCCTGACACGCTGAATAGCACATTGTGTCTATCTTTGGTACAGTTGTGTAGAAATGGTTGGTTTCTCAGTCCTGCTCCTCTAAGCATCCGTATTAGACTCTAATGCCATTATTTCCTTACCTTCTTCCAGCTGATCCCCAGCGACATGGAGGACGATGACGAGAAGCCCCCCAGCCGAGGGACCTTGCGCTTCAAGCATCGCCACCCGGTGGAGTTGAAAGGGCCGGATGGAATCCACATGGTCCACGGCAGCACCGGCACCTTGCTGGCCTCCGACCTCAACAGTTTGCCGGAGGATGACCAGAAAGTCTTGGTCCGATCCCTGGAGACCCTGAACACAGAGTGCGGGAGCTACACAGACAGAAACACCAGGACTGAGTCTGCAAAGTCCACCCCATTGCACAAGATGAAAGAAAGGGTGAGGGACATCCCATTGGAAATCACAGAACTCTGACAGCAGGGCCAGCCTGTGATCCTCACCAATCTTTTACCACAAGTGACAGACTGGGGCTAAAGCCTAGCAGCATTATTCAGCGGCTCTTACAGTCAGGGGAAACTGTACAAAAAGAGCATTTACTACAAACAATCTCCACTGCCGCTACCAGAAAGATATCGGCCCGATGCAAATTAAAGCCTGAAGACGTACAGAATCATCAAGATGATTCAGTCTGGTGGAGCCCACCATGTGTAACCAGATGCCATCAGCTTGAACTCAAAGTGGTGTATGTGCGTGTGTACCCGCGTGTGTGAAAACCTGTTCTCCCACCCCCATTTGTAGTTTTAATTTCAATGGCTCAACTTGGTCAATAAGGACACAAGGAGCAACATCCAAGTTTAAAAGAGAAATAGTTGAATTTCTCAGCAAGCTCTGAGTTTTAAGTGTTTTGGGGAATGTGGGGGAGGGGGGAGGATGTCCGCTAGAAATCTCACTTGCCAGTGTAAATCTGACAAGATCACTGACTACTAAGCAAGCTGTCCTACCTGCAGCATACAAAAAAAAACTGGAAATAAAATAAAGGTGATCAACAAACTATTGTGCTCTAAAAGGCCGAGACCCTTACCTGGCCTTGTTCCGGCGGTACGGTTAGTTCTTCTCTTCAAAGTGGCTGGAGTTGTATCAAACTCCACCTTTCACAGAGCAACAAAATAAAGCACACTCACCTTAGCAGTGATGCCCACATCAAATCAAATCAAATACGCTTATTTGTCATTGCACATCAACTGTACAACGAAATTTCATGTGCATCCCCTTCAATGGTAAACAATAAAAGACACAGGATAAAAAGATTAAAAAAAGGACAAAACACAATAACACAAACAACCATTTACTACAAGATCAATGCATAAAATAAATAATAGATAATAAAAATGATGCACATTATATTGCACATTCTAGCAGACAATTTTTTATAATGCACCCCAAATTGTGTAGTGTTCTCTGTGTGAGTTAAGTTCTCTAATGGCACATCTGAAATAAAACAATTTGTTACTTCACAGAACAGGGGATCTTCAATAGTGACCATTCCAAATTCCACGGGCCACCTTTTCAACTCCACTCACGTTTTTTTGTAAACTGCATAAATACAGATGCCTTCTTTGAAAGGCAGAATCCAGCGGGATCTATGGCAGGCGGAGTTTAACCCGAGCAAGTTTAGATTTTGGAAGGTTGAATGTAAGTGGAGAGGATAGAGTTAATGGCAGGACCATTAACAGCATTGATGCCGTTCCCAATACATAATAAACAGCAATATGTCGAGAGTCAATACTGCCTTTAAGTGATCCACAGCTACTACTACAATTCCATAGGTCCCGCCAGTTCCAATATAAACTTCCACTTATGCAAGGTACTACCTATAAAGTAAACAATAGTTTATCTAATTGATGGCTTCCCTGAAAATTAAGATGGGTGATGTCAAGGAAATCCCATTATTCTGAAAACCCTGTAAATACGATATCCTTCGACACTGCAAGACATGACATCCTATTCCTGAATATGGATGTATTTTGTTAAGAGCACACGTCTATAAAAAGTTGTTGAACAGAGATAAAAGTGTAGATTAGACCACAGCTCTGCTGTTCCCTGCAGACAGGATTGTCTATTGATGACAATTTACCATGCAACATCTCTAGAAGCTTCAAAGTGTCAGGACACTAGGCGATATTGAACCACAGTCAATGTTAGTCACACACAATTTCTTGTCAAAAATAAATAATTAAGTTATTCTTCAGAAGCATGTGGGCTACATAACACATTTATTGCAACATGGAACAGTAGACCACAGGCCCTTTGGCCTGTTATGTCAGTGCCAGACGTGGCCCAGGTTAAACTGATCTCATTTGCCTGCATGTGATCTATATTCCTATCTAAAAGCATCTTAAACGCCACTATCATACCTGCCTCCATCACCACCCCGAGCAACACATTCCAGGCACCCACCATTCTCTGTGCAAACAAACATGTCCCACACATTTCCTTTAAACAGTGCCCTTAAAGCTCTCACCTTAAAGCTATGCACCACAGCCATTTCCTGATCTGTCTGTCGACCTTATCTATGCCTCTCATAATTTTATACACTTCTATCAGGTCTCCTCTCAGCCTCTAACGTTCCAGAGAAAATAATCCAAGTTTCTTATAGCTAATACCCTCTAGTTCTGGGTGGATCTTAAACAGTTTCTCAAGAACAATTAAACACAGCCAATAAGCATCAGTCTTGTCACTGAGTTAAATATCCCACGTATATCAAAGATTTGACAAAAAACCCATCTTACTTACACTTTCTCTGGTAATCTTCCTCATGGAGCATTTCAAATCTATTTCCAATGGAAGTTGCCCAATCAGTCTACTTGCTCTGGAGAAATAAATGTTTAAGAAAGAACTGCAGGTGCTGGAAAAATCAAAGGCAGACAAAAATCATGGAGAAACTCAGCGGGTGAGTTTCAGGTAGTCCTTGCTTTCTCCCCCCTTCCCAGCTCTCCCACAGCCCATTGTCTCCGCCTCTTCCTTTCTTCTTCCCGCCCCCTCCCCCACCCCCACATCAGTCTGAAGAAGGGTCTCGACGCGAAACGTCACCCATTCCTTCGCTCCATAGATGCTGCCTGTCCCGCTGAGTTTCTCCAGCATTTGTGTCTACCCTGTGGAAACAAATGATAATTTTTCAATAGCATTGCTTCCGTACCTGGAGCAGTATCTTGTACCCCACGATGACAACCCACTTACTTATTTGGTGCAATCCAATCTAACCACTGTTGAAGACTGAAAGGGAAATTAAATAAACACTGCAGTTTACACTATAGATTCTTGGCATGAAATGCCAATGAGTTTGAGCAGATTAAAACTGGTGTGGTGATGTACATTGCTTAGCTGTGCAAATTACTTACAATTCAGCATTAATGAAAGACTGAATACATACATGTGGTGATGTATGTAGCACGTGTTATATATGTAGCACCTTTCATTGCCACAGGTTGTCCAACAATGCTCTGTAGCCAATTAAGTACTTCTCAGTGTAGATGGTGCAGCCGTCAGTTTGGGCACAGCAAGCTCTGGAAAATTATTATTGACATTAATTCTGCTTCATTTGCCTTTGAATTTCCCACTGCATTTCAAGATAGTGCCACCGGATCATTTAAGCCGGTGAGAGGTCAGACAGTGGTTTTAGTTTAGTTTCGAGATACAGCGGGGCCCTTTGGCCCACTGAGTCCACACTGACCTTGGCTTTAATATTTCTCATTATGCAGCATCGCATCGTCCTGACAGGGACATCGCTGCCTCTTAAACCAACAGAAGAGAACCTCACCACCAATGCGCCTATTAAACTGTGCTGGGTGCAGCTGGGAGAAGCAAGAGTGCTGGTCCTTGCACAGCACGTGCCACGTTCCACACCCCTTCCCCCCACATCCAACTTCTCATTCACACACTGTCTCACTGGGCAGGGAGCCAATGATATTCACCTGCAGCTCAGGAGTTCATTTCCCCAGTTAACTCAGACCTTACAAATCTCTCTCGTCATCCCCCAACATATAAAATAACTATTTACGCTGTGACACAGACTCTCACGTTAAAATTGTTTGAAGCCACCTTGTGGCGGCAGATGGCATTGTTGACTAAAAAGAGGCATGAAGTGCTGGAATAACTCAGCAGGACAGGCAGCATCACTGGAGAACGTGGATAGGTGACTTTTCTGGTTGCGACCCTCCTTCAGACTGATGACTAAGCTTTTAAAGCAGAAAGTCATTTGACCCAACAGATCTATGATTACACAAAAGCAAATCGATGTGGATTCATGTAATCTGAAATAGAAACAGAATATGTTGAAAATACTCAGCAAATCAGGAATCATCAGGAGAATTAGCATCAAGTCAATGTTCTCGTGGTCATTCTCCATGCATAAGATCTGCACAAGACCTACCTGCACTCTACATGTCAACACATCACATTCCTTCCAGCTTGAAGTGCATGAACCATTATTGCTGACTGCTCCCTCTTTTGCCAGAAAAACAAGAACATTTCTCAATTCCACTTTCTCATATCAAGCAAGCTTCACATGGGCGATCGTGTTGTTGAAACCTTGAGTTTGTGCAGCATTCAGGGGTCAGACACATTAAAATAGTGTATCATTATTGCAGATAAGACAATGGCAAGACCTGCATGTGAATACCTCTTTCATTGAAGGAAACTCTTCATTGATCCTTCACGAGAACTTACTTTTAGTTTTTCGTTTTAGAGATAGATCGTGGAAACAGGCCCTTCAGCCCACCGGGTCCGTGCCGACCAGCGATCCCCACATATTAACACTATCCTACTAGCACACTAGAGACAATTTTTTAAAAATATTTTATAACCAAGCCAATTAACCTATACGTCTTTGGAGTGTGGGAGGGAACCGCACGCAGGTCACGGAGAATATACAATCTCCATACAGACAAGCACCCATGATCAGGATCGAACCTGGGTCTCTGGCGCTGTAAGGCAGCAACTCTACTGCTGTGCCACCACTCGGTCATCCTTGAACAAAACTTGACACAAGTGCACCCAAGCATGCGCAATTTTATAAAATGCCAAACATTTTCAAAGAGATTAAAAGCAGCAGAGCTGGAAGGGGCGACTGCCAACAGTGGAGCGATGACAATCAGGGTTAAACTTGTGGCCAGAGTTGAAATCATTGGAAGGTTTGAGGAACAGAATACAGGAAGTCAAATCTACAATTAACTCACATTATCGTGGGACTGGCAACTCAAACAAGTCACCTGTTTCTCTGGATCACTTTCCCCATCATTCATGAATTGCACGAGTCAATAGACAATATTATCAGTGAACAATCACAGCAATGCATGGAAAGAAATTCCTGTCTAAATAAGACGTTCTCAAACAATGAAAATAATTGACATTCATTTATTTTTAAGCTTTTCTTTAAAATAAGTGCATTGAGCAATGAGGTATATGACTGAGTACAGAGTTACAGTTGAACAAAATTAAAAAATACCGCTATGTCCTGTTTTGGGAGCAGTGTCAGGGCACGAGTCCTTAATGGGAGCGGAGACCCAGCGTTGTCTTGAGGTATTCGTACATAATGTAGCTGATGCACACAGAAGGAATGGCTTTGATCATGTTGGCAGTGAATCCACGATAGAAGCCGGGCAAGCCATCGTTTGTCAGAATATTCCAGAAGTATTCTCGCAATCGTGGTTTTCTCATTCCCTTTTTAATCACTAACAGCAAAAATTAGAAAAAAGACAGTCCTTTCAGATTTCTCAAGAGCAACGTTCCATTAAGTTTCATGGTCAAACGATTTCTGCTCAGTCGTGCTGACTCAGCAACGGGTACCCAAGATGCAAGTTATTCTTGGACATTGTGTATTGGAGCAAGGTGTTTAGTCAGAGGGTGGTGAATCTGTGGAATTCACTGCCACAGAAGGCTGTGGAGACCAAGTTAATTGATATTTTTAAGGCAGAGATAGATAGGTTCTTGATTAGTTCAGGTGTCAGGGGTTATGGGGAGAAGGCAGGAGAATGGGGTCGAGAGGGAAAGATAGATCAGCCATGATTGAATAGCGCAGTAGACTTGATGAGCCGAATGGCCTAATTCTGCTCCCAGCACTTATGAACTTATAAAATAGAACATAATAGGAGCAGATGAGGACTACTGGGCTTGTCAAGTTTGTCCCTCCATTCAATATGATCGTGGCTGATCTACACTGGCCTCAACCCCTCTCCTATACCACAAACCCATAGGTTTGAATGCCTCCATTTTTCAAACTTCAATCTACATCCACTTTAAATACTTCTAATGATCATGGCAGTCTTGATCCTACCTACATTCACTGTTTTTTTTTGTAAAGAATGAAGGGGATTGTCCCCAATTCATTTTAAGAGTTGTGGGCATCTCTGTGTGACCATGGCACAGAGTGGTGGGTGGTCTGCCACTTTCCTGAGCGACTGCAGTCTTTGTGCTGGAGGTACTCCAACAGTGGTGTCAGGTAGGGGGCTCCAGCAGTTTGGCCCGGCTACAATGAAGGACTGGCCAACCTATTTATAAATCAGAACATACTGCACCGTGCAAATCATAGCAACCAAGTACCTACGATCTTTACCCTCCTAAATCTGAGGGGCATTTGGGAGGATCGAGGCCACTCATGCACGATAGTGAGGGTGCATCAGTGCAAGGCGGTGGGAAAGTGTCATTAGACATTTATTATCTAGTTCCTGCAAATATCCTTGGAGGTCCCTGCCTCAGACATGAGGTATACAACATTCTACAGCACTCACTGGGTACAAATGACTGCAGCTAGGCATTGTAATAGTACTGGAATCTGAGTAAATCACCTTGAGGTGGCCAGGCCTACACTACAAGAAACACTCACAGTAGACACTTCCTTATCTATGACTGAAAAAGAGTCTCAACCCAAAAACATCACCCATTCCTTCCCACCAGAGGTGCTGCCCATCCCGCTGAGTTACTCCAGCGTTTTGCATCTATCTTCCTTATCTATGTATCTCCCTCTCCCCTGACATCAGTCCGAAGAAGGCTCTCGACCCAAAACGTCACCCATCCCTTCTCTCTCCAGAGATGCCTCCTGTCCAGCTGAGTTACTCCAGCATTAATAGTCTATTTACAATAAAACCTGGCTTGCTGTGGATGCTTATGTTTATTCTGAAAGGGACATCTATGGAGGTGATCATAGACACAGAGAGGCATTTCCACAGAACAGTTTGAACATCAGGATGAAAAAGAAAGTCACAGCACTGGCATGCTGAGGGCCCCGCAGTCACTGAGCACAGAGGGTGGTGATGTGTAAAGTGAGGTGCAAGCTGGATATAGGATGTTGCATTTTAAATACGGTCAAGGGAGATTGACGGGCAGCCCAGAGGTCAAAGATGAGGCAAGTTGTTTCAACAACTTATGAACTGTTGCAGACCTGGGAAGGTGAGAGACATCAAAATCAGCAGCAAAATGATGGATCAATAAACAACCAACACTATTCCAAAGAAGGGCAGGAGAATACTCCACAGGATTCTAAAATGTTGGGATGACTGATCGACCTTTATGTCTTATCAACGAGGTGAATAATAAAAGGAAATGGATTTAAGACAGGAGGACTCTGGGGATCTAGAACCATGTCAAAAGGGAAATGGAGATAGAAATTTGAAAAGTATCTTAACAAAGGGCAAGGTTGTCGACCTGGCGAAGTGGGACTTGGCTAAATATTTACCACTACCTTGGGAACCATTGGTCTTCTCTGGTGCCAGACATTTCTGTAAAACCTTCAATACTTAAATAACGTGAAACATAGCCAGGCTCCTTTAGTTATGAAAGGTGCCGTCAAAGAGGAAACGTTTTCTTTTAGCAAACGGATGGTCAGGTTGAGATCCATGGCCTATCGGTCCCAACTGCACTCACCTTCTGCCTGCATGTGAGTGTGTAGCACCAGCAGTGGGTAACTGGCGAGCTGACCGACGATATTGGAAGCTGAGGCACTACCCACCACCAGTAAGACATGGGGCCTGTCACTGCCTGTCGCATATCTCTCTATCCATAAGTTCTTCAGTGTCTGCAAGAACAAATTTCAGACACCTTAGAAAAGAACGGCAGCGTTTATGGGCCTGGAAGGTGCAAAGTGCAAGTAAGGATTAAACATGTCCTCTATAGGATTGCGATGCTAAACATGGAAAATAGAATCACGGAATTCAGTCTCAACTCTGTAAAATACTATAAAATGTGATACTTAGAGCAACTTGCATTGGTAAAACAGGCTGCGTGATCACACAAAGTGATACAAACTGCACAAAATACTGGGTCTAAAATTTGGTTAGAAATAAGTAGAAAGGGACAAAAGGAGATAGGAAGATAATTTCAGGAAACTAGAACGATTATAGTCAAACAGGGGCACAGAGGGCTCGTTTAGATGGGGCTCCTTGTTGAGCAGGGATGAGTTGAGCTGAAGTGCCTGTTCCCATGCTGTAGGACTATGACTGTGGTGTACACGCACAAGTCAGCATCAATGGTGTAGAAGTGGAGATGGTCGAGAGTTTCAAGTACATAGGAGTGAACATCACCAAATATTTGTCCTGGAGCAACCACAATGAAACTATGGCCAAGAAAGCACAACAACGCCTCGAATTAATCAGAAGGCGAAGGACATATATTTTCAACAACAATGACCAATTTTGACAGATGCACCGTGGAAAATATCGTATTGCACAAGTTGGTGGGCAACAGCTGAATCATGACCACAAGAAATGACAAAGAGGAATGTTACAGAGACAGACCACAAGAAATTGCAGAGCATTATGGACATCACGCAAACCAACCTCCTCCCATTAAATCCATCTACACTTCAGGCAGCCTCGGGAAAACAGCCAACATAATCAAGGATAATTTATACCTGGTCATTCCCTCTTCTCCCATCTCCTGTCTGGCAAAAGGTACAAAAGCTTGAAATCACACACTCCCAGAGTCAAAAATGTTACGGATACCAACCTCATACACTGCCAGGTCGATACCAGCATAAGGAACGATTCCCATGATATTTGGAACGTAGCCCCTGAAGAAAGTGGAAGCACCTTCATACATGAAAATATTCCTGACCATGGCGTAGAGTTCTCGTTGCTCTCCTGTCTTGCGCAACATCATTCTTGTTTTCACCATCTGGAGGAACCAAGACCAATTGCAGAATCTTTAACACCAAGGAGCGCACAACGACAAAATAACTCAGATCAAGCAGCGTTTGTGGAGAGGGAAACATTTAAAGTCAAAGGCCTTTCATTAGAACTTGAGAAAAACAAATAGACTTTTTTTTTAAATGAAGTGAAAGGAAGAAGGCAAAGAACCCAGGTAGATCTGGGAGCGGTTGGCATGGAACGCATGTTATGAAAGGGATGAAGATGATAACCGGGAAATATATGTAACGGGAAAAATACAGATGAGAGTAGCACAATTATTAGGTGGAATCACAATAGAAAAATGTAGAGATATTAGTAATCTTAGGTTAAAAAAATGTTTTAATGCTGATTATCTGCATTCAGGACTCAATGATAAGAACAAGGCTGTCTGAAAGCCCCAGTTATGTGCTGTATAATTCTCAAGCTGAGATGTTCTTCAGGAAAAGATGACGTGCTGTTCCTTGAGCATCCTTGAAACAGGGCAGGTCGTCAAGGGTTGGAGAACGGACATGGGCTGTGATGGGGAATTAAAGGGAAGATTGGCTAGAAGCTCAGCTTCATATAACATTTCATAAAGGAGTTTTACAAAGGCAACCTCTCGATGTGTGATTTGTCTTCCCAGCATTAAGGAGACAGAAAATATAGCCTATCAAATTGAAAAATAAATCACTTGCGGTATTTTCAGTAATTCCCTCCAGATGACTGACTTTGGTGTCTTCCCTCACAGTGGGAAACTTTTTGATTCTGCTGTGTGGGGATGTTTTATGTTGGACTCTATTGTGCGTTGTGGTTCTTTATTTTATTGTATGGCTGTACGCAAAAACAAATTTCAGACAATAAAGTGCCATCGTATCATATCGTATCGGGACTTCGGTTGAAGTGTGCAAAAATAGAGACAATCTCCTAAGGACACTCACCAACAGTTATAGATTACCATCAGACTCAACATTACGTCTACATTTTAGAACGTGCTTTAGCTAATATCATCTTTTGTTACAAGCAGATATTGAATGTGACTATATTCAAACCACAGTTAAAATTAGCAGGTGATAGTTCTAAAAATAGGATCTCTTGTATATTTGTAATGAGACACAGCAATGGAGTAAAGTCTTGATAACAACACAATGAATCCTTCAGTGGGCATGAGTGGAAATTTTAAAGAAGCGTAGAATTAAACATTAGACTCTGAATGCACCTAAACATACTTTAGAGATGCAGCGCAGAAACAGGCCCTGCGGCCCATCAAGCCCACGCCGACCGCACAGTACAGGACCTGTCCTACAAGCATCAACTCTATGCGATGAACGCGATCAAACTAGAAGCGGGGGCCACGCGGAGGTCGGGTGATCCCCTGTACAGGGCCGTTCCCACCACCATGCGCCTGTATGCGGCAAGCGCGACCAAACCGGCAGTAGGGGCCGCGCGGAGGTCGGGTGAGTGGCGCAACACGGCGCAAAGTGAGGCGAACTTGGAGCAAAGTCTAAGGTAAGTTCGCCAGGACAGAGAGGGGCACACAGAGAGGGGCACAGAGGCACACACACACACAGAGCCACGGAGGCACACACATAGAGGGTCACGGAGGCACCTACAGATAGGTTCACGGAGGCACGATGTCGGGGCGGTGTGTAATGCGTCGAGGCGACTGCGAGCCGACAAGCCGTTGCCGCGCGGAATTTTTGGGCATAGTCAGTTTTTCGGAGCCCTGCGCGGTGTCGGGACAAACTCCGCACAATTCCGCATGGCTCCGGCGATCGAAGTGGGGCCGGCCCCGCGACGCCGGACGGCTCAAGCGACCACGTTTGGCCGCGCTAATTGCATAGAGTTGCATGCTTGTAGGACAGGCCCTTAACACTACACACACTTGGGACAATTTTTACTAAAGCCAATTAACCTACAAATCTGGACGTCTTTTTTGAAGTGCGGGAGGAAACCGGAGCATCTGGAGAAAACCCACGCAGGTCACGGGGAGAGCGTACAAACTCCGTACAGACAGTATCCGTAATCAGGATCGAACCTGGGTCTCAGGCGCTATAAGGCTATGACTCTACCGCTGCGCCACCGTGCCGACTACTTGCTACTGCTCATCTGAGTAATTCAGCAATGAATGAGTTGATCTGTTTGCATGCATCTATGATGAGGTGTGTTCCTGGCGTCTCCACAAGGTGATAGGGCATGATCCCTGAATTATTGTAAGTGTACTGCCTCGGCGAGGTCTGCTACATGATTTTACCGGGTTTTACGCAAAACAAAGCATTTCACTGACAATAACGTATCATTGAATCATTATTTCTAATGACTAAATAATGCTGTGTCATAATAGATACATGCTCACAATTAAACATAAACCAAAAGCCCGATCATATTGTCCTACCTCAGCGGGATAGGTAGCTGATTGAGAAACTGCACCAGCCATTGATCCTGCAAGGAATCTCTCTTTCATTTGCAGATTTTGTGGATCAGCTGCAATTATACCCTTTAGCTGTAAACACATTTCAAAACCGTCAAGTAGTTAAAAGTTCTGTTGTAAAAAAATGTCAAAGCAAGTACATCCAGTTGGCGTTCTAGTTTAATATTTTTATTCGGTGCTTATAAGCATCGTGTAACACTACACCGTCGAGCCGTGTCCATCAAGATGACACGATAAAGAGCGGACACACTCCCCTGTCGGCACCCTTACATTCAATAGTAAGGTTCATCTCTGGGTAGGAGGGGACCAGCAGATGCTGGTTTAAACCAAAGATAGACACAAAAAGCTAGAGTAACTCAGCGGGACAGGCAGCATCTCTGGAAAGAAGGAATGGTTGACATTTCAGGTCGAGGCCCTCCTCAGTCTGAAGACCCGAAACGTCACCCATTCCTTCTCTCCAGAGCTGCTGCCTGTCCCACTGAGTTACTCCAGGCTCATCTCTTTTATCTCCTAAAGGAGACTTAGGGGGCAACAAGCTTGAAGCAGTAGAATGTTGTTTAACTCGCAAAGCCCATTAGTTGACTTTTCTTGGCTAATTCAAGATGTAGATATTGCTGTCAAAACCAACATTTATTACCCACCCCTGAAAGCCCTTCAGGAGGTGCTAGAGGGTCACTATCGTGAACAGCTATAGTCCTTCTGGTGAACATTCCCCCAAAATATTGATGACCAAGTTCCAGGATTTAGCCCTTGCGAGTCCTTGCCTTGTAGATGGTAGAAAGGCTTTGTGTTCACAAATTATAGGAGTAGAATTAGGGCATTCAGCCCATCGAGTCTACGCCACCATTCAATCATGGCTGATCTATCTCTCCGTCCGAACCCCATTCTCCTGCCTTCCCCCCATAACCCCTGACACCCGCACTGATCAAGAATCTATCTATCTCTGCCATAAATATATCCACTGCCTTGGCTTCATCAGTCGTCTGTGGCAAAGAATTCCACAGATTCACCACCCTCTGACTAAAGAAATTCCTCCTCATCTCCTTCCTGAAGGAACGTCCTTTAATTCTGAGGCCATGCCCTCTGGTCCTAGGCTCTCCCACTAGTGGAAACATCCTCTCCACATCCACTCTATCCAGGCCTTTCACTATTCTGTACGTTTCAATGCGGTGTCCCCCTCATTCTTCTAAACTCCAGCGAGTACAGGCCCAGAGCCGACAAACACTCATCATAGGTTAACCCACTCGTTCCTGGGATCGGTCTCGTGAACCTCCTCTGGACCCTCTCCAGAGCCGGCACATCCTTCCTCAGAGATGTTTAAGAAGGAACTGCAAATGCTGGAAAAAATCGAAGGTGAATAAAAATGCTGGAGAAACTCAGGTGAATAAAAATGCTGGAGAAACTCAGTGGGTGAGGCAGCATCTATGGAGCGAAGGAATAGGTGTGAATCACAGAGGTGAATCACAGAGGATCAGGAGGTGAATCACAGAGGAGAGGATAAGCAGGTTCCGATCCTCTCTTGTAGCCACAGTATTCATTGCAGGTGCTCTACATGAGATCCTGGTCAATGCTGCTATGAGGATGTTGTTGGTGAGAAATTCGGTCAACGTTAATGCCATCAGTGGCTACTCTCTAGTTGGAGAGGGTGATCGCCTGCTATTTTCTACAGTATAACTGTTAGCTGCCACTTATCACCCCATGCTTCAACATTTGTCTTGTTGCATGCAGGCAAGAGCGGGTTCATTCGCTGACAAGGTGTCAAAGGAATTAAACATTGTGGAATCAGAGATCATCCTCACTTCTGACCTCATGAAAGGAAGATCAATGATGTAGCAACTGTGGTTAGTTGGGTCCTAGACACACTTCCATATGCATCAATATCATATATTTGAGATTCTTGCCATAGAGGGAGTACAGAGAAGATTCACCAGACTGATTCCTGGGATGTCAGGACTTTCATATGAGGAAAGACTGGATCAACTCGGCTTGTACTCGCTGGAATTTAGAAGATGAGGGGGGATCTTATAGAAACTTACAAAATTCTTAAGGGGTTGGACAAGCTAGATGCTGGAAGATTGTTCCCGATGTTGGGGGAGTCCAGAACAAGGGGTCACAGTCTAAGGATAAGGGGGAATTCCTTTAGGACCGAGATGAGGAAAACATTCTTTACACAGAGAGTGGTGAGTCTCTGGAATTCTCTGCCACAGAAGGTAGTTGAGGCCAGTTCATTGGCTATATTTAAGAGGGCGTTAGATGTGGCACTTGTGGCTAAAGGGATCAGGGGGTATGGAGAGAAGGCAGGTACGGGATACTGAGTTGGATGATCAGCCATGATCACATTGAATGGCGGTGCAGGCTCGAAGGGCCGAATGGCCTACTCCTGCACCTATTTTTCTATGTTTCCATGTCATAAGTGATAGGAGTAGAATTACGCTACTCAGCCATTTAATCATGGCTGATGTATCTCTCCCTCCTAACCCCATTCTCATGCCTTCTCTCCATAACCTCTGACACCTGACATCTCCAATGTCTTTAGTTTACAAACCTCAAATTAAAAAATAAGTTTTGCTCAGAAAACTTCCACCATTCCTTAAAAGTAGAGCTTTATCCTAATGTCAACCGAAGAGCCTAGCTCTAATTTTTAGGCAACGTCTGCTGGTCCTAAAGTCCTCAAAAAGCATAAAGAGTTACTTCCCATACATACTAATCACTCCCATTAGCTTCAAGATGGCAATATTCTAATTGAAGTCGTTAACACTTTGACTGACCCAGGTAATTGTAGCTCGTTAGGAAGAGTGGAAAGAAAAACTACTGAGGTCAGGGTTTAATGGTGTGTGGAGCCACAAGAGACCACAGATGCTGCAATCGCGAGCAAAACGCAAAGTGCTGGAGGAACTCAGTGAGTTGAGGACCAACAGGGGAGAGAATGGACAGGTGATGTTTTGGTTCCCAACCCAAAACGTCATCAGTCTATTCCCTCCACAGATGCTGGCTGATCCTCCAACAGTTTGTGTTTGCTTTTAACTGTTATATGGTCAGTTAAGTTTGTAAAGTTGAATATTCTCCTCCACTTTCGGCTCCAGCTAAGATGTATCTAACATTTTAAGACTGTTGTGCATCTGCAATAAAGCATAATGTCTTTCAGCTATTAAACAGTTAGGTATAATAAGTAATAAAATACAAAGCTACAATGAATATATGCCTGCCCATACCTCTTCATAAGCCATGAACTTAATGGCAAGCTCTGGGCAAATTTTGATAATGTTAGTTAGATTTCCTCTCCACATTGAACTGAAACCTCCTTCTGCTATCATTTGCTTTATGCCACTCAATATATTTATCTTGTTATCTCGTGTAGAATAAACCTGGAGAAATAGGTACAAAAATAAGCTTTATTCGGGTAACTATAGGTCCAATAGCTAGTGCTGACAAAGTGCGTGCACACACCCATGTTAACTACAGCTGGTTTAAAATAGTGGATCAACAAAAAGGTCAGAGGAAAAATTTGATATTGGGGTCACAATTTTCCTTTGAAAGTGCTTAATGAGGTGATTCAGTCTAATATGTCTGTGTCAGCTCTTTCGTAGACCTATCCAATCTACAAAATGGATGGAGTGCTTTGGCTTCTGACAAGTCAATAGAGCACTTTTGCAATGTTCAGATTTATTTGTCATTGGCACAAGTCTGATGAGGTACACACTCCTATTCATAGACTACAGCTCTGCTTTCAATGCCATTATTCCATCCAAGCTCATGCTCGTGGAACTTGGAGTCCGCACCCACCTTTGCAACTGGATTCTCGACTTCCTGACCAACGGACCACAAGCAGTGAGGATGGGTGACCAATCATCCTCGATGACAGTCCCCAAGACTGGTGCCCTGCGAGGATGTCTTCCCAGCCCCTTTCTTTTATCCTTACGCACCCACGACTGTGCAGCCAAATACTAATCCAATTCCAAATCCAGTTACAAATCCGAAAAGGACACACCCAGAGTGGGCTGGATATCAAATAATGATGAAATGAAGGATAGGAAGGAGACTGAGAACCTTGTAACCTGGTGCCAGGAAAACAATCTGTCCCTCAATGTCAGCAAGGAAAATGAGATTGGGATTGACTTCAGGAAGTGAAGCAATACACTTACCCTGGTATATACATTGACGAAGTATTTACCAGGGTGCCGAAGTAGAGATGGCTAAAAGCATCAAGTTCTTAGAAGCAAATATCAGCAGCAATTTATCCTGGACCAGCCATATACAAGTAATGGTCGAGAATGCGCACCAACGCCTCTACTTCCCCAGAGAACTTAGGAAGTTCGGCATTTCCCCAATAACTCTCACCGACTTCTACAAAGCATTGTATTGGGAATCATCACAGCATGGTACGGGAACAGCTGCATCCAAGACTGCACGAGGTTGCAGAGAGTTGTGGACTTAGCCCAGACCATCACGCAAACTATCGACTGCATCTACACTTCATAATCAAAGACGAGTCCTCACCCTGGTCACTCCTCCTCCTGCCCTCTCCCGTCAGACAAGAGCTACAGAAGTGTGAAAACGCATTCCTCCAGATTCAGGAACAGTTTCTTCCCAGCTGTTATCAGGTAACCGACCATCCTATCACCGACAAGAGTGTAGTCCAGACCTACCATCCACCTCACTGGAGACCCTCAGTCCATCTTCAATCAGACTCTATTGAGCTTTATTTTGCTTGATTATGCACTATTCCCTTGATCCTGTATCTGCACACTGTGCATAGCCTGATATTAATCAAGAATAGTCTTTTTGTGACTGAATAGCACGCAACAAAAAGCTGTTCACTGTATCTTGGAACATTTGACAATAATAGAGTCAACTAAACTAAAACCTTGCCTGAAAAGGCTTTCAATATATTTGAGAAAATAACTAAGGAAGAGAGCCTTGTAGTGCTCAGTAGCTCCATAAATATGTATTTATCAGGTATCTTTATGCTGCAAATGGCTCGATTGTGAACTGTATTGTATTCCCGCTGACTGGTTAGCTTGCAACACGAGCTTTTCACTGTACCTCGGTACACGTGACAATAAACTAAACTAAACAAAGACGTCAATGTTTTAAGAATATGTGAATCTTAGTTATGACTTCAATAAAGGTAGTTCTGCTATAACGTTCCCATAAGACGAATTGGATATAAGGCGAGTGATGAATTAGGGAATATCGCACGGGCTGAATTGACTATAATGGGATTTTAAACAAGAACTAGAGAAACACTTAAAAGTTACTCTGGAATGTGACAAACAGAAAGAAAAGCTATTTTAGATTTAAACTGTATGTGGGGTGGGGGTCGGGGGAAACTTGTTTCCATGTAATCTACCAGTAGTAATCAGATACCATTTTCTCTTAATAAACCAGCTGCCACTAACTGCGGTGGTCATTAAATTTGACAAGCAGTCGCTTCTATTGACATGAACTTCAATACGCTATTACATGATTATATATTTGGCTGTAATAAATATAACCCATTGCTATTAAAAAGACCATCTTTGAAAATCTTGTGAGAAAAGTAAAACTGCGTTATTATCTCACGCCCCTAACCCCCTTTTACCTATTGAGACAATTGCCGTGGTCATACAGCATGGAAACAGGCTCTTCAACCCAACATGATGTCTTCATAACACGATTCTCGTCACCACTATGCAACTATTGCTTTACAGCAGAATCCGTGACTCCAAACCGCAAACACAACAGGATCATTAACACGCTTGGGAAGCATAAATAGGCAAATTGTAGACACGGGCAATGGGCGTTCTACCTGCATTAGCACTCTTAGACGATCAAAAGGGGCGGTGACAGTTCGTGAAGTGGCTCCTGCTGTGCCTCCTGCAATCAGGTGCCCCCACCACTTCTCTGGTTCCTGGTTCTCCAAGAATTCGTCACAGTTGGTTATATCGTCGTTGATAGAAAAGATCTGTGAAGGTTTATGATGAAAGAAAGCATTAAGACGGTAAAGTGACTATTTTTGTTGGTGCTTCAAATCGCCCTCATAGGTTAATGTTAAATGCTCAAATCCTCTGGAACTACCGCCATTTAACGTGCACGCAGGACCTTCCTGTGTGGAATAAACTGGAGGTTCAGACCCTGTTCGAGACTGGAGCACAAATAATGTAGGCATTAAACTCTTCTATTCTTTAGGAGGAGCTATCCCGCAAATAAGATGTTATTGAGGCCCCTTCTGTTCTCTCAAGTGGACATGTGACATCCATATCCCCTGTATATGGCCTGTATTGATCTTGTGTTCAATATCACACTACAACTTGGTGAACTTTGTAACATGGCTGCCACACATCTTGCACATCTAATCCTAATGCACCTCAAAAGTACTTTAACAGATGCAAATCGGTTCAGGATGGTTCAAGTCTATAAATGCTATTTCTTTCAAATGAAATATCTTTTTCTATCATATGTTAGGATTGAACAGACCCAACACCAATATTATTATGACAGCGAGATGGAAAGAGATTACACCATTTATATACACGAATCCTACAATTTCTGTCATCTCGATACTTTATAACTTGCAATACCATTTTTCAAGGAAGAATAAATGATCCGTGTGATTCTAACTAATCTCAAAGCAAATAACTTACCATCCGTTCAATCCACAACCCCATCCATTTTAGGATACAGACCACGTCAAACTATGTTATTATTAAGAATAAAGGATAGGCCATTTCGGACTGAGATGAGGAAAAACGCTTTCACCCAGAGAGTTGTGAATCTGTGGAATTCTCTGCCACACAAGGCAGTGGAGGCCAATTCGCAGGATGTATTCAAGAGAGAGTTAGATATAGTTCTTAGGGCTAATGGAATCAAGGGATATGTGGAGAAAGTTGGAATTAGGTACTGATCCTGGATGATCAGTCGTGTTCATATTGAATGGCGGTGCTGGCTCAAAGGGCCGAATGGCCTGCTCCTGCACCTAGTTTCTATAAACTACCTTCACCCGTGGGAGTGAATCTGTCCAGCTGCAGACTCTAGATACATGTACACTTCATCATGGCACAAGCAGTAACAGAGCATTTAATCATTATGCAATCAATTGGCCTCCAGCCTTCTGCGGCAAAGAATCCCACAGATTCACCACCCTCTGACTAAAGAAATTACTCGTTATCTCCTTCCTAGAGGAAAGTCCTTAAATTCATCAATGTGCATACAATACTTACACTATTATTTCTCCAGATATCAATCATTTTTAGCATATTGTCCTCTTTGTCTGTTACATAGATTTGCCACCATTCGTTCCAGTCCATGTCCATATATCTATCGTTGTCCAAGCTGGTGAATGTTGAGAGAGTGACATCAGTTTTTGGTACCTTGCCATATTCTGTGCCATTTTACTAAATACATACATGTATACCCTCAAAACATATTTGTTTTCATTTATTCAAGGCAATGAAACATAGGTTTGTGCTTTCCAAGTTTATAATCTTACAATACTGTTCTAGCCAAGGAAGAGAGCCTGGCTGGAATACTGGCCAGTGTCTCCAGCAATTGAAACCCATTCTCCCCCCACTAATCTTTCAGTTACACATTCATTTTTCTAATCTTATTTTACACACTATGGCAATTTGCACATGGCTCAGGTAGTAACTGAGAACATCACCTTCATAATTTGTACTTTAACAATTAATTTCTTTAATCTTATTTACATACCATGGCAATTTGTAGATAGCTCAGGTAGTAATTGAGAAATTGAGGCCATAGCCTCAGAATTTAAGGACTTTCCTATAGGATGGAGATAACGAGGAATTTCTTTAGTCAGAGGGTGGTGAATCTGGGGAATTCTTTGCCACAGAAGGCTGTGGGGGCAAAGTGAATGGATGTCTTTAAGGCTCTTGATTAGGCTTGATTCTTGATTAGTATGGGTGTCACAGGTTATGGGGAAAAGGCGGAAGAATGGATTAGGAGGGGGAGAAGGATCAGCCATGATTGAATGGCAGAGTAGACTTGATGGGCTGAATGGCCTAAATCTGCTCCTATCACTTATGACCTTCTTTGACTTTCATTGGCACAACTTTGGTCCTCATGTTGATAAACAGCAATAAAAGTTTCCAACGGTGATGGAAAGACTGGAGGAAAGACTAGGTGCTGAGAGCTCTCTCATACCTGCATTAAGGAGGTAATTAAACACACCTGAGCAATTACAAACGCATGTGAAGCCATGTGTCCCAAACATAATGGTGTCCTGAAATGTGGGGGACTATGTATAAACACAGCTGTCATTTCTACATGGTGAAACAAAATGTATAAAAATGGCCTTTAATAAAATTTGACAATGTGCACTTGATCCACATGTGATTTTTTCTACTACAAATCTCAAATTGCGGAGTACAGAGGCAAATAAATAAATGATGGGTCTTTGTCCCATACATTATGGAGGGCACTACCAGGGAGGAAGCAGCGAGTGACCCTTTTATGTCAGGGAATGAGCATGGGCGAGTGGTGGAACTGTCTTTGGTCTGAAGAAGTGTCTCGACCTGTAACGTCATCCATTCCTTCTCTCCAGAGATGCTGCCTGTCCCGCTGAGTTACTCCAGTATTTTGTGTCTATCTATCTTTGGACAATGATTTGGTCCTTATTCTGTCCGCATTATCAACCAAAACATCTCTACATCTTTGCCTCCACAGATGCTTCCTGACCCACCGAGCACTTCCAACAATCTGTATCTTGTTTAATAAAGATTCCCAGTGTTTTGATGTGATCTTAAATGGATTATCTCATCTGTGTCTTGTGAATTGCCCTTTCATCCACCATTGCGCAATGCAAATTTAGTTTAATGGTAAAGCAAATCATTTACTTATGCAAACTCTTACGTTTATTTATCGGCATGGGTATCATTGACAAAGGCAGCATTTATCCCACATTCTTAATTGCATTTAGTTTCATAAGTTCATGTCCGTGAAGAAGAATTAGGTCATTCGGCCCATCGAGTCTACTCCACCAAACAATCATGGCTGATCTATCTTTCTCTCTCAACCCCATTCTCCTAACCCTTGATAACCCTTTAAATAAGAATCTATCTATCTCTGCCTTAAAAATATCCATTGACTTGGCCTCCACAGCCTTCTGTGGCAATGAATTCCACAGATTCACCACCCTCTGACTAAAGAAATTCCTCCTCAACTCCTCTCTAAAAGAACATCCTTTTAAGCTGAGGCTATGGCCTCTGGTCCTTAACTCTCTCCATGTCTGCTCTACCTAGGCCTTTCACTATTCGGTAAGTTTCAATGAGGTCCCCTCCCCCCTCATTGTATGACCCAATAGGCGGATTTGTTTAATCAATTCATAGAGTTAAGAGTCAACCATGTCGCATTGGCTGCATGGCTGTTCACAGGTGAGATCAGATAAGAACTGTAGATTACTTTAACATCTGTAAGCCAAACGAGTTCTGGAAAAATGCTGCAGAATTTCGCAAAAAATAAATACAAAAATTCTAGACCCCTTAATTAGCTGAATTTAATTTCACTAACTACCATTTCAGGACTGTAACTCCTGCCTATGAATAATTAGCACAGATTTCTGGATCCAGTAATTGAATTGCTACGCTACTTACTGTCGTTTAATCTTTTTCGCTTGGTAGATACTAAGACTGACGTGTAGTTTTCCCATGACGTGAATAATCTTCAATGTTCCAACTTTGCCTACAAATGTAACAATATAATAATAGCAAAACAGTGCAGATGATAAAAATATGAAATTAACGTAGACAAAAATGGAAGCATTAATTTCCCCACCTCACAGGCGCTACTTGATATCTTGGAGTTAAAATTCACGTTAAATTTGCTTCAAAAAAAGATTGAGGCTCGAAATTTGAAATAGAAACCGTGCTAAACACTCACCACATGAAACCACTGATGTAGCTAGTGTAGTCACAAGGAACTGCAGATGTGGGCTTACAGAAAAGGATACAGAGTGCTGAAATAACTCAGCGGGTCAGGCACATCTCTGGAGTACATTGCCAGACTTTGTCCTGTCCCCACCTCTCCTCCAGCTTTACATATCATTCCCCCCCCTCCCCACACACAATCAGTCTGAAGAAGGGTCCAACCTCTCCACGTTCGCCAGAGATACTACCAGACACACCGAGTTCCCAGCACTTTGCAACTTTTTTGGTAGAGAAAATGCAAGCTTCAGGTCAATGATCTTCCATCAGAAAGTATATGGGAGGCTTTTGAGAAACTGGACAAGCTGGATGAAGAGGGCACTGAAGCTTTTTGTTTCACTGATGGGACAATGCTGACCTAAAGACATTTAATGCTCATTCTCTTATTGCCACAGGGAAAGTAAGAGTCAGCATGTAATGGGGACTAAAAGTCAGAAAAGGGCCAGGAAGGAGAAAGATGAGCCAATTGGTTATTATTAGCATTCTACCAGATGTCATTGTTATTTGGTACCAGATTTATTACATTTCATTATCTTAAGAAAAAATAAATCACAGGATTAGGTATAAATACAGGTATCTCCCCGGACCCACTCACCACCCGCAGCCCAAGTGCCCCTTGAAACAACACAATATGGACTAATTAGGTTTGGAAGCAATAGAAAAGAGTGTCAGACAGTGCAATGCTGCATCACCTACAAAGCCATGCTCATGCTGAACACAAACTGCACTTTCACAGTGCTAACATTTGGACAAGTTGATTGGCATTTCATTGGCACACTCACCAGTTGTCTCATTTGCGATTTTCCCAAAGCCAAGTTTTAAATTCTTTTGCCGGCTCTTCAGATATTTCCGGAAGGCTTCAAAGTCTCTTCCGTCGAAGCCATCCTGTGATATTTTTGGGATATTTATTGAAAAGAAGAATGTTTAAGGCCATCGCTTACTGACCAGTTCACACAGAGCCAAGAGACAGAAGCCACCTATAAGGAGTGTTCATTTTACTCAACCATAGATCTGTGTCTAGATTCCAGATGTGAAATATACCATTCTGTTCCCACAGCTTTAGTTTAGCAACTCTATCGCTGCACCACCACGCTGTTTAATTTTGCGATATATATCGTTCCTCGTCAATTACCAAACATGGTATAACCTGTAGTAATTAAATATTACTAAACACCTCAAATTGAATGATAATTTCCCCACACAGATGCTACACGTTGCAACAGGTGCAGAGATATATCTTGTACAATTTAGAGGGACATGCTTATTAGCCAGTACATCCCCTGGTCTACTCTTACTTCAAACGGTGATAATTCATCATTCTGTCAGAATGGACAGCGCATTATTGATATGGATAAACTGCAGCTAAGTTTATAAGCCATTGGCTTCTTCCAATACAAATCAAAGGAAACAAATCTCCCAGTACAGAGATTTCTGGTCAGCCTGAAGCTAGTTCTATACCCACATGGCAAGGGATAATGTAAGGTTAAATCAAGATAGATCGGGTAGATGCACAGAGTCTCTTGCCCAGAGCAGGTGAATCAAGGACCAAATGACATAGGTTTAAGGTGAAGGGGAAAAGATGGAATAAGAATCTGAGGGGTAACTTTTTCACACAAAGGGTGGTGGGTGTATGGAACAAGCTGCCAGAGGAGGTAGTTGAGGCAGGGAAAATCCCAACATTTAAGAAACAGTTAGACGGATACATGGATTGGACAGGTTTGGAGGGATATGGACCAAACGCAGGTGGGACTAGTGCAGCTGGGACATGTTGGTCGGTGTGGGCAAGTTGGGCCGAAGGGCCTGTTTCCACACTGTATCACTCAATTTCTATGAGAACAAGGTAGACGTGACTGGTGGCCTAAGTAGGTCTACTAAATCGTATGCCTTGTGATGAACAATCTATTTAAAAGAATAGAGAGAAGCAGAGAATGTGTTGAAAGAATGGAAGAACAGGAAAGCCCTCCCTCCCCTCCGTTAATTGCTCCAGTTCCCGGAAAAAGTGATGAGTCGGCTTATTGACATCAAACAAATGCTCCACCTGCTTACACTATACCTTTCCAATTTGTTCCAGTTCTTCCCTCAGGTCTGCGACATCCACACGGCCGTCTTTGTGAACATTTAGCTTCTTGTAAAGACGTTCCCACAAAACGTTCACGGTTTTCGGCTCACCGTGAAAGATGTCCTTGAAAAACGGCAACATTGTGATGGCTCCTGAAACACAAAAGAACCATTCAAACTCTACCAATTTTGAATGAAAGCTACAAGCGGTTGCTTTATTTTTTGTCCAAGCTTAATCAGAAAATGGTGTCAATAGCACTTTAACTTAATAATCATATAGCAGTTAAAAGGCAAGAAACTCGAGGTCATGACTGCACATCTTGTAAATTAAATGCGTGTGGGAGCTTTGAACTCATCGCTAGTTTCATCCATTCTCGAACCACAAACAAATGGCACTCACAACGAATAACTGAAATTCAAGAGAGGTACAGGAAAGCAGGCATTACGTCACTCTTTTATGGATATCTGCCGTATCAGCTGGACTTACTTGCCTCACCTTCAGGTCAAAAGGATGCAAGTTCCAAGACCACCTCCATTCTCATGCAACACTTGGTGTACAGTGCACCACCAAAGGCTTCAGTTTAGCACAGGTGGGTGCAAGGGCCTACAATGAGAGTAGGTGGTTACATTCACGTTCTAGAAAAATCAAATGGATTAGATTTCATCTGAACAATCCCAGTTCCATTTTTCCCACCCTGCCCCTCCCTGCTTTCCACAGAGACCGCTCTCTCTGTGATGCCTTCGTTTACTCATCCCCCCCCCCCCCCCCGCTGATTTACTCCAGCACTTTGTGTCTTTTGTTTAGTCGTGAAAATTAGAGCAGAAAACTGATATTCCATAAACTGAATTTTCCGTTGCTTTTTCATCAACCACTCAAATTATAGTTTCCTTGAAAAACGATAGCAATGCAAAGATGCATCAACGCCAACACCAAAACACTCCTTCAGTCTTTACTTCAAAATCAGAAGGCAATGCAACTCTTACGCATTTACAATTTAGGCAGATCTAAAGAAAAAAGGAGGGTACACAAAAGGCTGGAGAAACTCAGCGGGTGCAGCAGCATCTAAGGAGCGAAAAAAGGACATAGGCAGACGGCAAAGAACGATAACTCCTTTTAAAAAGTCAATGGGGAAAACAGAATGGATTTTTTTTCAACACAGATTAATTGCATAGTATTGTCCAATGCGTTGGAGATGAGTTGGGATGGATTACTTATGGAAAATAGTCTATTATACATCAAGGTCAAACTGAGGAAACAGAAGCAACAGTAATGCTTCCTCAAGGGTAATTTCTCCAGTAAAATACATAGTGGAGTAAAGGATTACCTGCATAATTTCAATGGCAGTCAATGACAATCACCAGAATTAATGGGAAGATTGGTATTTTTAATGGTGGACTTAAAGTCCAGAAAATGTTATACAAACCTCGCACAAATTTGTCAGCGCCAAAACATGATGGCACTTGTGTACTTGCCTAGATTGTATGCAAAACAAAGCATTTCACTGTACCTAGGTACACATGACAAGAAGTATCATTCTTTGCTTAATTGAAGGTGGGAAGCAGTAACGCAAGAATAATGGACAGTGCGGTTTTAACATTTGACATTATAACAAGGTTGCCAATGCAGCAGACAAGACACAAAAGGCTAGAGTAACTCAGCGGGTCAGACAGCATCTCTGGAGGGCAATGCCGCACGTTGCTCAGGAGTCACCAGGAAATGAAAATTAATCCACGGGGTGATTGTAAACAGAAGCAGAAGATCATACCAACTTTAAAAAGGTTTAAAAATACCAAACGTTGTTTGACCAAGAGCAAATTGGATAGCGGAGTCTATCCGTGTTCCAAATAGCTTGGAAAGGCAGAGGGGGCTAGACAATAGACAATAGGTGCAGGAGTAGGCCATTTGGCCCTTCGAACCAGCACCGCCATTCAATGTGATTGGGTTAGTATGGACATATTGAGCAAGAGAATAAGATGAAACAGCTGAGGTGATGAAACCTCCAGGATTACAGCTGCCAGAGTGGGCAGCCCCACATAACCCATGCATTTTAATATGTTGACATATAGATTGATGCGCATTGAATGAAAGAATTAAATAACTAATCAGCTGCTCGGATACGCATTTTTTGATATAATCCATAGTTATTAAAGGCCAAATCTTATCAAATATTCCATGGTGAATTACCATACCAGAAAATCTGGAATCCTTTCTTAGCAATGAAGTAGTCAATAATGTGCTTGAAGCCATGATATTTATTAAGATTTGCTAGAATGCTAAATATCTTACCAACTGATGTAATAGTGACATCACAAAGGATTAAACCAAAATAGCACTGTTCAGAGAGGGGGTGGGAAAATAATCAATCATCATTTAATCCATACTAAAGTTATTATTTAATGTGGCATGCTAGGCTCCAATGTTCACCATTCTTATATCAGTGTCATACATTCACAAGTTATAGGAGTAGAATTAGGCCATTCGGCCCATCAAGTTCACTCCGCCATGCAATCATGGCTGATCTCTGCCTCCGAATCCCATTTTCCTGCATTCTCCCCATAACCCTTGGCACCCATTCTAAACAAGAATTTGTCTATCTCTGCCTTAAAAATATCCACCGACAGCCTCCACAGCCGTCTGTGGCAATATGTCCCACAGATTAACTACCCTCTGGCTAAAGAAGTTCCTCCTCACCTCCTTTCCAAAAGAGCGCCCTATAATTCTGAGACTATGACCTCTGGTCCTAGACTCTCCCATCAGTGGAAACATCCTTTCCACATCCACTCTAACCATGCCTATCATTATTCAGTAAGTTTCAATGAGGTTCCCCCTCAACCTAAACTCCAGCGAGTAGAGGCTCCAGCTGTCAAACGCTCATCATATGCTAACCCACTCATTCCTGGAATAATTCTTGTAAACCTCCGCTGGGGCCTCTCTAGAGCCAGCACATCCTTCCTCAGATATGGGGGCCAAATTTGCTCACAGTACTCCAAATGCGGCCTGACCAGCGCCTTCTAGAGCCTCAGCATTACATCTCTGCCAGTGTTGGCTGCAATAGTTCGATGGTTAGCACTAGTGTTAAAAGATGGTAGGTTCAAGCACCTCTATAAGGTAATGGGCAGCTGTCAAATGACACTGCAATCCGGTAGCAAGGTGCTGCTGCATATTTAAAGTACCATTCTGCAGTATTTAATGTACATTAAATCAAAGTTCTATGTTAACCCTCTGTTCGGTGACCGATATTCCACAACCATTACCATTTTCACACAAAGGGTGGTAGGTGTATTGAACGAGCTGCCAGAGGAGGTAGTTGAGGCAGGGACTATCCCAACATTTAAGAAACAGTTAGACAGGTACATGGAAAGGACAGGTTTGGAGGGATATGGACCAGACGCGGGTAGGTGGGACTAGTGTATCTGGGACATGTTGGCCGGTGTGGGCAAGTTGGGCCGAAGTTTCCACAATGTATCACTCTACGACTCCATTACCTAACAGAAGATGGGTTTCTCACATTATCTTCTTAACATTCCGTGCTGGAGGAACTCTGCGGATCTGGTAGCATCCGAGGTAGGCAAGGACGGACGATGTTCGGGACAGGATCCTCTTCAGCATCTGCAGTTCCTTGTGTCTCCTTTTAACATTCTTCACTGCCTTTACCAATAAAAACATTGAACCCAAACACAATATCGCACCTTAGCAATTAAACATTAACCTAGAATATATTGTACACCAGAAATCTAAAGGTGTTGTAACTTTTAAAGATGTTTCGAGAGACCCAACAGAAAACCTAGGATGTTAATGTCATGCCGATTTTCTTCCAAAAAACACATTATTCTTTATTCATTCTTTCCCAAAGATTCTTGTTGAACCCAATAACTAATTCCAACACTTCAGCAAATTACTTCAGTAAAAATTACAATAAAGTTTATTATTTTCAAACAAAAGTCCGCACAAGAAATGCAAAGCTGGAGTGTTTAGCCTTGAGATCGTTTGATATCATGCCTATGTGGACTATTCCAAATGTTTGATTATTGGGCTCCTCTACGTGCAAATATCAGGTGTAACTTGCAACACTTGTCTGCAGAATATTAGCTTATTATTATTATTATTAGCGTCATAGGTACCGAGGTACAATGAAAAGATTTTTTTGTTGCGTGCTGTCCAGTTGGTGAAAAAACTATACATGATCCCAATCAAGCCGTCCACCATGTACAGTTACAGGATAAAGGGACTAAAGTTGAGTGCAAGAGATAAAGTCCAGTAAAGTCCAATTAAAAATAGTCTTCAATGGGGTAGATGAGAGGTCAGAAACGCTCTCTAGCAGTTGATAGCATGGTCCAGATGCCTGGAGACAGCCTGTAAGTAACTGTCCCTGAATTTGGAGATGTGCGTTTTCAAACTTCTCTACCTCTTGCTCAATGGGAGAGAAGAGAAGAGAAGAGGGAATGGCCAGGGTGAGACTGGACCTTGCCAAGTCAGGGTGAAGGGTAGATGGAGTCAATGAAAGGGAGGTTGGTTTGGGCCATGGTATGGGTTACGTCCAATACTCTTTGCAATTTCTTGGGGTCTTGGATGGAGCTGTCCCAAACTATGCTGTGATGAATCCCGATACAATGCTTTCTGCAGCACATCTGTAGAAACTGGTGAGGGTTGCAGGGGACATGCCGACCTTCCTTAGCCATCTAAATTGTCTTGAAAAACAAATCATAGAAAAACTCTGATCCATTTTAAGACAATGGGCTGAGAAAGATCTGAAATGTGTATTGTGCAACTACCAAGCAATTCAGCAAGAATATGGGACCGTCTAAATGATGCAGTACATTATAAATAGAAGGACACCACAGGCAAAAGTCACTATTTCTCATCTACTTTTAAAATCGCAATGGAGGCCTTGGAATACACTTTAAAACCTTATGTTATGCTCACCTAAAAAGCACTCTTCAAAGCAAATAACAGCGACTCCATCTAGTGGTTTTATTTAGTGTGAGCACAGCACAATATCAAGAAGCTAAACTCAGCTACTCCATTTCACAAAATACACAAATGAATAATTGATCTTATTATTAAAGATGGAGTAACTCAGCATGTCAGGCAGCATCTCTGGAAGCATGGATAGGTGACGTTTTGTGTCGGGACCCTTTTTCAGACCAAAGGGGCTGTCCCACTGCGGCGACCTAAACCGCGAGTTCAGAAGAGTGTCTTCGACCTTCAAGCTCGAGGGCACTCGCCTGGAAAACCTCAAGCTGGATCGACCGTCAGAGATGAAACTGCGAGCTGGATCGTCTGCACACACGCACACACACATCGCAGAGGCGGGGGCCAGGGAAAGCGGGGGAGCGCTGTCTGAAATTCACACCCGCGATGAAGAGGAAGGTAAAAGAGGACTGCACACTGTACGGTGAGTCTTTTAGAGAGCGTGGGGGGGTGGGGGGGGGGAAGAGAAGGGGAGAGAAGGGGGAGGAGACACTTTTAAGAAGTCAGACAACATTTAATAAAGTTTAGTGGCCATTTTACTTACCGGTCGGTTTTCCTTGGTGCTGAAAACTCCAATGAGCCAATTAAAATGCCCGGTCAGCTAAGGAGATTGCCCACGGCTGCCCTCGACTGTATGTAACTACATAGCGACTCCACTCCACTATGAGTTAAAAAGAACCATGCCAACCAATTTTTACTCGCTGAAAGGTTTTCAACATGTTGAAGATTTTTCCACGACCTAACTGAGGCCGTGAATATGCGGGAACTTCCCTCGAGCATGAAGGAGAGTTCCAGTGACCTCATAGGACCACGTGTCGACCATGCTGCAAGTTTGAGTCAAGGGCAAACTCTTCTAAACTCGCAGATTAGGTCTAACTCGCAGTGGGACAGCTCCACTGTGGAGACCAAAGGGCGGAAGGTGGAAAAGACATGGGGGTGGGACAATGCCTGGCAAGTGACAGGTAGATACAGATGAGAGGGTTTTTTGACGGGCACTCGGTTGGGCAAAGGCCACAGATGGAAAAAAAAGTGTAAGATAAGGATAGAAGAGGTTTGAATTGTGAAGCCAGAGGAAGGAATAGAGGTGGAAGGAGAAGGGGGAAATTAGTGCGAATCCCGGTGGGGTACACGGAAGAGAGGTAAGAAAAGGGGAGGGGAGATTTGCGGTGTATGTAGGTCAGCTACTTAAAATCGGAGAATTCAATGCTCTGCGGTTTTTTGTAAACCGGCATTTGCAGTTCCTTGAATCTTTGTTTTGTTTAATTCATACATGAATAAATAAATGGTTTCAAAACAGTTACAGAAATTGCAGCTACAGGAGAAATGTACGTAAAATGAAGATATAATTTAATTTAACCTCAATCTGGCAGGTTAGTTGGAGAGGGTAGTTTTAAAGAACAGCAAGAGATTTCACTGGAGAATACACACACTCACACTACTTACTTTTTATCCGCCATGTGCTTTACTCAAAGGATAAGGAACATTTGTCAATCATTTTACAGATATGATGCATTTGAATACAAAAGCAATGACCCAAATGTTAGTATCAAATCAGAACATTACACCACAGACTTCCATGATATTGCAATGCCTTAAAACTCACTTCCAAATGCACATTTTTCAATACAGACCAACTATAAATTAAATGGACATCAGATTATTAAAAAAACAGGTATTATTTGCTACTCTCAAGCTTCACTTGTGTATCAAGATCAGACGAATCTGCCAATGCAAGCGACTTTTAAATATACCTAGTGCATTCATAGCCAAGAGATGCAGATTTGCATTGTTTCATACTTTTGTAAAAGATTGGTCAAAAATACCAGGTTCAAGTCCATTCTCCGTTGCGCCATCATAAAGATGTAAGCAAAACATTTTGCAACTCATACATATGCGTGAAAGGTATAACGTTTACTGTACCATATTAATCAGCTCTACATCATCACAAAGGTAATTCAGAGAGTCAGGTAGCATCTCTGGAGAACATGGATAGATGACGTTTCGGTCAGGACCCTTCTTCACACACTTGAGATATATTTCACAACTAAATTCACAACATCCCAAATGCATTCATAAATGTCTACAAAGATTTAGAACACCTCTGTTGGATAACACTGGAGAACCATCAGTATTCTCAACAGACATCAATGTTACACATATTTTGTCCA
The DNA here is from genome assembly GCA_963514005.1 of Raja brachyura. The sequence goes on from OY740818.1 coordinate 18,431,386, forward strand.
AAAGAGATCCAGGGAGGGGAGTTTGACCTAAGATCACAGGGGACTAATCATTGATTAGTAAGGGTGTCATGGGGCTATGGGGCAAAGGCAGAAGAATGGGGTTTAGAAAAGATAGATCAGCCATGATTAAATGGCGGAGTAGTCTTGATGGGCCGAATGGCCTGATTCAGCTCCCAGAACTTATGAAGGACGAGGCAACTTTCAAGGACAATTCAATTAGCAGCATAGCTCAAGAAATGTGAACAGCCAGAAACATCCTATGAAACCTGTCATCCAGGTATGAGTTATTAAATAATGATAGGAACTGCCACTTGTGCCCGAACAAGGAAGGAAACCATGCCGGTAATTTGGACAGACAGGGAGGAAGAGGCAGCCGACAGCATTACACTTTCATATAAACCAGCGCCAGAATATGTCATGGCAATTGAAGATTTAGAAAACTATACTGAGGGGGGGGGGGGAGGGGGGAGTAAAGTATTTGCTCTGCATTGTTCAAGGTAAAAAACACCATTTAATTCACTCCTTATTTTCAATATGCCATAACAAGTTGCGATTAACACAAATTATAAGTAATCTAAGTTAGATGCAGCATTGTACCAGATTGTACATTGGTTGAACTAACACACCAGTATCGTGAACAGATTCTGGAGAACTACACCAGTTGAATACTTACAGCAGGACACAGGCCATTTGTTCCAGATTATGTTTCAATCGCTTTCATATAAAATACCATAAGTTCTCTCTTCTAGACACCAAATGCCGTCAGCAATTTCAATGAGAATTTAGGAACTATTATAAACAATTAATGAAGATTCAATACACCAGGTAAAAGTTTTCATAATTTAGCAAGACCATTTCTAAGCAATTACTTCACAAGACTGAGGTTCGGTCCATGGAAGGCCAGTGGTTGGAGGTGCAGGGAGAGCTGAAGCCTTGAAAGCCTTTTCGCACTCCACCTTAGTACTCATATGATTGATCGAGAGGTTTTACTCCGATGGTCACAGAACAGATTCAGACAGAGAAGGAACAACCCATTTAAACCCAAATTCAAACACAACAGAAAGTTAAGCTTTCAACTTGTACTGCAAATATTTCTTATTATTACAAAATAGTTAGTAATTGCAACGTATCTAGTCCAAATAGGTTACTTGTAGCTGAGACTCTTGCCCATGTGTGCTGGTAAAAGAATGCTCGAATTCAACCACTCTTTGCTGTGGATTTTTCAGTGCAGATTAATAAATACGCGCTCCATCACAGTCTCATCAGTTGTCTAGTTCTTTGTCAATCGCTTGAACATCATCTACCCACGGATGGACATAGATCATTCATGACATCTTCAGTGTAGTGGAGGTCATCGCTTCTCTAATTTCTTAAATTTGGCTTCTATAAAAGAAAAAAAATGCATGAGAATTTTGAGTTACAACTTAGAAAGGGCTACAACAAAGACGTCCATTTTTGTCTATAATGGCTTTGTTGAAACGTGTATGCTCGCAGCAGGTTCAGTAACACAACATGATAAATCAGTTTCATGGACAAATAAACTATAGACATCCAACACACAAAAACATTAAATCTTTCAATTCTGATCTATAGTTTCCAGCTCTGTCTTGTTCCCATTTAGAATAAAGGAGTTGTACTTCCTATTTTTCAATCTAATGGAATGTACTATGAATATCGGAAATTTAGGAACATTAAAAACACATCCACCACCTCACTAGCCAATTCTCTTGATACTAAAATGAAATCCATCAGGACCTGGAAACTTGTCAGTCCACAACTCCGATAATCTGTTCAGTAATATTTCCCTAGTGATGATATTTTTCATAGCTCCCCACTCTCAATTCCCAATTTATAACTACTTTTCGGATGCTGTATAGTGAAGCCTAATGTAAAATACCCATTGAATGCATCTGCATTTCCCTGTTTACCATTATTAATTCCCCAGGCCCACTTTCTATCACTCTAATCACTCACTTTGTTAGCTCTGCGTTTCTGGCTAGCTATATTGAACACAAATACACAAATTCAAAATTCTATGCTATTCTCGAAAAGTAGATGTTCACTGAACGGCAAAGATTGGCAAATTGTTACAAACTAAAGGCATGAGTTCCCACCTAGTTTCTTGGAGTATGCATCCAATCTGTATGCTGCTTGTTCCAGCGACGCTACTTGTTCTTCAATCTGACCGATCTGGTCAAGGTACGGTTGTAGGCTAGCATCTAGGAGATAAGGACCATACAGATCTTATTACCCACATGTCCCCTAACAAAACCAACATGAACAAATGTTATTGTGAAATAAACTGAAATGATCTGCAATGAACGTCAATCCCCCTAACCCCCAATACCATGTGCTCTAATTTTGCACACTATCTCTTATGTGGGACCCTGACAAAGGTTTTTTTTAAGTCCAGATACACCACATCCACTAGCTCTCCCTTATCCATTTTACTTGTTACATCCTCAAAAAATTCCAGAAGAGTAGTCAAGCATGATTTCCCTTTCATAAGCCATGCTGATATCCCCAATATTGTACTGCTAAGATCGTACATACAATTGTGTCATAAGGCTGCATTTGCCCACTTGCAATGGAGATTTACCTATTAACTAAAACAGGTGGCCACTGGATTAAATAAGGGACCCATTCTTGAGAACTGTCCAATTTATTTGCATGTCAGAAATGTTCTTTTTTAAAGCAACCACCTCAATGTGAAGTTGAACATTGGAAGAACTAAATTTCTATGTTACAAAATTCAATAAAACACAGATTAATGAATGTATTGGGCTCAGCTCTGCAGATCTTCATTCATCTTGAGAATGCTGAGGACATTGTGCGCACCATCCATACAAATTGGTCTCAGCTCCAGCTTCCCCGTCTAGACAAATTCAACATTCAGCACACAGCTTTTGAAGTGGGGAAGAAAATCAGGTTAGTAATTAACTTGACTGTGCATTAATCAAGAAACATCAAACAGTGGCTAATCTCAAAGAACTTCAAATAAATAACTAAGGTTCACTCAAACAAATCTCTATAGGGAGTCTGAAAAGTAGCTAAAGTGGTTACCAATAAAACAATGAATGATATGTCCCTTTGCATGCCAGAAACTTGAAATACCAACTACTCACATTTCTGATTTAGATCTTTGAGGTTGCGATTAATATTAACAGCAATCTCCTTCATCTCAAGGTACTTAAGGCCAGTCACTTTGTTCATGTTCTCCAATAGTTTGTAATCTTCACAGGTAGCTAAGTGAACAATTTAGCATACATCAATAACTCAATGATCAGTTATTTCTGCAATGTGCAATAGTCTGTTAAAGACAGCAATAGGTGTAAGTTTTCATGCTCAACCTAAAGTGAGGCTAACAATGTTTACCTTCAATTTGAAGTTGTCAGGTTGATTACAAACACAGCTCACCAACCTACATGAACTCATTGTTCATATTAACAAGCATCACTGCACATTTTACTGCAACATTCAATTATTTTTAAAGGAACCCAGAAGACTGTCTTCAAGAACCTGGTATTTTCTGTTAATGAATACACCCAGTCATAATTTTACCCTTTCACATGTTAACGTGCTTATTTTGTTCTTCCATTATCTCTGTCAACATACCATCTCATTGAACACACACTCTCTCTCCCACCACCCATACCCACAAAAGAATGCAAATTAATCATTTAGACTTCACCTTTCACTTCCTTCACTCCACTACCCTCTCCTTATACTCAATCTTCACAATCATGTACTATACCATATAATGGTCACATCTTTCAACTGTTTTAATTCTTCACCCAGCCCTTCCCAAACCTGCTACTCATTTCTTTGGTTCCCCCAACTGATTCATGTGTTCCAGTTAATTCCTCTTGCTTTTATACTAAAAATGACATTGCCTCTTTTCTAATAATAAAGGCAAATGGAAATGTAATTTTACTGCACTAGTTTTTTCAGAAAATATTAGCTCAGTTTACATCAAGCAAGTTGAACAATTAGGAGTCTAAAGTTCAGAATGTAAAGTGGATCTGCTACACCCCTTTTTTTGAACTGCAGGATGAATCAGTACATTATTGACCAGCAGAAACACCTTAAAGAAGTACGATGTTATCTTGATATTATAACTTCAGATTAATGTATTTACTTTTGCAATGCAGTGAATTATGCAGACTGCTTCTAATTAAAACCCAACTGAAACAAGACACAAAATTCAGTTGTTTCTAAAAAACATCCTGGAAATGTGCAAATGATGATTAGAGTGGTGTGAAACATGACATGTACTGCTCAAGTTGCAGAGGTCAGCTGTGAATTTTAATCACTGCAAAACCAACCACCAACTGACCTGTAAGCTCTCCTTGCAGATAGACGGACATTTTTGTAAACATCTCCTTACAGAGTTCATTTATGTCTGGTTCTGAAGGTTCTGTAGCTTCCTCTGCTGTCTCCACTCCAAAATCATCTGTCGGAGAAAATATATGACTAGTGTTACGAGTAAACGCATTGACTCAAAAAGTGGAGGTGATAAGAGAAGAATATGGCCAAGATTCACAATTTTTTTAAATTCCAAATTAGAACATTTCCAATCATAAGACATCTTTGGAAACGTACAGAAACAAATGTGTGGTCCTCAACATTGGTGTTTTATATAAAACTGTGGTGGTATTTAAAAGGTTTAATGTGCATTTTGTTTTTTATCATTTAACATATGTAAATGGATTTTAATTTCATAAATACATTCTGACATGGAAAGATTGGTGTGAAACTGGCAAACACGTGTTCAAAACATCCCAATTTATGGTGCATTGCGCCACTTCAAGAAAGTTCCCAGGGATTTGACCATGTACTACAGAGCAACCAGCATCAGGAGATGTTGACTAAATATATATTTTTAAATGGCAGATGCTGGAAATCTAAACTAAAAACAAAAATTACTGGCAATATTCAGTGTGTCAGGCTGCAACAGAGATAATGTTTCAGGCTGAAGATCCTTTATGTGAAATGGAAAGCAGAAGCATAAAGATGCTTGAGAAGCTGCTGGGATGGGGAAGCAGGGTAGGGGGGTGGAGAGAGGGTGTCTCTAGAAGGGTAAAACTAGTGACTAAAACTAGTGATTTTACCCTTTCTAAGGGAGAAGGGAGTTATCCCTTCTCCCTTAGACTCCCTGAAGATTAACAAGCTATTTTATCTTCTTCTTTGACCTGAAATATTAACTGTTTCTCTTCCCACGAATGAGCTGCTGAATATTTTCAGAATTTTCTGTTTTTATGTTAGTGCATAGAAAATTTCATTCACATGAACAAGTTCACAGAAAGCCCTGTAAACTTTGAAACATTTTACCAGTATACAAACATATTTTGGGCTACCCAGTCAAACCATCTTGGCCTCTGTTCATCAAAACTATGTTACGGAGAACAAAATATTTTGTAGTCACTGCTGTTAATAGAGAGATTGTTTTAGTTTTGGTGAACAGCACGTAAAACGGGTCCTTCAGCTGATATGTCCATGAGGACCATCGATTAGTAATTTACACCATGTCCGTGTTACCCCATTTTTTTCATCCACCCCACTCTATAATCTCTGCTGTACACCTGCCCGGCTTTGGTTTGTAGGAGGAAACAGGAACACCTGGAGGATACCCAACCAGTCTCAGGGAGAACATGCAGACAGCACCCAAGGTCTGGATCGAACATGGTCTTTGGCACTGTGAGGCAGCAGCTCTTCCAGCTGTGCTGCTCCACTCACGATAATGTAAATATACCCAGATGTTTATTTCCGTAATGTTAATCAAGAAACAAATAATGACCGAGCAGCAAGGTGAATTCCCGTGGGGTTTTACATAGGTAGAGTGTATGTCCACATTAAACAGCAAGTTGCTTCATATTATGCGATGTAATTTCAGCCAAACTTTCTGCATGGATCTTTAGAATGGGACTTGAAAATGTTAACACAAGGAACAGTATTTGCTTGAATGTTGAGCAAATGGAAGTTGTGAAAGTCTGAATTGGAACAAAATGCTTCCCACCAGCTCCATTTCCCGTTGCATATAATTAACAACTTAACATTAACTGGTAGGAGGATTGGATTTAGTTATTTTAACACTTAGCCTGGAAATCACTGGTAAACAAAAGCAGCCATTATTGTTTTTAAAATGCGTGTGGTGTTGCAGGCAATGGGGCTGCAGATCGAGCGGTGAGAAGCGGTCCCCGGCATTTATTTTAGCTCCATGCGTCGCTGTATTGCATTGCTCTCTCCTCCCCGGTGCATGGACCAAGAGTGCATGGAGGTGACAAGAGACCGGGGCACAGAAAAGAAGGGTTTCGGGCGGAACGTTGCCTATCTCCTTCGCTCCATAGATGCTGCTGCACCCGCTGAGTTTCTCCAGCATTCTGTGTGTCCCGGGCACAGAGAGAGCGGGCGGAGAGATAACCAACCCCGGTGCATGGACATGGGGAGAGGGCACCAACCCCGGTGCATGGACATGGGGAGGGGGAATAAGACCCCGGTGCATGGACATGGGGAGGGGGAATAAGACCCCAGTGCATGGACATGGGGAGAGGGCACCAACCCCGGTGCATGGACACGGGGAGAGGGAATAAGACCCCGGTGCATGGACATGGGGAGAGGGAATAAGACCCCGGTGCATGGACATGGGGAGAGGGAATAAGACCCCGGTGCATGGACACGGGGAGAGGGCACCAACCCCGGGCATGGACATGGGGAGAGGGAATAAGACCCCGGGCATGGACACGGGGAGAGGGAATAAGACCCCGGTGCATGGACATGGGGAGAGGGCACCAACCCCGGTGCATGGACATGGGGAGAGGGAATAAGACCCCGGTGCATGGACACGGGGAGAGGGAACCAACCCCGGTGCATGGACATGGGGAGAGGGCACCAACCCCGGTGCATGGACATGGGGAGAGGGCACCAACCCCGGTGCATGGACACGGGGAGAGGGAACCAACCCCGGGCATGGACATGGGGAGAGGGAATAAGACCCCGGTGCATGGACACGGGGAGAGGGCACCAACCCCGGTGCATGGACACGGGGAGAGGGAACCAACCCCGGTGCATGGACACGGGGAGAGGGAATAAGACCCCGGGGCATGGACACGGGGAGAGGGAATAAGACCCCGGTGCATGGACACGGGGAGAGGGAATAAGACCCCGGTGCATGGACATGGGGAGAGGGCACCAACCCCGGTGCATGGACACGGGGAGAGGGAACCAACCCCGGTGCATGGACATGGGGAGAGGGCACCAACCCCGGTGCATGGACATGGGGAGAGGGCACCAACCCCGGTGCATGGACACGGGGAGAGGGAACCAACCCCGGTGCATGGACACGGGGAGAGGGCACCAACCCCGGGCATGGAGGGTACACGAGACCCGGGCACAGAGAGATAACCAACCCCAGGCCCGACCGGCTCCAGCAGCTTACCGGTCCTCTTGCCTCCGCCCCCCGCCACCTCCTGCTCCCCTGCATCCCCATGACCGTGGCCGTTGCCGGCCGTGGCGACCCCCAGCGCCGGGCCGGGACCCGGGCCTGCACCGGCATCGCTCAGCGGGCGCGGCTCCACCTCCGCCATCTTGGGTCGGACTGGTGGTCACGTGATGGCGGGGATCACATGACCCGCCGGTCTGCGTCATGGCCCTGGCCCCGCCCCCTTGGAGCTGGGGCCACGTGGCCGCTGCTGCTGCAGCTCCAGAGCTGGCAGAGGCTGCAGCTCATGTTATAGTCATAGAGTGAGTGACACAGTGTAGAAACACGCCCTTCGGCCCAACTTGCCCACACCACACCGGCCAACATGTCCCAGCCTCACTAGACCCACCTGCCAGCATGTATTTGGTCCATATCCCTCCAAACCTCTCCTGTCCATAAGTGATAGGAGCAGAATTGGACCATTCGGCCCCTTCAAGTGCCATTCAATCATGGCTGATCTATGTATCTCTCCCATCCAACCCCAAATTCCTGCCATAGAGTCGTAGAGTGTGGAAACAGGCCCTTCAGCCCAACTGGCCCAGTCTGACGGGTTTCGGCCCAAAACGTTGCCTATTTCCTTCACTCCATAGATGCTGCTGCACCCACCGAGTTTTTCCAGCATTTTTGTGTACCTTCGCCCACTAATGTCCCATCGATCCTAGTCCCACTTGCCTGTGCTTGGTCCATACCCTCCAAACCTGTCCTATCCATGTACCTGACCAAGTGTAGGCTTGGCGATCGTTTCGCCGAACACCTCCACTCGATCTGCATTAACCAACCAGATTTCCCTGTGGCTCAGCACTTCAACTCCCCCTCCCATTCCAAATCTGACCTTTCTGCCCTGGGCCTCCTCCATGGCCAGAGTGAATATCACCAGAAATTGGAGGAGCAGCACCTGATATTCCGCTTGGGCAGTTTGCACCCTCACGACATAAACCCTTGACTTCTCCAATCTCCGGTAGCCCTTGCTGTCTCTTCCCCTTCTCAGCTCTCCCTCAGCCTCCTCCTCTTCCTTTCTCCTTTCTCCTCCCCTCCCCACATCAGTCTGAAGGGTTTTGGCCCAAAACGTTGCCCATTTCCTTCGCTCCATAGTTACTCCAGCACTCTACCAACTTTCTTAAACAATGGGATAGTCCCCGCCTCAACTACCTCCTCTGGCAGCTTGTTCCATACACCCACCACCCTCTGATTCCTGTTAAATCTTTTCCCCTTCACCTTGAACCTATATCCTCTGGTCCTCGATTCCCCTACTCTGGACAAAAGACTGTGCATCCACCCTATCTATTCCTCTCATGATTGTGTATACTTCTAAGATCACCCCTCACCTTCCTACACACCTTGGAATAGAGACCCAGCCTACTCAACCTCTCCTCACAGCTCACATCCTCCAGTCCTGGCAACATCCTCGTAAATCTTTTCTGAACCCTTTCAAGCTTGACACTATCTTTCCCATAATATGGTGCCCAGAACTGAACACAATATTCTAAATACGGTCTCATCAATGTCTTACACAACTGCAACATGACCTCCCAACTAAAATACTCAACACTCTGACTGATGAAGGCCAAAGTGCCAAAAGCCTGTTTGACCTCCTTATCTACCTTCATGGAACCATGCACTTGTACTCCTAGATCTCTCTGCTCTACACTACCCAGAGGCCTATCATTTACCCCACCCTTGCCCATTAGGTCCTGCCCTTGTTCGACATTCCAAAATGGAACCCCTCACACTTCTGTATTAAATTCCATTAACCATTCCTCTGCCCACCTGGCCAATCAATCCAGATCCTGCTGCAATTGTTCACAACCATCTTCACTATCCACAAAGCCACTAATCATCAGCAAACCTGCTAATCTTGCCCTGTATGTTCTCATCCAAATCATTGATGTAGATGACAAATAGTAATGGGCCCAGCAACAAACGTTGTGGCACATCTCTAGTCATAGGCCTCCATTCTGAGAAGAAACCTTCCACCATCACCCTCTGCTTCCTTCCATGGAGCCAATTTGTTATCCATTCAGCTACCTCTCTCCTTCAATCCCATGAGATCTATCCTTCCAGGGCAGCCGACCATGCGGCACCTTGTTGAAAGCCTTAAAGTCCATGTACACATCTACTGCTCTGCCTTCATCAACCTTTCTGCTCACATCTTCAAAAAAAAAAAAAATCAGATTTGTGAGACACAACCTCCCACGTACAAAACCGTGCTGAGTGTCCCTAACCAGCCCGTGCCCATCCAAATGCCTGTAACTCCTATCCCTCAGAATACTCTCCAGATCGAAGGTAGGAACGGGGTACTGATTGGGGATGATCAGCCATGATCACAATGAATGGCGGTGCTGGCTCGAAGGGCCGAATGGCCTACTCCTGCACCTATTGTCTATTGACTATTGTCTATTGTAACTTACCAACTACAGATGACAAGCTCACCAGCCTATAGTTCCCAGCATTTTCCCTGCAGCCCTTCTTGAAAAAAGGCACAACATTTGCCATCGTCAAATCCTGGCATCTCTGTATTTAACAACGGCTCATAAATTTCAACTAGGGCTCCCGCAATCTCCTCAGATATATCTGAATAGGCCCCGGAGATTTGTCTAGCTTCAAACACGACAGTACTTTCAGTACTTCGATGGTAACCCTGAACGCTCTCATGACACTTCCAGTGACTGCTCCAATTTCCCACATCCTACTGTCTTTCTCTCTGTAAATACTCATTAGGGACCATCTCCTGTGGCTCCACACAGAGGTGACCAGTTTTATTCCTGAGGTCCCACTCTCTCTATGTTAACCTTTTCCCCTTTATGTATTTATAAAATATTCTGGGATTGTCTTTTATGCTACCAGCTGGAGCTCTCTCCTGGCCCCTTTTTGCCCTTCTGATCTCCTTTTTTAGTTTGCTACTTAGTTCCCGAAACTCTTCCAGGGATGCCCTTCTCCGCAGAACCACTGACACATGTACTAATCAAGAATCTATCTATCTCCGCCTTAAAAATATTCTTTGACCTGGCCCCCACAGCCTTCTGTGGCAGAGAATGTCACATCACTGACTCCATCTGCACTTCAGAAAATAGGCACAAAATGCTGGAGTAACTCAGCAGAATAGGCAGCATCTCTGAAGAGGGAATGTGGGACATTTTGGGTCAAGACCCTTTTCAGACCACAGAGAGGGAGCAAGCGAGGATGTTGCATGGCTCTCAATGGAGAGGAGAACTTCAAAGTAGGCATACCGTGAGGAGATTTTTCAGTGGAGCAGACAAAATGTGTAGGAAGGAACTGCAGATGCTGGAACCAACATCTGCAATTCTCTATGCACTTCAAGTGCACCGCATTTCACCCCACCTACTCCATCTGCACTTCCCCTTGCCCCTAGAAATGCAGCTAACATATCACAGAAAAGACAAAGTTCTCAAGAGTAATGCGTAGGAAGGAACTGCAGATATGGTTTATACCAAAGATAGACAACACACAAAGTACTGGAGTAACAGCGAGTCAGGCAGCATCTCTGGAGAGAAGGAAATGGGGTGAGGGTGAAGCAGAGATTCACTTGCACCTCCTCCTTCATCTACTGTATCCGCTGTTCCAGGTGTGGAATCCTATATATTGGCGAGATGGAGCAGACTCTGCGATCGTTTCGCTGAACACCTCCGCTCAGACTTGCACGATCTCCGGGTTGCCAACCATTAACTCTGCTTCTATTGACAATCCAAAGTCACCATCTCTGCACCCCCATCAAATTTCACCCCAATAATTTATGAAAGTAACATTCCTGCATTAAATGCCATTTCAAGTAGATCAAGTGAGGTGTTAAAGAAATTCCAAAAAAAAAAATCAGTTAAATTCAGTTAAAATTGTCTTACAATACAATCCAGCAGCAATGCTGTAGAAAAACTTACATGCTATTAACTTTGATCACTTCCACTAAGTTGGCAAAGCTTTGATTTTTAAATATATATAAAGGACTGTAGTAGAGATGCCAAGAACATGTACAAACGTTTTATTTAATCACGCAGGAGGAGTTACAAATGGAAATATTTCACAGAGCTCATACAACAAAAACACATTTTCCCCTTACATCTGCCACACTGATCCACGATGTGCTCACCAGCAGTAAAACTAAATGGTGGTACATTATATTAGTTTAAAAACTTTACACAAGAACTTTGTCCCCTTTACAAAACAATGTCACAGTCAAGTATTACTTGCATTTAAAAAGAAAAAATACAAAGGAAAAGTAAAAAGTCCAAATTCAACACTGCCCATAATGCAAAAAAAATCTGTGACCGATTTCTTCACTTAAAGGATTTCAAAAGATGTCTATTCCCTCTTGTTATTATATTTGCCGCCGCCTGAAAAACAGAAGGGACAACCACAAGGTTAAGCCTTTACCTCAGCTTTGTAGAAGCAGACAGTAACCATGTGAAGTACTGGGCTGGCCGAGTCATGTTTACTGTTTTATCAATATTGGATTAGAAGAATTAGTTTGATGAGAAAAACTATATTTTTGTTTGATTGGTAGTTATCTTCAAAGGAATTACCCAAGTCCTCCATGCTCTTGGGCCCAGCCTTCAGTTGTTATGCCAACTGCATTTACAATATATTAACTATAATCACACACTGCAGATGCTGTAAAAATATACAAGTCCATTAACATTACAGACATCAGTCACGCATCACTACTGAGCTATAGAAAGAAAAAAGCAAGCATTATTTAGCAATTGGTAGTACATTACCAAATTACACACTACTAAAAGAAAGCACTTTTGTAAGAACGGCTTTATCCATTGAAGAAACAGGAGGTCATGGCTATATTACCACTTAACTTGAGCCTGTAAAGAAAATATGACTACATAATTTTATCTAAAAAGGAAAAACAATGTCTGCGTGAATGAAAGTGTATAATTAGAGTTTTTTTTAAACTGTCTTTAATCTTTATGGTGAGACAGAAGGTTGGAAGAGACCATACCACAGGGCATCTCGAATTCTGTCCACAATGTGCAGGCTTGTACGAATCGTGTGGTCATGGTGACATGGCCTGCAATGAAGTTCCCACTGGCAGGTACAAACATAACGGTACAAGTCAGAATTAGACTGGTAGAATTCTTATCAGGCTGTTGCTCTGATGTTCTTAAAACCCATTATGGTACATTACCTGAGATCTTTTACTCATTAAGTGTTCAAATATCTCTAGGTTATCCTTACACAATTTACTGCTGTAACTAGTTATGCAAAAATTCAAAGCTAAATGGGAGTAAGAGTAAAAAAGTTATACCCATATTTAACACTTAGAATAATTACATATCTGCAGCATAAAAATAGGCAATTCATGAATCTAGATTATATTAAGCACAGAAATTAAAGAGCTAGTTCAATCTGGTGACAAATTGTCAAGTTAATACTACACACCAAAGCAAATGATGACATGATATAATCTCACAATCCGATAAGTACTGCCCATTTCAGAACACTAGTTTTACTTCTAGGTTGTCCAGTGAAATGCTTCCGCCCCAAAAATAAGTACTTACATGATGATTTGAATTGTCATTTCTGCCCTACTAATTCAATATAGAGCAGTATATGGAAACCATTAGATCAGTGGTAGCCTTAAAATTACAATGAATTGGAGCGTGGCATGTTGTCCTCTCATTACTCCACAACCCACTCTCGCAAACAGCCAGATCCACGAACCAATTTATAAACTACACGCTCTCCTACAAACTCTGAAATTAGTCTCACGTACATCATTTTAATACTATTCATTTAAAAATGCAGCTATAATTCAATGACTAAAAAGGAGGATTTGGGCCCATGAAATCCAAGGCTTAATTGTACTATGTAACCTCAATAATCTGAGTTTTTACATCTATCATAAAAGGTTCTTCTTGTTTTTCCACTCAAGAGATCAGACATTTATGGCACAGAATGAATCCCATTGGTCTTTTTATACCTGAGCAATGTGAAGGAACCATTTAATCTAATTTAATTTAACATAACCCTATAAACCTGTACTTCTATATTTTGGGTAGTGACCTCAGAACTCATGCTACCCACTTCTCACATCTAATACATCTAACAATTTTAAATCTATGTGCCTAATTTATTGATCATGGATAGCAATCAAGCACATTTGGCATTGCATGACAGCAACAGTTTAAGTCTCTGAAGTTGAATTTAATATTGCAAAACGTAGGTAGCTTACCATCAACTGATAGCCATTAAAAAAAAATTACATTTCAGACACGGTGATGTATGCACAAGTTAGTGGACAGTGAAGGTTTCAGATGAACTGTGGAGTTTATGATTTTAGGCTTAATACAAGGGCAATTTCAGAAAATATTGAACCAGCTTTTTAATTCTATATGTGCAATGTGGCCTCAAGTACCCAAGAAACATAGCTTTACCTTGTTCCTGGAGAGCTTCGGAACAGTCAAGTCATCTAATAAGGCCTATACTGAGTTTGGCCACTTCCTCCTCTCCTAGGAGCTTTACCATAGGTGCCTGGTTGACCTGAAAATAAAATTAGTTGAAGAAAAGGATTTGTCAACTCTTCAGCTGTTGACTACCTTTTGAACTAAACTGTTGTTCAGCCAAAACCTTTGCCAGAAGTGTCAGTTTGGCTCAGCTGGTAGCAACCTCATCTCCAGTAAGGAACCAGTGGGTTCCAAGCTCCTAATCAGATTGGAATGCAAAATCCAGGTTGATTGTTACAGTACAGCGCTGAATTATGCAGTGATAAAGGTGCCATGCTTCAAATGAGATGTTAAGCAGAGGCAGCGTATAATCTAGAAGATTCTCTCGTACTATTCCAAGAAACCAGCAGCTCACGATACTCCACAACTGGCACAAAAAACAAACCACGACCATTCATTTTATGTTGTTGATGGCATGCTGTGCATAAAGTGGATGAGTTTATCTACGCAACAGTAACTTCATTTCGGAAGTAGTTGGTTGAGGACAGCTAGCTAAAATATTGCTATTACAAGTCAGTTCTTTGACATAGCTTTAATTAATATGCACACTGCAAGTTGCAACTTTCCAAGCAGCTAATTTAAAAACAGACAGACTTGCATCAAGTTTTTGTTCCTTTATCAAATACAGTAGCAGTTTTACAATGTCAGAGGTTTCATTTATACTTCACAGCATGGAAGTATCAGCTTCTCCTGATCACACAGAAGTATGGATCAAAGCCAAATTCCCTTCAGATTAAATTGGCATACATTCTATCCTGTACGAGTTCTTCGTGGAAGTTGAAATCAAATATAAATATACAAATACACTTTAAACAGCAGAGTAGTGCCAACAGCAGCAGGTACTTTCATTCAAATCAAATTTCACGTTAAAATTCATCCAACCAACATCCACTGGTTGTTTTTAGGAGGTGTGAACAAAGATAGCACTGGGTCGTGCTCTACCAAGGCATCATACAAACATTGTTCTTAGGCTGAAGATATATCCTATTTAAATAGTAAATGAACTGTTAATGAAATGTCCAATTTTACCCTTGAATGGGTATCATATCTGTTCTATTCATCAATCAAATTTGGAGGGATATCTAATCAATTTTGGGGTTTTAATTTGTCTCATTATAGCTGGAAAGATAGCATTCCTTTTTTTATGGGAACATAATTATTAACAAGATCTCTCCATTTCATCACAGATCAATCTAGAATAGTAAGATTTTCTGATTTTGTGGTAAGAAAAGGCACTATAACAAAATAGGAGTTATTTATGGAATACTACAAACTTTCCTGGACAGAGGATGCTATCATAAAAATGCACACTGGGTCATTTAATGGCGAAGAGGGCATGTAATTCTCGTGTTGCTTGACAAATACTCAGGCCTTGCCAAAATTATCACCGTTCTAATGTATGTGCCAAATCCTAATCGTATTCTCAGCTGTCTGCAAGTATATGTTCATCAAAGGATCTGGTATATTGCTGATCTAGGGTGAAAACCTTAAACAATATCCTCCCTGTCCAAGGAAATGTAGAGACCAGTCCCATTTGAAGGCATCAGCCATGGCTCAGGTGGTTAATTTCACCTCAGAATCAAAGCTGTGAGTTCAAGTCTAAGGGATTGAGCATAAAATTTAAGATGGAACTCTCAACACAACAAATAAATTATGCTACCGTCAGAAGCTCGGTCATTTGGATCAGATATTAAATCACGGCCGTAACTGCCCTCAGGTGGATATATAATGACATAAGCCGAGTGAGTTTCTACAGTGGCCAAGCCAAATAATTCCTCAGAACACATCTAAAAGGGATGATCAAGTTATTTAATGCATTGCCATTTGCAGGTACTGCTGTGCACAAATTGGCTCGAGTTTCCTCTATTACACTAACTATACTGAAAAAAAAGCATTTAATTGGATGTAATTATCAAAAAAAAGATAAACAAGTCTTTAATTTATACCTACCACTGTCCAAGTGCAGATGATCTAACACCAGAGTCTGCAAAATCCAATTGTCTCCCTAGTAAGCAATCATCCAGGCAACAGTTTGGGGTAAAACTACGATCTCTCGCAGCTTCTCCAAGCCAGACAAATACAGAGTAGGTGTGACTCACTATTAATGACTAACAAATCACCTGCTAGAGAGACAAAGCAAGCCACTCTCCATTTTGCCACTCCTTTTGCAAATATTTCTCTACATCAGATTAGCCAAGATCGGCAACCCAGAAGACTGACAGAATATGGGACTACTTACTGGATTTTGTCAAGTAAACTATTGAGAATTGACTCCTGGTCACTGAAACTTACTGTTATAATCACCATATCCCTGTCCATAACCATAATAGCCATAGTTGTATGCTGGGTAGTCATAGCCACTATATCCACCATAATTCTGGTTATAGCCATAGTTATAATTTCCATAACTTGGGTTCCAATAGTTACTGTTGTAGCTTTGGCTCCAGGTCTGACTTTGTCCTAGAAAGGGAAAAACAAACAATTAATAGCAATTCAAAGTGGACAAAAAAGTATCAATATTTGTACAGACCACGTTTCATCTTTATGGCAGCAATCCATACACCTCATTCTCAACTGTAGTTGTGAATTAGATGGATAAACAACAGAAAGCTACCAAAGCAAATAGACAAAGCAAACAAAGCATAAGATTGAGAGTTGCTGGTACATCTGGTGCATGGCAGAAGACTGAATTTGATCCTATAATCCAGACCCTCAGAAGAATTTAATTCCAGCACAGTATTATGTAGAGCTATACTGTCCAGACCCACATAAACATGGCCAGAGCTTGCGAGCGAAAGACTGAACATTTGGATGGCTGCAAGATTATTGCAAGTTGCCCCATCTCCTGGCCAACCCGCATTCAACCATATCAGATGAACGATTTGAATTATCCAACAGCTGCTTAAGGATTTTTATTTTTTTTAATTAAGACATTATAAATGACTACACTTCCCATTGACTGCATGCACAATCATTCTGAAGGAATGATTTGCAATTTAAATGCAAGCCTTTTCTATATGTGAACGTTTCATCATATATTGTCTACAAGTGACAGGCGTGCCAACGGGATACAATAACATCGTATTTCCGTGTTATAACACACTGATACCTTGCATAGCACTTGGGAAGTTTGCAGGAACAAGAGGATTAATTGATTTAACAATTAAAAAAGACACAAGAGACAGAAGGTGTGCTGGGAATATGTCGTGAATTAGACATCCCATCCCCACCCAGAATTAATGCACTAGGCACAAACTGCCACCCTTCCCGTCACAATACACCACTTTGCTGGAAACCTACTCTACTGATGTTCCCTCAGCAAAGAACTGCCCATAGCTCAGTATGAAGACGTTGCCTGTGAAAGTTGCTATTGAGAAAGCAGCTTAACCGTTAGAAGCTGCAGTCCAGCCAGATTTTTCCTTGAAAGTGGTATCATCTTGTAGGAAAGATGTCAAGCTGGGAAGGGTTTAAGAAAATTTGAGCTGGTTGCCAGGACTCGAGGACCTGAGCTACAGGGGGAAGTTGAGCAGGCTAGGGCCCTATTTGCAGTGCAGGAGGATGAGGGGTGGTATTATAGAGGTACAAAAAATCATGAGGAGTAGATCGGATAAACATACAATGTCTCTCGCCCAGAGTAAGGAAATTGAGAACCAGAAGGCATAGGTTTACGGTGAGGGGAGAATGATTGAATAGGAATCCAGGGGTAACCTTTGGTTTTACACAAAGGGTGTATGGAACAAACTGTCGAAAGAGGTAGTTGAAGCAACGTTTAAGAAACATTTAAACAGATACATGGATAGAATATGTTTAAAGGGATATGGGCTAAATGCAGGCAGGCGGGACTAGAGTAGAAGAGACACGTTGGTCACTGTGGGCAAGTTGGGTCGAAGGGCCTGTGTCCACATCGTAAGACTCGATGACTGTTGTCCAGATCTCATGTGCTCCAAAATTATTATTGTCTGGTGTTTCAAGATATAGTGAAAAACTTAGTTTTGCATGCCCCATTCACCTCCTGTTAAATGTCAAGGAAATTACAGTGACTCCCTTTCTGTTTTTGGCCGCACTGCTCTTCCCATGTATGGAAAAACCTCAATGGCCAGCAGCCACTATAAAATGTGTTCCTTAACAAAATGGGTTGGCAAGGGTTGTACGTCTATTACAGCATGTATCATTGTTCCTGCTGTGAAGACCACTGTCCTCCATACATTATACCTCCTCTACCTCTTCCTCTTCCTGTGAGTCCACCTCTGCCTCCCCACTGCTGTTGTTGGTACACTTCCTTAGGCTGAGCCAATTTGATTTCCACCTTTAAAACAAGCATAGTAGCAATTAAAAGTTGTCCTTGTGTTCCAGAAACAACATGCATTATATGAAAGCTTAGAGCAATTGTGAATGAGGCTTATAAAAATGGATTCGATATTTATTTATTCTTGTAATTGACAAGATACTAATATAGTGTACACAGAATCAGCATTTATTAACCAATTCATAGAAAATGAGATTAGTGTAGATTTACTAATGGTCTACATGGACATGGCGGGCCAAAGGGCCATTTTCTGTTGTGAAACGAGGACTCTTAATTACCATTAGAAAATTACCATACCTTGCTCGTTCCCACATCGTGAAACTTCTTCTCCATAATAGTCTTTACTGGATTATCTTCTTTGAATGTGATGAAGCAGAACCCTCTTCTTTTGTTGGTCTTGGTATCCATGGGAAGTTCAATTGATTCAATCTGTGAAATAACAAAACATTTTTCTAAATTGGGGGAATGAACTTCACCGTTCTCTTAACAGTTCTTTCCGACAGCCTTTACATCATTGAGCATGTTGGTCCAAGGCAAACTTTTGGAAATTATTTTCTCTTTCTTACCAAACCCACAGGAATACCAAAGACCTGGCAACAGTAATCAGCTAGAAAATGACAAATACAGCCTCTCCACGATTAAACAAATTATTGGCCTGAAAGTAATTATGTAGATACAGGTTTCCATCCTGGATTAATTTGTAAATGATGAAACACTTATTACAAAACATATTTACGTACCGTTTTGCTGAGGGCAAAGCAAGATCTTACCTCTCCATAGGTTCCGAAGTATTCTCTCACTTTTTCTTCCGGACAGTCAGGATCCAACCCACCCACAAAGATTTTCTTGATTTGTTCTTTGCCCTTCATAGCCTGTGCTCTCTTGGGGTCAATAACTCTTCCATCAAGTTTGTGTTCCTTATTTAATACCTGAACATTAAAACAAAATACTGATTTATAATGCTTTTGTTGAATTAATGTAATGATCAAGTGCAAGTGATTTTATTTAAACAAGCAAAATTAAATTAATATGCATGTAAATTCTGTAGGTTCTAAAATCCCTGGTTAAGTACTATTTGAAAAAGTGATAGCTTAATTCAGAATTTATCCTCCATCTCCCAAATCTCTTCCTGTTCCAACAACCGCCTTAAATACATGACAGTTGGAGCAGGCCACGCAGCCCCTTATACTACTCCAAGAGATCATGGCTGATCACAAACATAGTCACCCTGCTGCCCTCTCAAATAGAGAATTTCAAAGATTCACTTCCCTCTCTGTAAATAAGTTTCTCGTGTCGCATTTGGAGACCATAGCTCCTGATTCTGAACAGTTACAGGAAACATCGACTCCACATCTATCCCTCAGGGCAGCTGTCATTCTGCTAAAACTTTAGAGAACAGGCCCGGTCTGCTCCAATTCTGGCAACTTGTCCTTTCACTTCCTCCATGTAAAATATATCCTTCCTAACATGGGAAATAAATTTGTACACAATATTCATGACATTGAGTCACCAGGAATTTAATTGCATGGTATTTCTGCTCTTTTACTTAAACTCTCTTGCAATGAAAAACAAGGTATAATTTGACTTCCAAATTTTTTGTGCACCCAAATTTTAAATGTCAGCAATACAAAGGAATTCAGTGAAATAATTAACAATGTTGTATTAAAAACAGTCTAATATAAGCAGCATTAGAGAAAACAATTAACCTATGTTGAGGGAAAATCAATGCAAGCATTATCAGTGGTTTCTGATTGTATTCCAATTTTCAAGCTGAACTCCACAATGAAAAGTTCCCCACTATGCAAGTGTTTGTCAATGTGCCTTTATTTCATTCAGATCTTGGATCATTTGTAAATCCCACAAACTATTTCACATTTTAAAATCCCATATATCAAACTTAAAAATGTAAAAAAAAGGATTGAATTCATCTGCATTTCAGTGCATCAAGCCTTGCATTTGTTTGAAGATTTCATTCTTAGTGCTAGCCTCAGCAATCTCCTGGCATCAAATATCTGTGACAGATGTGCGATTTGTATGGGAACAAGGATATGGACACTTATACTTCACTCTTTCTCATCACCAAGTTTAAATCCTAAAATGTTTGAACAAGGAGTCACAAGAGATTGCAGATGCTGGAATTGTGAGTAAAAGTAAACTGCTATAAGAACAGGCAGGCAGCAATGTTTCAGTGAAACGTTGTTTGTCCATGTTCCTCCACAAATTCTCAAATGTCTCGGAGTTCCTCCAGCAATTTATTTTTTTGTCAACAGACTGGGAGCATCCTCTCAGAAGCACTAAATCATTCCAAGATATTAATTTATCACAAGCTTTCATGAGAAATTAATGTGCTAAATCCAACACTGCCAAAATACGCAAATACCTCCAGACATTTATCCGAAGTACCTTGATATTATTGATCAGTAAAGTACATTTTATTTATATAACACGTTTAAATCAACTCGCGTTGAAACCAAAGTGCTTTACATAAAAGAAACAATAAAGTTTCTGTGCATCCATAGAAAAAATTAAAAATAAGAAAATGTAACACATTATAGAATTCAACATAAATGTTCCCCACAGCAGAATCAAAATTTTCCACTGTGGGGAAAGGCATCAGAAAGTAAGTCCTCTTCCTCTGTGAATCATCCGAGGTCGGGGCAAATTTGTGGCCTCCGGAGCCAGTCCGATGTTTTCAGGCCCTCGGAAAGCTGGAACTCCGGCGTCGGGCGAGCACTCCTCGGCGGATTGGAAATGTCTGGAGCGGCTGCTTCCTCCCCGGAGACCACGGCACCCGAAGTCCTCAGGCCGCGCTGGTTGCTCCGACTCTGGCGATCTCGGATCCCAGGCTCCGCGGTGTTTTAAATCCAGTGCCGCCCGCAGCCACAGCTCCTCGATGTTGGAGTCGGCGGTCACAGCACTCCGGAGCTTACCTGGTAAGGCATCGCCCGCTCCGTAGTGGTGCCCCAGCATTGCACCGCCGCCGCAGCTGTAGTCCCGGCCGGTCCAGACGGGAAACGCTGCTCCAGTCCGATGGTAGGCCACAAGGAAGGGGTGAAGATGCAGCTCGGAGGAAAGCCGCTTCTCTGACCAGGTAGGGACTAGGAAATAAAGTTTCCCCCTTTCCCTCCCCCCACATAAAAGACCTCCAACTAACATTTGTTTTTTAACAGGACTAAAAATAAAAATAAAAAGGGTGAAAGGGCAGACTGCAGGCAGAGCAGCCATACACAACGGCGCCCAATTACTGCAGTCCGCCATCAGTGGCAACTTTACCAATACTTTATTGATCAACACTTTATTGATGAGCCACACATTAGTTCATTCCATCAAAAACTGTTATAAAGTAGTGCTTTGGCAACTAAAGATATAGAAACTGTCCTTGATACAGCGTATTGACCTGAAATATCAAGCATCCATTTACATCCACAGATGCTGATTAACCTGCCAAGATCATTGAGCAGTTTTTTTGCCCAAGATTTCAGTATCGGCATCCCCTTGTGCCTCCTTGTATCCAGATTTTCTGAAATATGACACTCAGTTCCATCAGTTATTCATAATTATAACCACAACTCCAGTATTGATGATTTACAGTTTGCCAACTTGAAGAACGACCCATTTGTCACTACCTCTATTTGTTAACCAATCTTCCAGAAAAATTCAATCATAAAGTCCTTATCTTGTGGCACCTTATCATGTATAGAGAAAATTATAATACAGGTACAGCAAATGATTTTGGCAACGGAATATTGACCTTTATTGCAGAGGATGGAGTAGATAAAGAATCAATATTTTAACCAGATACATTCTTGGGTTACCCTTTACCTATCCTTCTGGTTAGATCTTCAAAAAGAACAAATTTGTTAAACACAATATATTTTTCATAAAACACTATGTCCCCGGTTAGCACTTAATTTTATCCACATGCTACTTAACATAAAATGCAAGAAAACTTGTAAGTTGTATATACGTGTGTCTAAAATGCAAAAGGAACCTCGTCATAAGATGAATGTGAAAGAGACCAAATTCTAAACTGTTACATTGCTAAACACCCAAATTAAAAAGGTAGAAAACAATTTAACAGCTACTTCTGAAGTCATCCTATTTACCCAATAGTGGATAAAATGCAGAAAGCAGACTAGGTGCACATTAGCATTTGCCCAAAACATTTTTTTTCCCCACAATGAACTATTACCCTCCCAATTAACAAGAGGCACACCTATCCTAGTATCGTTTAAATGCTCAATTCACAACCCAAAGAAAAATGCACAATGGTGTCCAACACCTTGGGATAAGTGAATGTTTCCTTGTGATTCAATGGTGATAATGGGTCACCTGAAAGAACACTTCATGAAACCCCTCAATCATTTTGACCTCAACAATATTTAACTCCTCTCTAACTGCTCTTTATCTCTCCACATCACTGTCTATATCTCTCGTTTCCCTGATCCCTGACCAGTCTGAAGAAGGGTCTCGACCTGAAACGTCGCCCATCTCCTTCGCTCCTTAGATGCTGCTGCACCTGCTGAGTTTCTCCAGCTTTTTGTGTAACCCTCGATTTTCCAGCATCTGCAGTTCCTTCTTTAAAACTATTTAACTATCTTGCTGTGATCTGCACACTGCATAACACATCCCAATATTTGCTATAAAATGTGTAATATTTAGCTAGCAAAATGAAAGCATATACTTGAGATTATAATCCGTTGTTTTGGCAAAGCCTTCCTTGTCTGTATTCAATGATTTCCCTTCATGTTCTACACCCCTTCCACAGGGAAACAGTCATGTTAAAATAGAATCAAGTTCAAATACTGGCTATTGCAGTTTGTCAACATGTCAAAATCTTGATGGCATTTCAAAACGCAAATACTTTAAGTTTGCTGTTGAAAAGGTTTGCAGGACAAAACTACATTGCAATAGTTCCTTTACTCTCCTGGTCACCTCCACAATTCAAGTAAAGCATTGATAATTTCAGCTGCCAAGACCACTTAAAATGTATAGCTCTCAGACAGCACTTCCAGATTTCTGCCATTTTCAAAATATTATTGTCTTCTGTCGATCTCCGATATCTTGCTCTAGAGAAGAGCTCCTGATCCCAGACCTCTTCCATTGTCCTCCCAAATAGAATTGTGACACTTGTTGTAATAAGACCCCAAGACGAAGTTACAATGTCAATTTTTTCCCAGTCCTAACTGACGACAATGAAATCTAGATCAGCACATGAAGATATGCAGCAGCATCAATTTAAACCAATAACTTCAATACCAGCATACCTATATGTAAAATCCTTGTATCATTCCCCCTAGTCAACGCATCACCCAGTTATCAACTCACTGGCTTCAATGTGTGACAACACCAAAAGGAATGTGATAGCAGCGATATAGCACAGGTGGGCAGGAAAGAGTGTGGGAGAGATATAGTGATAGGTAGAGCTGTAATGATAGGGGATTCCATGTAACGGGAATCGATAGGCGTTTCTGCGGTCGCAAAAGAGACTCCAGGATGGTATGTTGCCTCGCTGGTGCTAGGGTCAAGGATGACTCGGAGCAGCTGCAAGGCATTCTGGAAGGGGGAGGGCGAACAGCCAGTTTTAGTGGGGCAAGTAGGTACCAGCGGCATAGGATGAGGTCTTACAAAGCAAATGTAGGGAGTTAGGAAGTAAATTAAGAAGTAGGATCTCAAAAGAGACAAGAGTCAAGAGTGTTTTATTGTCATATGTCCCGAATGGGACAATGAAATTCTTACTTGCTACAGCACAACAGAATATGTGAATATGTAAACATTGTATATAACGGGGGAAAAAAAGAAAAAGTTCAATAAAAGAAAAACAATAGTGCAAATACCAAATAATAAGTCTTTTGCAGTTCAGAGCTCATAGCTTATTCGTTGTGTTTAATAGCCTGATGGCTGTGGGGAAGAAGCTGTTCCTGAACCTGGATGTTAGTATTCAGGCTCCTGCACCTTCTTCCTGATGGCAGTGGCGAGATAAATGTGTGGCCAGGATGGTGTGGGTCCTTGATGATTTTGGCTGCCTTTGAGGCAGCAACGACGATAGATCCCTTCGATGGTGGGGAGGTCAAAGCCGGTGATGGACTTTGCAGTGGTCACAACTTTTTGTAGTCTTTTTCGCTCCTGGACGTTCAAGTTGCTGAATCAGGCCACGATGCAACCAGTCAGAATGCTCTCTACCGTGCACCTGTAGAAGTTTAGGAGAATCCTCTTCGACATGCTGAATCTCCGTAATCTTCTCAAGAAGTAGAGTCGTTGATGTGCCTTCTTTACAATTGCATTGGCGCTGGGTCCAGGAAAGATCTTCTAATAGGGGGTACACAAAAAGCTGGAGAAACTCAGCGGGTGCAGCAGCATCTAAGGAGCGAAGGAGATAGGTGACGTTTCTGGTCAAGACCCTTCTTCAGACATTAGATGCTTCGCTCCTCGCTCCTTAGATGCTGCTGCACCCGCTGAGTTTCTCCAGCTTTTTGCATACCCTCGATTCTCCAGCATCTGCAGTTCCTTCTTTAACAAGATCTTCTAATATATGCACGCCCAGGAATTTGAAGTTATAGACCCCTCTCCACCATCCTCCCGTAGATATAAACAGGATTGTGGGTCCTCATCCTTCCCCAACTAAAGTCCACAATCAGTTCCTTGGTCTTACTGATGTTGAGAGCCAGGTTGTTGTGCTGGCACCATTTGGTAACCTTTGGATTACTACCAGTGCCACGTGCTAGTAAGAGTAGAAATTACAGGATATTTCAAATCAATCCATGGCTTGAGAGATGGTGCAAGGGGGTGGGATTCATATTCCTAGGGCATTGGAACCGGTTCTAGGAGAGGCGGCCCAGTACACTCTGGCTGGACTGGAACCAATGTCCTTGGGGGAGTGTTGGGAAGAGTTTAAACTAATATGGCGGGGGGGGGGGGATGGGAACCAATGCAGGGAGACAGAGGGTTGTAAAATGAGGGCAGAATCTAACGGTAGAAGGGAGAAAAGTAGAAGTGGAAGGTCTAAGAAAATTAAAATAAACCCAAAAGCTTTGTGCCTTAATGTGAGGAGCATTCGTAATAAGGTGGATGAATTGAATGTGGTTAGTTGTTAATGGATATGATATAGTTGGGATTATGGAGACATGGCTCTGGGGTGACCAAGGCTGGGAGCTCAACATGCAGGGGAATTCAATATTCAGGAAGAATAGACAGAAAGGAAGAGGTGAGGTGGCATAGTTGGTCAATGAGGAGATTAATGCAATAGTAAGGATTAACATTAGCTTGGATGCTGTAGAATCTGTATGGGTGGAACTGCGAAATAGCCAAGGGCAGAAAACGCTTGTTGGAGTTGTGTACAGACCACCAAACAGCAGTAGTGAAGTTGGGGGTAATAGGAAATTAGGGATGCATGTAGCAAAGGTATAGCAGTTATCATAGGTGACTTTAATCTTCATATAGATTGGGCTATCCAAATTGGTAACAACACGGAGGATTTCTTGGAGTGTATACGGGATGGTTTTCTAAGTCAATATGTAAAGGAACCAACTAGAGAGCATG
Organism: Raja brachyura; assembly: GCA_963514005.1. Next base: position 18,457,175 of record OY740818.1, read on the forward strand.
CCATCCTAGACTGGGTATTGTGCAATGGGGAAGGATCAGTGAGCAATCTTGTAGTGCAAAGCCCCTTGGGCAATAGTGACCATAATATGGTAGAATTCTGCATTAAGATGGAGAGTGACACAGTTAATTCAGAGACATGGGTCCTGAACGTAAAGAAAGGTAACTTTGATGGTATGAGATGGAAATTTGCTCAGATTGACTGGCAAATTATACTTAAGGTTGACAGTGGATATGCAATGGCAAAGATTTAAACATTGCATGGATGAATTCTAACAATTGTTCACACTTGTCAGGCATGAAAATAAAACAGGGAAGGCGACTCAACCGTGGCTAATGAAGGAAATTAGGGATAGCGTTAAATCCAAGGAAGAGGCATATACATTTTCCAGAGGAAGCAGCAAACCAGTGGACTGGGAGAAACTTAGAATTCAAGAGGACAACGGTGTTAATTAAGATACGGAAAATAGAGCATGAAAGAAAGCTTATGGGGAATATAAAAACGGACTGAAAGCTTTTATAGATATGAGACGAGGAAAAATTAGAAAGGAAAAATGTAGGTCCTTTACTGTCAGAAACAGGTGAATTTATAATGGGAAACAAGGAAATGGCAGACCACTTAAACAAATACTTTGGCTCTGTCTTCACGAAGGAAGACAACCAATCTCTCAGAAATACTCTAGGACCAGGGATCTAGTGGGAGGGAGGAACTGAAGGGAATCCACGTTAGTCAGAAAATGGTTTTAGGTCAAGTGTTAGGACTGAAGGCAAATAAATCCCCAGGGCCTGAGGTTTGCATCCCAGAGTACTCAAGGAGGTGGCCCTAGAAATCGTGGATGCATTAGTGATCATTTTCCAAAGTTCTATAGACTGAGGATCAGTTCCTGTGGACTGGAGGGTAGCTAATGTAACCCCACTTTTTAAGAAAGGAGGGAGAGAGAAAACAGGAAATTATAGACCGTTAGAAGTTATAGAAGTTAGACTGACATCGGTCGTGGGGAAGCTCGAGTCAATTATTAAATATGTAATAGCAGCGCATTTGGAAAGCAGTGACAGGGTCGGTCAAAGTCAGCATGGATTTATGATGGGGAAACCGTGCTTGACTAATCTTCTGGAATTTTTTTGAGGATGGAACAAGTACAATGGATAAGGGAGAGCCAGTGGATGTGTTGTATCTGGATTTTCAAAATGCCTTTGACAAGGTCCCACACAAGAGATTAGTGTGCAAAATTACAGAATATGGTATTGGGGGTAGGGGATTGACATGGAGAGAGCTGGTTGGCAGACAGGAAGCAAAGAGTAGGAATTAATGGGTCGTTTGAAAAATGGCAGGCAGTGACTAGTGGGGTGCCGCAACACTCAGTGCTGGGACCCCAGTTATTTAAATGTAACACCCCCAAGTTAGCAAATAACAGAAAGCTGGGTGGTGAAGTGAGCTACAACGAGGCTGCAGGGTGACTTGGATAGGTTGGATGAGTGGACAGATGCAGTATAATGTGAATAAATGTGAGGTTATCAACTTTGGTGACAAGAACAAGGCTGCACAGTGTCAGATTAGGAAAGGGGAGGTGCAATGAGACTTGCGTGTCCTTGTACATCAGTCACTGAAAGTAAACATGCACGAACAGCAGGCAGTGAAGAAAGCAAATGGCATGTTGGCGAGAGGATTTGAGTATAGGAGCCAGGAGTTCCTACTGTAGTTGAACAGGGCCCTGGCAAGACCACACCTGGATTGCGTGCAGTTTTGGTCTCCTAATTTGAAGAAGGACATTCTTGCTATTGAGGGAGTGCAGCGTAGGTTCACCAGATTAATTCCCAGGATGGCGGGACCAACGTATGATGAAAGAATGGATCAACTGGGCTTATATTCACTGCAATTTAGAAGGATGAGAGGGGATCTTATAGAAACATATACAATTCTTAAGGGATTGGACAGGCTAGATGCAGGAAAAATGTTCCCCATGTTAGGGGGAGTCCAGAATCCAGGGGTCACAATGTAAGAATAAGGGGTAGGCCTTTTAGGACTGCCATGAGGAAAAATGTTTTCATCCTGATAGTTGGGAATATATGGAATTTTCTGCAACAAAAGGCAGTGGAGGCCATTTCACTGGATGTTTAAGAGACAGTTTGATATAGCTCTTATGGCTAATGGAATCAAGGGATATGGGGAGAAAGCAGGAACGGAGTACTGATTTTGAATGATCCGCCATGATCATAGTGAATGGCGGTGCTGGCTCAAAGGCCGAATGGCCTTCTCCCGCACCTATTTTCTATGTCTATGTTTAAAACAAATATAGTGTGTATTAATCAGAATGGCATCAGGACTGAGTACACTACAGATAGAGATAACACAAACATCTTTATACTCTCAAGCAGAGGTGGTTGATAGCCCAACTGAAGAATTCACAATGAAAGAAATCGATATTGTCCGTAGAGAGAAACTAGATTCCTAAAAGTAGCCTAAAGTAGAAATTAGCCAAAGAGAAACAAACAAAAAATGAACATGTAAAGATTAATAGAAATCTTCCCAAGATTGTGGAATACCAAGTCAACCCGCAATTTTAACAAAAATTAAATTTGAATGTACTTTTAAACATATTAAACAGGACACCCTCTTCCCATTAGACAAATGTTTAAAGTTTAAGTGTTGCATAATGTCATTTAAACACACTATGTTGCAACACAAATTCCACACAAACCTCAACCCAATGCACACTGGCTTCTTTGTTTCCCCAAATTAAAAATGCAAAAAACAGTCAGATCTGGTCCTTAATCTTATCAAGCAGGAGCATATTTAACCAAGTATTATTTCTACTGAGCCCGTGGGACGAGAACCCTTCAATTGGATCTTATAGAAATTTACAAACATTTTAAGGGGTTGGACAGGCTAGACGCAGGAAAATTGTTCCCGATGTTGGGGAAGTCCAGGACAAGGGGTCACAGTTTAAGGATATGGGGAAAATCTTTTAGGACCGAGGTGAGAAAAACATTTTTCACACAGAGAGTGGTGAATCTGTGGAATTCTCTGCCACAGAAGGTAGTTGAGGCCAGTTCATTGGCTATATGTAAGAGGGAGTTAGATGTGGCCCTTGTGGCTAAAGGGATCAGGGGGGTATTGAGAGAAAGCAGGTAAAGGATACCGAGTTGGATGATCAGCCATGATCATATTGAATGGCGGTGCACGCTCGAAGGGCCTACTCCTGCACCTATTTTCTATGTTTCTAATTTCCAAAAATGTCATTTTAAAGCTGAAAATTTCAAGCTGTTCTTTGTACTACTTCAGGGTACTTTATTTCCTCTTTAAAATGACCACATGCAATTGAGAGAGTAGTACAAGATATTTTTTAACATTTATTCACAACTATAATATTTAATTAGCATGCCAGTAAACGATAACCATTGCATTTCCCCCCAAAAATTATCCTAGGGCCACAGAAACACAATTGCAGTTTCTATTCAATTTTTATTGTGGTCTGTGGGTTCAAAGCTCAATGAATGCAGGAGAATCATAAAAAGGCAACAAGAGCGCTTTTAACAATCGCTGAACAAATCGTTAATATATATCGTAAATAACTGGAGTCCAATGAGAAACACCAAGTGGGATCCGAGGAATCCACGGGGTGATTGGGACATGAACATGTGCCCATTATATCTCCATGATATATTCAGTATTCTATTAAATGAAGCAGAATTTGTGTCTGGAAATGCAATGGTTTGACTTGTGGTCAAACAGTTGTGGATTCAGGTTCTACTGGGACGTGTGCACATGACTGGAGCACCGAGAAAGTGTGGCTTGTTGAAGGAGTCATTTGCCAGATAAGACATTTTTAACTGATTTCGGGTAGATAAAGGAAATGGTGTAATTGCCATCAGAACCAAGTTCTCTATGTCTTGCAGTTACTTCTCTCAAGAACAAAAAACGTAAAAATAATTAATCTTATTATTCATTATACTCTGCGTACACCAATACAGAAGCTGCATTTGTCCAAAAAAAACAAAAACACACAAATACTTTGGACGTTCAGTCATATAATGGCAGTATATGAATGTAAATCTGCAGTTCAACTTCACCCTACAGGAAGATGTGGTAAACAGATGGTGCAAATTAAAATGATATGCTCAAATGATTTGGGCAAACACCCAGGAACAGATCACTCATTTGTCATCCTGGTGGAAGAATGCAGTTGGTATCGGTAGATCTAAAGAAAGGAGCACAAGTAAAATGGAAACCAAAATACCCTGCTGTTCAACCTTATGCAGTATCAGAGTTGAATTGTTTTAAGAAGTTAGGTTTCCTCATTTAACCTGAATGAAGTCAGGTTAAAACCAGGTGAATACCAAATCCTACCTTTTCTACACTTTCAGGATCCTTGAAGAGGATAAACCCAAATCCTCGCGAACGCCCAGTCACAGGATCCATTTTGATTACGCAGTCTACAATTTCTCCATATTTAGAAAAGTAGTCCCTTAAATCTTTCTTGCTTGTTTCCCAGCTGAGTCCACCAACAAACATCTTCCTGCACAGTGACGATATAAAAAAAGGAAGTGCAAATCAGTTTTGAGAACAGCGCTAGTACAAGAATGTTAACTTAGCTCAGATGGGGTGGGGTCAGCACTACCAATACTGGTCACCTCCTCCACTGGCATTTTAGTGCAAACTCAATCTTGGCTTAGAGGTGAACATCTTGTTTCTCCGTCCAATGCTCTGGGAATTAGTTAGCATTATCCATGTTACATTACCTAGAAATTTAAATGTCATACTCCAATGGAAGACGTTTGTCAAGAAAGAAAGAAAGAGAAAAAAATCAGGGATGCTAACTCCAAGTACTTTGCATCAGACACTTCAACCATCAAGCTACCCATAACCTTTGACAAATCCCATGTAACATTCAGGCCAAGTAGACAAATGAAAACTACATGATCAAATTCTTTTTTTTAGTAGAAGTTGGGATGGTAGAAATTTTGTATATAGTGATTTTGAGCAACAGCTGTAGCTGTTAGCCTAACATTATTTCTTCATCATATTAAAATACAAACATACCATAATCGTGCAAGAGCTGGAAAAGAGATTCCAAGACCCGTTTACTTAAAAGAATAACGCAAACCTTTATGTCATGCCAGCAATTCCAAATAATACATGCACACTCTACCCAACTTCTGTGAACAGCATTGTGAATTATCTTCCCCTCATTGTCCTGGATTTTACTCAGTTCTAACTGTGCTTTCATGTTGTACCTTGCTCTTAAGGCCAAGGAAGACAGACTATGTCTACCCAGTTCACTCATCACACTGGTTCCAATCAAAAAAGGTACTTGGATTGCCAAACATATTATGATTAAAGCAAACTATGAATTAAAAAAAATGGTTTCAAGATGGCCAATGAGAGCAGAAATTACTAAGGCAAGTGAAAACAGTCAGAAATGTCTTTTGATCGTAAATTTGGTTGGATAAGAGATAATTCACACACCAAAGAAATAGATCACTACTTCCAGATCTACAAAACAGCACCAATGGCTAAATAATCAAATTGAAATGGACCCAGCATTATTAGCCTCCAAGACACCATTTTGGTTGAGACAGAAGATTTAATAGAGTACAAAGCCCTGGATTCAAAGAGTTGTACCACGGTAACCACCATTGAACCAGCAACTGATGGAGTTATTGAGTCATGAAACTTATAGGTCTTCTTGGCTTAAACATGCCAAGAAAAAAATCTCCAGTACTACAAATTTAAATGCTTTCAATTAAAAATAATTTCTTATAATCAGTTCAGTCTTTGTCTTGTATTAAATTGTATTACCTGATCTGGACACAGAAGAGATGGGAAGAGTTTTGGTTTGAAATAAATTAATATCAATTTCATTAAACAAGACAAATAGTGAAGCTCAAAAAGGGAATTGGAATGCAACTTATACAAAGCTCTGCAATGTCCCTAATAGCTTTCAAAATAGTTTTGTTATAAGGTTATTCAAATGTTCACTGTAGCATATGAGAAATTAACAAACATATTTAATGGTGCAAAGTTGGCCAGAAACCTCAACTGACAAAGATTGCATGCATTGGTTTGCAACAGACATCATGGTAATTTAAACAATGTCCTAGGCCACAATAATAATCAACAGCCCATGCAATTTTCCAATGGTAATATTTTCCTTCATGGATGCCAATAATTTAGTTTAGTTTATAGGAATGATGCAAGAGCCAACATTACAACATCATTGAAGCAAGTATACCGTGAAAGGAAACCCATCTTTTGCTCCAGGTTTAGTAAAGGAGCCAAGAATGCTATTATTGCACAAATTATCAATTGTCAAACTTCACTGCACAAATATCTACTCACTTATCAACCTGCCCAGACGAACCTGTCCTGGTCCTGTGCCCGGCTGCATATTAAATAGTTATGTCACTTTCCTCCTCCTCCAACTAATTTCTAAATCATTGTCATGTCAACACCATCCAAAAATTCTTGCAAGCCAACTTGCACACATATCCCTCCTAACTGCTTACTGTACCTCAACTTTCTGCATTTCACAAACCAGTAACATTCCACTCCACACCAATATTTAAAAAGCTTTTCTATTCTTTCCCCACATGAACAACATCTCGTGGTAATGGTGATGATTGTCTGCTACAACTGAGTAAAGAATTTGCTCCAACCACCTAGCAGTCACTCCATGAAACAAGTTGTTTACAAATAAAAGTTATTTTGAACAGCTAAAAATGTATTTTTGTTACTGCAAACTAAAAAAATATATATTTTAAATAGTTACATTGTTTGACAGAGTATCATTCCACAGACGTCCATCGAAGCAATTGCTTGTCAATTTCAACTATCCTCTCTCGCAGTGTAACTAACAGCCTGTGTTCTTAGAGATAATGGTGTCTGATTACTGTGGGGACACTCCCTACAACTTAACCAAAATCTGGTACAAAAGAGTGTAGGAAGGAATTGCAGATGCAGGTTTACAACTAAGGTCGGTGGGGGTCAGTTTTTTCCTACTTTTTTTGTTTTTTTAGTGTATTTAAATGTATGTTTCTAATGTTTTTCTGTGTGTCTTGTGTGGGGGGGGGGTGGTGTTGGGGGGTAAGGGGGGAAACTGCTTTGGTCGCCTCCTCCACGGAGAGGCGACTTTTTCCATGTTGCCTCCCCCCGTGGCCTAACATCGAGGATCGGTGCGGCCTTTCCCGGAGACGTGCCCGGGGCATCAGCAGCGGGCGCAGCGTGGACTGTCGGCGTGGAGCGCTCCGTTCATTGGCCCGCGGCAGCCTGAAGCCACGGTTTGCAGAGCTCCAGCTGGCGTGGCGTCCGCAGCCTGGGATCCCTCGTTGGGGACGTGGAAAAGAAGAGCTCCGACCGCCGGCCAACTTCTACCACGGGTGCTGCAGGGACTTGCCATCAGGAGCGGGGTCCCTCATTGGGGATCCCTGGAGGGGAGCTTCGACTGCCGGCCCTGCAGTCTGCGGTGCTTCTGGCTGCGGCGCAAACTTTAAATCTTCGACCGCCGGCCTGTGGACTTTTTAACCTTGTCTACTCATCTGGACGCCCGCAGCAGCGACTGCGGAGGGTTGAGGTCCCGACCACGGGGGGAAATGGAGGAGGACTGGCCAAATTTTGTGCCTTCCACCACAGTGATGAATGCCGTGGTGGATGTTTGTGTTAAATCTTTATTGCGTTTTTGTGTGTTTGTGTGTTCTTTTTGTACCGCTGCTGGCAAATTCATTTCACTTCCACTTAATGTGCAAGTGACGAATAAAACTGATTGATTGAAGATAGACATAAAATGCAGGAGTAATTCAGTGGGTCAGGCAGCATCTCTGTAAAAAAAAGAATAGGCTTCGTTTTGGTTCAATCTGAAGAAGGGTCTTAACCCAAAACATCACCTATTCCTTTTCTCCAGAGATACTGCCTGGCCAGCATTTTGTGTCTATATCCATTACAAAGAATCAGCAACAAATGAGGGTGGACTGTATTCTACATCTGTAACCTTTTTATCCAAAACATTCACCCTCTTTATTTTTAACTTTAGATGATTGGTTCAGGATAGGCTAGCTAGAGCAACTCAGTGGGTCAGACATCTCTGGAGAAAAGGAATAAATAGGTGACGTTTCCGATCAAGACCATTCTTCAGATTGAGAATCAGGGGAGAGGGAAACGAGATATGAAGGGAGAAAGGGACAAATCAAAGCTATAAATGATGATCAAGAGAAGATGGGAGCGCACAATTGTCAATTTTTGCCTGTGGAGAAGGTGATAACGAGTGATACAAACAGTGAAACTCAGCAGGATGACATTGACACTAGTACAAAGACTAGGGTGTGGAGGGACAAAGAGATGGGATGGAAGGGCTACTTGAATTTAGAGAAATCAATATTTCATTAAAGATAAATAGTGAAGTTCAAAAAGGGAAATGGAATGCAACTTATACAAAGCTGTGCAATGTCCCAAATAGCTTTCAAAATAGTTTTGTTATAAGGTTATTCAAATGTTCATTGTAGCATTGTTAAATAACAAACATATTTAACGCTGCAAGGATGGCCAGAAACATCAACTGACAAAGATGCCATGCACTGGCACAGACAGCCATTTCTCTGATAGTGGAGAAGAAGTCTGGATGTTCAAGCATTCAAGCTCCAGTGTCATCTCCCAGAAGGAAGAAACAAGAAAATAGAATGACCACAGCCAGCATCTTTGGCGATACCATCATTCTTCCAGATGCCAAGCACTGTGAAAATGGACTGAATGAAACAATATGACTAGCCTGTGAAGGACTGGGCTGTGTTCACTCTCTGCAAGTTCAGGCCGTAAAGAACAGAATAGTTGCCATAGCATAAAAATACTTTCTATCGTGCATTTGCAGAAGTTTGAGACAATCCTTGTGAACATGTTGAATCTTCGCTAGACACCCATGAACATAAATACAGTGCTAGCTTGTTCCCTTCACACTGGAACAGTGATCAAGTTAGGTTGCTGGTGATATGGATGTCTCAGAAATGGAAGCTCCATATCAGCTCTGTTGACAAGGCTGTAGTCACCTCCCTGCTTCCTTAAGACCACAATCAACTTTATCTTGCTAACAGTAATGGCTAGGTTGTCACCTTGACACGAGGTTTCCAACCTCTTTCCCGTAATTACACATACAGAAGCACTGCTTCCTCCTACCACACCAAAATTGAACGGTCTTTTTTAAAAGATTTCTTTCAAGTTCTGGGTGTCTTCAGCCAAGCCAGCATTTACTGCCCATTTCTTACACTTTTGAACTGAATTACTTGCTAGGCCATATAAGTATAATCCACATAGGATAGATCAAGTCACACATAGGCCAGAATGACAGATTTCCTCCCTTGAATGACATTAATCAACCAAATAAGTCTTTTAAATGCAATTCATTCTTGACATCCACTCTTTTCCAAGTGAAGTGGCTCACGTATGAATTCCACATGATTTAGGTCTCTGGAGGAAGAACTCTTGAAATCTGCAACTACTTTAGCTATCCGCATAATTTAATTGAGATTGGAATCAGTTGAGAACTCATCATTCTCCAAACAAAACCCCCACAGAAAAGTAGTGAAGAGCTGTGCAATTAACCAAATTTCTCTTCAGCCAAATAAGGAACGCAGAGCAAAAGTTTAAAAGTGTGCGTAATGTTTTGTTTTTAGACTACTTGAAATCACTCAGGCCACCCAACAGGCAATTTGCCTCATCTTCCACCCCATCAGCCATCGCTTACATCATCTAATCCGCCAACACTTTTGCCACCTCCAATGGGATCCCATTACTGGCCACATCTTCCCATATCCACCCTTTTCTGCTTTCCTTAGAGAACGTTCCTTCCCCAACTCCCTGGTCCACTCGTCCCTTCCCACCCAAACCACTCCCTCCCCAGGTACTTTCCCCTGCAACCACAGGAAATGCAACACCTGTCCATTTACCTCCCCCCTCGACTCCATCCAAGGACCCCAACAGTCTTTTCAGGTGAGGCAGAGGTTCACTTGCACCTCCTCCAACCTCATCTACCGAGACCAAGCGCAGGCTCGGCGGTAGTTTCCCTGAACACCCCCGCTCAGTCCGTCTTAACCTACCTGATCTCCTGGTTGCTCAGCACATAACTCTCCCTCCCATTCCGAATCTGGCCTTTCTGTCCTGGGCCTCCTCCATTGCCAAGAGGCCCAACGCAAATTGGAGGAACAGCACCTCATATTTTGTTTGGGTAGCTTTCACCCCAGTGGTATGAACATTGACTTATCTAACTTCAAATAGCCCTTGCTTTCCCCTCCACCCCCTCCCAGTTCTCCCACCAGTCTTACCATCTCCGACTACATTCTATTTCTATCCCGCCCACTCCCCTGGCATCAGTCTGAAGGGTCTCAACCCGAAACGTCACACATTCCTTCTCTCCAGAGATGCTGTCTGTCCCGCTGAGTTACTCCAGCATTTTGTGTCTACCTTTGATTTAAACCAGCATCCACAGTTCTTTCCTACACATCCTAGGCAATAGATTGTTGTTTATTGATGTCAGGAGTGACACTGTAGGTACTTCCCACACTCATGTAAAATATAGATTCTTATTCTAGTTCAAAACCTATGAGATAGAGTCATGAACCAGTCAGATCAACATATAGGTTGCCAGATCTGTTTTTTGCATTTTTCCACCCAATGTAAAAGATGCAGTAAAGATGAAGGTAAAGAAAATCCCTGTATCCATCAACCTATTATTGCAGCATTATACTTGTACCAAACCTTATAGTGTGACAAAAGATAAAACATTGCAATTACTGGCAAATTATTATAAGCAAGTCCGTGCTGAGATCTCAGATACCAAGCACAATGTATTCGCAGAATCACCTGTAAGAATACTCCATACTAGCCATTGCAGGTAATTTGAATTAAAAGATAAAAGAAAGGCTTGGTTTTCCCAGCATTACTTGAGGATTCCAACAACAAAAGTTCCACTCTAAACTGGATCCTCAACTTCCTGACTAATAGTCAGTGACGATAGGCGACAAATCATCTTCTACAATAATCCTCAACACTGGTGCCCCGCAAGGATGCGTACAATAATAAAACTGAAACATAAAGAACTGCAGATACTGATTCAGTATCTGAAAGAGGTACTGAAAGCCGAATAATAAAGCCAATTCCTGCAATACCTCATGTATACCATCATGGATTTCACTGTATTTGGAAAGAGGTTAATAAACAGTGAAACACACCCAATTATTTATAAACCACTAGCATTATCCTTGCAGTCGTTCTTTCCACTATAACCAAAATCCATTACAAAGAGGTTCAAAATAACAAGGGCAGAGTCTACTACAAGCTCAAACAGTCCATTCTTTATCTGCGGCTAAATGTTGAAACAACCCATGTGGACAATTCCACCCTGGGGAAAAAAAGTTTTGACTTTCTACCCTCTCTGTGCCTTTCATAATTTATTTTGCATATAAAATTTATGAGTGGCATAGTCAAGAGCTTTTTCCCAGGGTGGAAATAAATTATACTTTACCCCTCACGGTGAGAGGGGTAAAGTATAAAGAAGATGCGCGGGTCAAGGTTTTTTTTTTTTACACGGAGAGTGGTGGGTACCTAGAATGCATTGCCATGGGTGGTGGTGGAGGCAGATACGATAGTGACATTTAAGAGCTTTTAGATAGGCATGTGGAAGTCTGGGGAATAGAGGAATATGGATGATGTACAGGCAGATGAAGTCAGTTTAACTTGGCATAATGTTCGGCACAAACATTGTGGACAAAGGCCAATTACTGTGCTGTACTGTTCTATGTTTACTCATCAAATAACCTATAGCTCTCACAGAAGCAGTCCAGACAAAATTAAAAATGGCTGCATGAAACCTCTCACCTACTCCAACAGACGCTCGCAATAGTAGAATGGCCACTGAAATAAAAACTAAGCAGTTTTAAGAGAATCATTAAATAGACCGTTTAATGGGGTGTTTAACAAGGCATTGAATTAGGAAGCAAATGTGCACTGTTAATAGAGACCTAGTAACAAAGGTGGAAACAGCAATGGAAAATTATGATTGCCCAGCATATTATTGGTAAAGAAAAATAGGATGAGTATGGTCAGTTGGCACTTTGAGTGTGTTCTGTCATTCATCAAGATTATGGCTGTCCATCTTGCTATAGACCAATTTCCTCAACCATAACCTCGATTCCCTTAGTCATTTTGTCAAGATTTAGCCAATTCCCTTAGTCAAGATTGTTTTCTGAATATTAAGCCTCCACATTCTTCCAGGGTAGAGAATTCTTATGATTTGCCACTCTGCATGAAGCAATTTCTCACTTTTAAATGGTTCAGCCCTTATTCCAAGACACAAATCCAAACTACAGCTCTGGCCCTCAAACCTAATTTAATATCTAACCCGGAAATATAACTGATCTCCTCAGCAAGCCTGATAATGATTATGAGTGGCTGGGACTCAAGCACGGACCCCAACTAATCAACAATCCTGATTATGTGGCAGCCTATTTTAGAATGGTTTGCTGAAAAACAAAGCAAAACCAACAATTGTGTCCTTGATGACATCATCAAAAGGCCATTTATACTGGCTGCAAAGGAAACGGGTTTGTAATAAATCCCACGGCTTTAAATCATGCACACTTCAATTGGGCAATTAATGCACAACGACACCAAAAAAAATTTCCATCCTAAAAATAAAACAAAATCTAGCAACTTAAATTGTCCGAGTGAAACAGTAGCAAAAACAACTGTTTTCAAAGACAAAAAGCAAGTTCTCAAGCGCCATTGGTCAGAGTACCAAAGTTTTGCAACCTACAACTTAGGCATCCTGAGTTAAGGCAGTAAGACCAAAATAAGACACCAAATTAGAGTATTTCATGAAAAGAGTGAAATACGGCACAAAGTTATTCTACCTTAAAAAATATGAGATGGCAAGCACTGGATGTACAACTTCATTAGCACCGAGTATGGAAATAAGAAACAAAGTTCAAAATTAAAATGGCCCATTAAACTGCAAATCTCTCCCCAAATCATTTTAATCCGAAGGAACTAATGAATCCTCTAACATGCCAGATAGCTACAAAAAAACATGCAGGCAACAGCTAGTGCAATCAAATAGTCAAAATCATCATGTGGGTTGGGCGTGTCAGAACATCCAAAGACTAAACTGGGATTAAACCACGATTATGATGGAATTAATGCCATGGAGATTGCTTAATTCTTAAGGAATCAAAAAGCATTTGTACAAATTCTCCCATAGATAAGCTTAACGGTGCATTTATGGTTTTTGTTTCCAACTATGGTGCACAGTAATAAGAAGAAAATCTAGTGTGATGAGTTGTGTTCAGAGATTTTTATGGATATGGCATATATAGAAAACTCCTACAGATTAAAAAGTAATCATCCATTTTTAAGAAACCCTCAAAGATTTTAGGAGATGCTTATTTGCTGGCCCTGCACGCGGATTTGGAGAATTTTACAAATATAGGGCTGTGCTACTTCTTACAGTGCTCTGAGATGTCTGCTGCATGGCTCCAGAGCTAGGTCAAGAAACACACATTTTCCCTCAGGCTATGTTGACACACTGAAGATAATGATGAATTTTATCAGCATGAATGCCTGCCTTTGACGAGAGATGGTTCCTGGGATATCAGAAGTGCAACGTGTTTTCTGGGGTCTCTTTATAGCCCTTTAACATTGGACATCGTTGAGGCAAGTTACCAAATGAAGTAAATGTAAAAGTGCAGAGAATAAGATTACCATTACAAACCCCCCCCCCCTCCCCAACACTAAAACTGGCAGGGATTACATTTTAAAAATCGCTATCCAAAATGGCTCAAAAAAAATGTAAACCTTTGTCAAAAGCCACTTCAATATCCTTGCTACTAAGGAATTTAAGCAGCTTCGATCAGGCTTCAACTGCACATTCATCTCACTGCCAACTTCAGACCACAGCAGCAGGACAACACTATTTGCAGTGCAAATTCCAAGGAATCAAAAAATATATTTATATTTTTCTACATTATTGTAAATTTTCATCATCCATGCACACTTCTGTGGAACACAAAATGTGGCAATATATACAAGAAGAATAAATATTTACAAGAATTAATATTTACAAGACAAATTCAATCACATGTGTCTAACAATAGAAAAAACCTATGAAACCTAGCCTGGTGAAAAATCTGAATTAAAAGCTGAAGATGCTGAAAATGAGATTTATAAATAGAAAATGCTGGAAATGTCAGCATGTCAGGTAGAGCCTGCGAAAAGAGATATTGCCCGTGCTGGGCGTTTGAACATTTTCTCTTTAAGTTCAGCCTTGAAGGCCTTGGATCAACTCATAACATTTTCACTTAAGGAACTAGCATGTCCAAGTCCTTCTTCAGAAGTCCAAACACAAATATCTATGGCGACATTTAAGTTTGGTACTGAGGGAGTAAGTACTGTGTCGGAGACAATTTATAAGTTGTTAAACCAAGGCATTGGTTGTAGTTCTAGTTGAATGATCAGTCCCACAATATCACTGATACAACAGTGGGGTGATTAACAACTAACTAGCAACAAAGGAAGGTAGACAAAAATGATGGAGAAACTCAGCGGGTGAGGCAGCATCTATGGAGCGAACGAAATAGGCAACGATTCGACCCTTCTTCATTCAGGACCAATAATCTGAAATATCCACCGGCAACTCTGCAACTAAATGAATCTGAATTTTCAAAATCTAGTATAATTGCCTGTAAACATAAACCCACTAGATGGTCAGATCATACCCCATTATTCACATGTCCATCTGAAAAGGAAATCTGTCAACCTTACCTAACTTTTCTTAAACGCCACCATCACATCTGCCTCCACCACCTCGGCAATGCATTCCTGGTCCCCACCTCCCGGTGTAAAATAATTTGCCCTGCTCATCTCCATTATATTTTTCCCTCACCTTATAGCTATGTCCTCTAATGTTGGGCATTCCTACCATGGGGAAAAGGTTTCTGACTGTCTATCCTATCTATGCTTCTTGTACCTCTATCAAGTCTCCCTTCAACCTCTGACTTCCCAGAGAAAACAATCCAAATCTATCTAATCTCTCCCTGTTGCTGAAACCCTCTAATCCAGGTAGCAGCCTGGTAAACCACCTCTACACCCTCTTCAAATCTTTCACATCGTTCCCATCATGGAATTCTCCAAATGTGGTAAAACATAGTCTTAAAAAGCTGCATCAAGACTTCCCGACTCTTGTATTCAATGCCCCCAACAATGAAGGCAAGCATACCGTATACCTTCTTTACCACTATCTACTTGCACTGCCACCTCTAGTGAGCTATGAACTTCGATTCCAAGATCCCTCTGCACATTAATGTTGTTATGGTCTTGCCATTAACCGTATACTCCATCCTTATATTCAAACTCTCAACATGCTATTTGTATACCCATTTCTGCAGCTTATCTATATCCAGCTATGTCTTCTGACAGCCTTCCTCACTGTCTGCAACTCCTTCAATATTGTACTGTCAGCAATCTTAAATCAAGCTGCTGATTTTCACATTATGCAATGCCCACGGACAAACACATTGCTATAATGTATCAATGTTATCCTACACTACAAATACTTTTCTTTAGCTGTAAAATATTTTGGAAACAATAGAAGCCTCTCTGCCATATATTGTGCAGACCAGCTAAAAAAAAAATCAAGGCCATGGAAGTTCAAAACATTTTTTGTTCTAACACAGCATTTATTACACCCCGCACGTTGTTACGTTATTGCAGTTGAATCAACATTGCTGCAAATCAAATGTCGTGAAAGATCATGAATTTGAATCTCAGTGTCCTATCTGGGACATGACAATAAAACACTCTGGACTCTTGAATTTGATCGTCAGTATTGTTTACCTCACCACCGATGCTGATTGAGCTGCTGAGTATTTCCAGTGTTTTATTTGAAATGAATATTTTGCACAAAGATCAATGAATGGGCCGTGAGGGGGAACGTGGGTATAAGGGCACTTTGAAGAAGTGTCTCGACTTATTCCTCTTCTCCAGAGATACTGCCTGTCCCGCTGAGTTACTCCAGCTTTTCGTGTCTATCTTCAGGGCATTCTCCATAACAGGGTCAGGATGAGTATTTAATTCCACGTAGTTAATTCAAACCTTTGTTGCTTGGCTTGATCAGGACCCTGGTCTCTGGTGGTTAGACTCCCCTGTCATTAAGCCGCTGAGGCAATAAGGTGGGGAACATTTAATCTCATTACAAACTGGCTCACCAGAGCCTGAATGTGCTCCACAAAGGGGGGTCACCCGCGGGTCAGCCCAGGACTAGGCCCCTGCGCCCCAAACACAAGCCCGGCCTCTGCTCCCTCCCTCCCTCCCGCACTCACTCACTCACTCACCCCTCGTCCTCCTCGTTCTTGCTGGCGTTGATCTTCGAGCCTTCCATCTCCTTGTTGGTCGGCGGCTGTAGCTGCTGCGACGACGGCGCCGCCTGGCTCCCGTCGCCCGCCCGCCCCGAGGCCTCGTGGCCAGGGCCTCCGCCGACACCGCCGCTACCGCTACCGCTACCGCCGCCACCGCCGCCGCCCACGCCTTTGGACGCATCGGCTTTCGAGTCCGTCGCGTTGCCGAAAGCCTCGTTGTCTACCGGGCCGCCGAAACTGTAAAAGGCGGCGTCGAAGCCGTCGGGACCCGCCCCGGCGCTGCCGTTTTCTGTGAACTGAGCCGAGTCCGCCATCTTGACAAGAGCTGGAGCACGAGGGCGGGACGGGGAGAAGGCGGGACTTCCGCCTGATGGACGGGCGCTGTCACCAATCAGCAACGGGCCCGCCCCACTCATCTGCCGCACTTGGCCAATAGTGGTGGGGAGGGCGGGACTTTAACCTGATGGACGGTAACTGGAACCAATCAGCAACGGAGGCTCCCCCGCCGCTGCCAGATCTGGCCAATAGTAAAGGAGAGGCGGGACATGTGTCTGACTGATGGGTGTTCACGCCAATCAGCAGCGGAAGTTCCCCTCCCGCTCTCCCACGCCTGGCCAATAGTCATTGAGAGGGCGGGATCTTACCTGATGGACGGACTCATTAACCAATCAGCAACGGAGCCTGGACCATCGCTCCGGAGAGGGCGGGACAATGAACAGACAATGAACAACCGGTCCCGGATGACGAGTGCTGACGGCTGTGTGACAGCGCGGTTCACCAATGGGTGGAGAGAAGGAAGGCAAACAATGGCAGGTCTCAGCCTATCGCAGGCGGCGGGGGGCGGGAGCAGCGCTGATTCTGCAACAATTCAAACCAGCATCTGCTATTCCTTCCTATCCACTTAATACATTCTTCTTCTTCTTCTTTCGTGTGGCGTGCACAGCATAAAGTTGTTGGATAACTTGTTCTATTTGATCTTCCGGTTGTGCACATCGAGTTGACTGCATTAGTCGAAACAGGGCGGACCACGTGAAGGTTGCAATCTTCCACCCCACTTAATACATTGATGTTACCACATCCCATCTACTAAATATTTCACAAGTTACCATGCGCTTTACCTGCATCGGCCTCCCCTTCAATTTTTTTTTCAAAATCCAGTTTGCATCATTTTTGTCCATTTAAATAATTTAAATTATCATTAAATAATGATAATAGACACAAAATGCTGGGGTAACAGCGGGACAGACGGCATCTCTTGATCATCTTTACAGTTCACATGTCTCATTCATTTGTTCTGTATCTATATATACAGTACCACCGTCTTTGTCTCACGTTCCCCTTTCTCCTGACTCTCAGTCTGAAGAGGGGTCTCGACCCGAAACGTCTCCAAACCTGTCCTATCCAGCTTCTTGTGTTTCTGTTAGACTGGGCTGGCAGATTCGCACCAACGAGGATGTGCAGTTGATTGGCTTCCTCCTGAGGAATTGAGAAAAAGCTTTTGTTTCATATTTTTAACATATGCAGCTTTCTGCATTGCAATGAATGAGAAAACTTGCTTGCAGCAGATTTCAATAAACTCACTGTTCTCTATTGTTTGATACCATAAGTTGCATCACAACTCAATTTCATAAAGGTTAAAAGCATTCCTGAACGTATTAAGCTAGAAATATTTGACAGTACACTCAATCAACTTGCATTTATTTCTTTGTGTATTGTATCAGTTTATCGTTGTCACATTGTTCTTGAATCTGGTGATATGCTGTGTTATCAAGCACCGGGTCTCATAAAAAGATTGTTGAGTAGGTGAACAAAAGCAGAATGAAAAGATATATTTCAATGAATATTTCAAATGAGAAAGGGAGGTGGAGAGATTTAGGGAGGGAAATTTTAGAGCTTGGGTCCAGATAGCTGAAAACATGGCTGCTAATAGTGGAGTCGTAAAAAAAATAGATTTGTGAAAGAGGTTGAAGGAGGGGCAGAGATCTCATAGAATTGGAGGTACACAAAAGGCTGGAGAAACTCAGCGGGTGCAGCAGCATCTAAGGAGCGAAGGAGATAGGCGACGTTTCGGGCCGAAACCCTTCTTCAGACTGCTTCATAGAATCCTTCATAGAACCCTTCTTCATAGAATTGTAGACTGGAAGATGGAAAGGGACAAGGCTATTGAGAAATCTGAAAAGAATGAGATTTAATTTGCTGGATTAGGTCAGTCAGAAAATGCAAAGATGACAGATGAAAGAGATTTTGTGCAAAAAAGGGTACATACAACAGTTCTGAGAAGATCCAGTTCAAGGAGGGGGCAGGGGCATTTTGGAATACCTAAGTTAAAGGAAACAAAAGCACGCTTAACAGTTTGATGGTGCAGAGATGGGAGACATGAAGGAGATGAAACCAGGCAGTCTGTTGAGAAGGATATTGGCTGGGATTCTCAGCTCTCAGTGAAACAATGACAACAAACTGATAGCCTTGGTGGGCAATAGCACACCACGCACAAGAAGCGCAAGAAGCGCAAGACAGACACCATTGTATGCAGATGCCGAGAAGTGTGTTCAGCTCTGGCTGAACAACTTCTGATCTTGTGACATGGACTCGATAAGAAGTTGTTCATCAACCACCGGGTGCCAGCAAAGCAGCACAATCACTCAAACTGGGGAGGAGTTTACAAAACCGAAGCTGAGAGAGCTGGCCTGCAACAACACAGGAAGAGAAGCCTTGGGGTGGTAGCTAGGATTGGAGGAAGAAGAATTAAACTAAGGAAAGACATTCCCATTACAGCTGGAAAATGATGGAAAAGCATTGAAGGAGGACGGTCATAGAGTCAGAGTGATACAGTGTGGAAACAGGCCCTTGGGCCCAACTCACCCACACCGGCCAACATGTCCCAGCTACATTAGTCCCACCTGCCCGCGTTTGGACCATATCCCTCCAAACCTGTCCTATCCATGTATCTATCTAACTGTTTCTCCAACTTTGGGATAGTCCCTGTCTCAACTACCTCCTCTGGCAGCTCGTTCCATACACCCACCACCCTTTGTGTGAAAAAGTGATCCCTTAGATTCCTATTAAATCTTTTCTCCTTCACCTTAAACCTATGTCCTCTGGTCATCGGTTCACCCACTCTGGGCAAGAGGCTCGGTGCATCTACATGATCTATTCCTCTCATGATTTTATATACGGTGTGAGCAAAGTTGAGCCAAATCAAGATGCAATACCATGAAAGTTGAACCACAGTCCAATCCTTGTGATTCTGATAGAACGGCATTTTTATATCATAACGTATTCAGCACAAAATGGCTAACTGCTACTACCAACCCGACTTAACTTATCTTTCCAAACTTGTCACTTCCTTATGTTTTATGTTTATTTACCTTTTAAAAAAGCGTACTCCTACTTGTGTGTAATACATAATTTCACTCCATGGCACTGCATTGAAACTGCCATCACTAACCACAAAACATCACCTGGTTAAAAACAAGTAGAGCAGAAGTTCCTCAGTGCACGAAGGTGATTCAGATTCTCATGGCCAAAGTGCTGGAGTAACTCAGCGGGTCAGCCAGCATCTCTGGAGAACATGGATAAGTGACGTTTTGGGTTGAGACCATTCTCCAAACGTTTTGTCCGAGACCCGTTGATTGTAATAGCACATAGAAACATAGAAACATAGAAAATAGGTGCAGGAGTAGACCTTTCGGCCCATCGAGCCAGCACTTCCATTCAATATGATCATGGCTGATCATCCAAAATTAGTACCCCGTTCCTGCTTTCTCCCCATATCCCTAGATTCAGTTAGCCCAAAGAGCTATCTTCAAATCTCTCTTGAAAACATCCTGTGAATAGGCCTCCACTGCCTTCTGTGGCAGAGAATTCCACAGATTCACGACTCTCTGGGTGAAAACGTTTTTCCTCATCTCAGTTCTAAATGGCCTATCCCTTATTCTTAAACTGTGACCCCTGGTTCTGGACTCCCCCAACATGGGGAACATTTTTCATGCATCTAGCCTGTCCAATCCGTTAAGAATTTTATATGTTTCTAAAAGATCCCCTCTCGTCCTTCTAAATTCCAGTGAATACAAGCCCAGTCGACCCATTCTTTCATTGAAAAAGCATTGGGGGACACATGCCTAATGTGGGCAAAGGGGATTAGTGAATGAATGAGTGAATGAATACGTTTATTATTCATAATTCACGATGCAACCAGTCAGCAAGCTCTCTACTGTACACCTGTAGAAGTTAGAGAGAGTCCTCCTTGACAGACCAACTCTTTATCCCTTCTTCAGACCTCTCTCCAGAGATGCTGCCTGTCCCGCTGAGTTACTACAGCATTTTGTGTCTATCTTCGGTGTTGACCAGCATCTGCAGTTCCTTCCTATGAATAAACCGGCAGAGTAGTCTTGATGAGCCGAATGGCCTAATTATACTTCTGTCACTTATGATCTCTAAATACCAACCTGGGCAGGGATAACATCATTTTTATTAAATAATGCCATGGAATGTATTCATATCCACCTAGACAGACAGGCACTATCCCAATACAATGACATGCTTGAAAGGCTTTATCTGCTAAAATGCAGCATTCCTTCACCGCCAACCTGCACTGTGTGCTCAAGGCTTGTACTGTCTTGTTGTAACACTACAGCACACTTAACAGGCCACTGGTCCCAAATGGGCACTTTAAGATGCACACGATAAAGAGGCAAAACTGGTTTGGAGCACTTCCTCATTCATGGGCAAGTCAGAAGCAAGTTAATGGACCCATGTATCAATATATTTGAGTTGATATTGCCTTCCTGTTTTATGTCTTTGCTTTTTAATTCCTTCACTGAGTCCAACATTGTGTAAATTCCTTTCTTTAGACTTTAACTTTAGACTTTAAAGATACATCTTTCATCTTTTGACCTCAAAAGAGACCATTTTAACAAATTATGTTTCTCTAATATTGCATGTTAAGTTTAGTCTGTGCTCTGTTAAGGGTGCTGCATGCTTCAACATTGAGAAATGTGTAGTTATGTCTTTGGGAACTGTTTCTCCTAGCTTCCTGTTTTATTCCGATGACCTAATTCCTGTCCGGAGATGCTGCCATGTCCACCTGAATTACTCCAGCATTTTGTGTCTATCTTTGGTGCAAACCAGCATCTGCAGTTCCTTCCTACACATTGTTCGCTAAATGGGTCTCTATCTAATCAAAATACTGGAACAGTTGGTTATGTAAAATATGGTTATTGACATCGACAGGTCGACAGGTGTATTGTATTTTGTTAGATAGTAAATTGATTGGGAGACCTGTTATGTCAGACGTGAAACAATCTCATTTGCAGCAAGCAACACATCATCTAGTTTAGTACAAACAGCAAACAGGTTCCACAGGCTGGGTTTACTTCACAGCTGATTATTTTATCAAAGCTTATAACAGAATCCAGTGCAGAGTCTCTGAGTTTTAGTCAAATTATTTATTCAGTAAACTACAATGAACTTCTAAGAAACCTGATAGACTCCACGAGCAGCAAATATTCCACATGTAAGGGTGAGGGTTTCATACTTAACCTCTTCTGCCATCCTTATGTCATTCACTTAGCTCTCCATTCAGTTGAAGATTAAATAGGTTTTATACACAAATCCGAAAAAAACTTCTTGCATATGTACTTAAAGTGTTTTCTATTTGATATCAAAGGCTCCATGATTAAAATACAATCCACGAGCTTCAAACAAAAAGATAAATAAATTAGAGTTTAGGAGTCTTTGTGCCTTCAGCGGCCAGCCAGAGGTGAACCAGTCATCACTGGAGCCATTGAGGAGATTGCTTTCATACCTGCTCCTTCAGGTGAAGCAGAAATTCATAGTAGGACATTGCTGATTCAGTGCGGTCATTGATCAGATGCTGGATGAATATGGACCGGGAAGAACTGTCATCCCTGTCAAAGAAAGGCCGGCAGAATTAATCCATGGCACCGCTTAAATATTCCTGAATTGTCAAACACTCCAATATCTGGTCATCAACATCACAGAGTGAAGTGGACAGTATTATTATCATTTACAGTACATGAGGCTGTTAAAATCACCGTAGACATGCATGGTTTGTTGCATTTCGGCTCATTTGTGCTTCTGCTGATGCTGTGACCGAGTTTGGGACAGCCATTCTCATGCTCTTTTCCCACATTCCCTTAAACTTATTCTTACACTTTAAAATGAAATCGGCTTTCAACACGTTTACCGAGTAAAAGAAAATTCTCATCTCCTCTTTGCTTCTTTTACCTTTCACCACAAACCTGTGACCTTTGGTCCCTATACTACAACCATTAGAAGTAGTTTGTCCTAATTGACTCTATGAACAATTTCATAGTTTTAAACAATACACAATAGGTGCAGGAGTAGGCCATTCGGCCCTTCGAGCCAGCACCGCCGTTCAATGTGATCATGGCTGATCATCCCCAATCAGTACCCCGTTCCTGCCTGCTCCCCGTATCCCCTGACTCCATTCTCTTTAAGAGCCCTACCTAGCTCTCTCTTGAAAGTATCCAGAGAACCGGCCTCCACCGTCCTCTGAGGCAGAGAATTCCACAGACAAACACTTCCAATTCATTTCCCCTTCAAGGGAGCAAAGCATGCTTCCCAGTCTTTCAATGTACAATATAAAGAGACACTATTTGTCCTCTGTCCATTGCACTTATCACACATACATTGTAGCTGCCGTACACTGAAGTTGGTAACACTGACATTTCTAATGCAACCTTACATATTACAGTATTTCCCATTGATAACTGACGATGCCACCTAATTTGCAGTGGAGATTGTAGTAATTTTCCCAACTGGGTGTTTACAATCCCTTTCCAACCTACTTCACCTCATTTCATCAGCACCATATCCTGTTCCAACTCTTGTGCTTCCCCAAAAGTGTATTCAAGAAGCAGAAATGTTAAAGTAAGATTATTTTCTGAAGGAGGGTCTCGGCCCAAAAGGTCACCGATCGTTTTTCCTCAGAGATGCTGCCTAACCCTGAATATGTGCCTGTCTTCGGTGTAAACCAGCATCTGTAGTGGCTTCCTACAATCATTGTAACATAACTGAGGTTCCTCAACACTGCAATCATATTGGTAGACTCCTCTGCATCCTCCACAAGGCTTTGACCTCCCCAAAGTGCTCTATCCAGAATGATATATTAGATCCTGGAGTGGGCTGATAAAGAATGCATTTAATTTCCTGGCTTTTGTTCTCTATAAAGCATGATTCATATGATCGTTGAACCAACTTGGCTTGATCACATTGTATCTGTTAGATACCAAATGTCAATGTTATTGCACCCTGGTTAAAATTGTACCATTTATTTTATAATTCATGCACATACTAATATGCGATGTGTCACATTTCTCTGCATTATGTTCAAGATGCTGAATTACCAGTCTCTATCCTGCTGAAGTCTCTTACTATTTGCCTCACTGTTTAGCTACCAAGATTAGCTAACACTGGTGCACAAAGACCTAAGGTTTGGTCATCCAGGGTGTGCATCACATTACATCGGTCGCTGTAAGGCTTTGGAACAGGGCAAGCCTTGTGAGCAGACACACGTAAGTACATACACACAGACTGTCACTGTCGCTGTACTGTCACTCTTGCTCAGAAAGATGTAAAAGATACCAACACACCATTAAATGTACCACCAGGGAATTCTCTCTCTGTGTCCAGGCCAAAGCTGATTTATTTGCCAACACGCAAAGAGATGATTCTGCTCCACTATTATCATTTCATTTACTGGGAACTTGCCATGAACGAGGGGATACTAAATATTTTGAATTACATTGAATTGGCAGCAAAGGAAGAAACCATGGAGGCCACCAGGTTTGTGCGAATATGTATGGTCTGTAGGAATTTCCTCTCATCCTGTCAGTAAACCTTTTCCCATTCCTTCTCTCCAGAGATGCTGCCTGTCCCGCTGAGTTGCTCCAGCATTTTGTGTCTATCTTCGGTGTAAACCAGCATCTGCAGTTCCTTCCTGCACTAAACATTTCCCATGCTTGCTCGCTCAGTTATCCAAGTTATTCTTCAATACTTTAACCATATAACAATTACAGCACGGAAAGAGGCCCTCTCGGCCCTTCCAGTCCGTGCCGACCATTTATTTTCCCTTAGTCCCATCTACCTGCACTCAGACCATACCCCTCCATTCCCTTCCCGTCCATATACCTATCCACTTTAGTTTTAAATGTTAAAATCGATCCTGCCTCCACCACTTCTGCTGGAAGCTCATTCCACACAGCCACCACTGTCTGAGTAAAGAAGTTCCCCCTCATGTTACCCCTAAATTTCTGTCCCTTCATTCTCATGTCATGCCCTCTTGTGTGAATCTTCCCTACCCTCAATGGGAAAAGCTTATCCATGCCAACTATGTTGTCTCAATCAATCAATGTAAGAGCATATCTGTACCGAATATACTGGGGACAATCTTATACTAAAGCCCCGAATGGTGTGAAGGGCCGGACACAGACTGGCTATGAGTACTGTAGATTTGCCACCGGGCAGCACTGAACCTTGTTACTACAGGTCGCTCATTCTCACCCACAGTGAGTGAACTTTAAAACATTGCCAGATGTCTTTTAGTGGAAGCATTTAAAGTGTATTCTGAGCAGAAGCATTCAGCTACATGATAATAAGTCTAAAATCTATGGGCTGCAGGACAAAGACTCAATCAATCTCCCCACTGAGAGATTCAACTAGAATGCCAATAAAAGAAGGCTTTTCCAAAGTGCAGGATGCATTCCTGTAAATTAGCTTCATATATCATCCGACGCCATATTTTATAGCCCTATAATTTGGACGATTGCAGGAATGTGTCATTGGGGTGGCACAGTGGCGCAGCAGTAGAGTTGCTGCCTTGCAGCGCCACAGTCCTGGGTTCGATCCTGACTGCGGGTGCAGACTCCGTGGAGTTTGCACGTTCTCCCTGTAACTACGTGGGTTTTCTCCGGGGAACTCAGGTTTATTCCAAATTCCAAAGACGTGCAGGTTTGTAGGTTAATTGCCTTCTGTAAATTGACCCCAGTGTGTAGGAAAGATGATGATGGGTGATTTGGGCAGACTCGGTGGGCCCAAGGGCATGTTTCCACGCTGCATCTCTAAAGTAAACTAAACCAGTTGCTTTGCCTCTGTGTGGGTTTGGACTATTCAAATATAGATATTTAAGTTTAGAATGATGGGGTGGCTGTGATGGCAACTGTTGCACACTCTGAGCACTTCTCAAAGCTAAAGACATCTAATGATGCTAAAGGCCCTTCAATATGGGTCAAATCTGATGACATTTCCCTGCTGGAAGCCTGTTTTGATGCTCTGGCTAATTCACCAATACTGTATATCAATGTCACGTCAAAAGTGCCTATGTGGCATAAAGTCCAAAGAGTTTAAATGAGATTATGAGAAACCTTGTACTCACTTAATGATAAAGCACGGCGCATAGTAAAGTCTCTCCTTCCTTAAAGATTCCAGCAGCACATGGATTTGTTTGGAAGCTGGACTTTCCAAAATGGGCAGCAAAGTCTGAAACACAGCAAAGGTATTGATGTTGACATTTGCTTGGCGTTTCCTCATGTTTGCCCAGACACATGGGCCTAAATTTCGTGGGAAGTAATTCTGTTGCATTGGCAGATGCTTCGCACTCGATCAAAGCTGCAGCACAATAAGCAAAGGGCAACTCCTCAGGAGTTCCAGACAGAGGCAATCAGTTCACTGGACTACATAGTCAGAAAACGACATCAGGAAATGAAGTCTGAAGATTTTATTTTCTGCAGCAATGCTATATCAAGAGTCAAGAGTGTTTTATTGTCATGTGTCCCGGATGGGACAATGAAATTCTTACTTGCTGCAGCACAACAGAATATGTGAATATGTAAACATAGTACATAACGGGGGAAGAGAAGAAAAAAAAGTTCATTAAATAACAAATATAGTGCAATAATAATATAGTCTTTTGCAGTACGATACGATCCAATACAAATGTATTCATCCCCGAAGGGAAATTGGTCTGCCAACAGTCACAACACACGACAAGGTACATGAAAACTTGAAATTAAAATTAAATTAAAAGTGAAAAAAAAGAAAAAAGACCAGCGACTGTTGGCTGGCTGTCGTGTGCACGGCTCCTGAACCGGAACGAACAAACAAACAAACAAACAAACGCAGGTTTACCCCCCGGGCAGAGGATTCTAAAACTAGTGCCCCCTCCCCCACAACGGGTCCCCCATCGTTCTCCCTCATGGCGGGCCCCCCCACGCCAGGTTCCCCGTTCTTCTTCACAGGGGTCCCCCCACGCCAGGGTCCCTGTTGTCCCCATCTGTATATTTCCACAAGTGGGTGTTGAAGGCAAGACAATCCCAACGATTGAGAAAGATTTTGACAAACATCTAAAGAGACATATTAAAAGGGCTGAAGAAAATCAAAAAGTGCAGATACTTAAAATTTGAAGTGAGGAACAGCAAGTGGAGGAAATCAGATCTTTGTCCTAAAATGTTAACTCTGCTTCTCTTTCCATCAATGCTGCCAGACCAGCACACTACTCCAGAATGTTATGTTTCTAGTAACATGTAGAATAGTGCTTATTCGATTTCCTCTTAAATATATTAGCGCTGTTCAGTTCAACTGATGGAGTTTTAAAAAAAATCTATCCTAAGATCCCTATCCTTAATCCTGTTTACAATATTGCCCCTTGAGTTTAGTTTTCCCTTCAAGTGGAAACAACCACCTGCATCGACCTAACAAATCCATTCACAATTTTAAAGTCCTCCATCAGATTACATCAGTTTTTCCGACATTGAAGAAAAGGGCCCTGTCTGTTCAGTCTTTCCAGAAAGATTTTATTTCCCCTGCTGAATGTAGATTATTAGAGCCATAGAGTCATAGAGTGATACAGTGTGGAAACAGGCCCTTCAGCCCAACTTGCCCATACTGGCCAATTTGTCCCAGCTACACTAGTCCCACCTGCCTGTGCTTGGTCCATATCCCTCTCCTTCTCCTTCTTGCGTATGGCGTGCACAGCCTAAAGTTGTAGGACAACTTGGTCTATTTGATATTATTTGATTGTGCACGCCAGGTTGATTGCATTCGTCGAAACAGGGCGGACCACGTGAAGGTTGCAATCTCCCACCCCATCCATATCCCTCCAAACTTGTCCTATCCATGTACCTGAATAACTGTTTCTTAAACGTTGGGATAGTCCCAGCCTCAACTACCTCCTCTGGCAGCTTGTTCCATACACCCACCACCCTTTGTGTGAAAATGTTACCCCTCAGATTCCTATTAAATCTTTTCCCATTCACCTTAAACCGATGTCCTCTGATCACTGATTCCACTACTCTGGGCAAGAGATTCTGCGCATCTACCCGATCTATTCCTCTCACGATTCTTGCACTGTCCCCAATGTTTTTATTGTCCTTTTTATATAATAAGGCTTAAACCGTTTAATAACCTGGTCAGAAGTAAAGGGAGTGGCAACACAGACACAGGACTTACCACAGTGGCTGGTAGCGAGGTATAACTGGTCACGCCCAGTACATCAACGAGGAAATTAGTGTTGCAATTTCTGCCGACCCAGAGATACAGAGCCTGGGGAACACAACCCACAATCCTGGTCACACAATTATTGGATGGTCCCAGTAGTCAACAAAACACAATTGCTTTAGAATACACGATATACGAGCTGTCCAGCAGTGCTCAGCAGCACCTTTCATCCAAAACTGCTAGATTCCATCGGTGGAGAGCATACTGACTGGTTGCATCATGGCCTGGTTCAATAACTGGAAGGAGGTTGTATAAAGTGGTGGGCACTGCCCATTCCATCATGAACATTGACCTCCCCGCTCCAGAAGAGATCTTCAGGAGTCACTGCCTCAAGAAGGCAGCTAATATCATCAAAGACCCACACCACACTGGAAACAATCTCATCTTGCTGCTACTATCGGGAAGAAGGTCCCATGGCCTCCAGGTTCAAGGACAGCTTCTTCCCATCTACGATCAGGTTCATCAACTACACCGCACTGCGCTAACTCAGCAACTAACTACTGTGGACTTTCTAATAGGTTGTACAATGTACTTCAGCGTGCACTATTATAGTCTGCTTACCTATTCTAATTGATAGTTTATTGTATTGTTGTTTTATTGTATATTTATTCATTGTGTCTTTGCATTAATGAGCCGGTGAAACTGCAGCAAATAAAAATGTCATAGTTCCATTACTAGAGCGTATGAACATTAAACACTCATGACTCAACTCTTCCCTGTCTCAACACTGGGTGGTGTTGGTGTATAGGGAAAGGAAGCCCGATGTACTGGCAAGCCCATAACATTAATGTATTCCTGACTATAAAAAAAACAGCTATAAAAATGTGTAATATGCCAATCGTGATTTCAGTTATTATATTCCTTTAGGTAGGTGACAGTGCCTTCTGAACAAGGGGTTTGAAAGAGGTATATGTGGACAGTCACCTAGACCCCAACCCTTGCTAACTCAGTACTCAATCCAACTGTCCCCCAGTCACCCCGTCCCCCAACTATTGTTCGCACAGATCCAATCCTCTCAACCTGACCCTAACCATCAGCCGCTCTGTCCCTGACCCAATCATCAGCCGATCACTCCGTCCCCAACTGTTGATCACACAGACCCAATCCTCAGTCACCCGGACCCCTGAGCTCGGCCAAGCACTCCCCAACCATCAATCCACCAGAAACCACCTGGCTCCCAAACGGCATTCATCTCCCAGGTGCAGAGAAACTAGACACCAGAGGCTCTTTCAGGCGCCGGTCAGGCCACATTTGGAATATTGTGAGCAATTTTGGGCCCCATATCTGAGGAAGGATGTGCTGGCCTTGGAGAGGGTCCAGCGGAGGTTTACCAGAATGATCCCAGGACTGAGTGGGTTAACGTATGATGAGCGTTTGTTGGCACTGGGCCTATATTTGCTGGAGTTTAGAAGAATAAGAGGGGACCTCATTGAAATGTAAAAAATAGTGAAAGTCTTGGATAGAGTGGATGCGGAGAGGATGTTTCCTAAAAGGACTGGTATTCCCTGTCAGGAACATCTTCACCTTTCTAACAGGCAAGTGATCAAGCTTTTCTCTTCTCACGCGCCTGGAGTTGTTTGCTCCATGTTGCCTCCATAAAAACATTGACTTTAATAGGTGGCCATGACAGGGAGGTGTCTGGGACTGGTAGAGAGGCTCCACGTATGTAGGTTCTCTTCCCATGCAGCATTTACACTTACATTACCACAGTCCATTAGGAATGCCCCTGCCAGTGTAAGACCTTCTGCAGATAGCGGTATCAAGGCTGGCCTCTTTACCGTCCCGGTGTCTGTTTCCACACAATCCTGCTGTTAGAAAGAAAAATAATGAAAACAGTTTGATGCCGTTTGCTAATCTCACTACTACGACCAATCTCTCTCTCTCAGTCTATCTCCATCAGTGCTGTCTGTATCTCTATCTCTCTCTCCCTCTCTCTCTCCCTCTCACTCTTTGTCTCTCCCTCTCTCTCTCTCTTGCTCTCTCTCGCACTGTCCGTCTCTCTGTCTCTCTCTCTCTGTCTCTCTTTAGGGCCTGTCACACTCTCCCGAGTTATTCACAAATGCTCCTGAGTTTTCAAACTCGCAGAATGTTCGTAATGAGTCCGTAGGAGGCTGTAGGAGTCCGTGGATATATCGTAGCGGCTCGTTATGCCAGCCGTAGGTACTCGGGGCATCAGGTAAGTCGGGACATTTTTTCCAGCCGAAAAATCCATGGACTCTACGGCCTCCTACGGACTCGTTACAAACATTCTGCAAGTTTGAAAACTCGGGAGAATTTGTGAATAACTCGGGAAAGTGGAACAGGCCCTTCACTGTCTGTCTCTGTCTGTCTCTCTGTCTCTCCATGTCTCTCTCTCTCTGTCTCTCTCTGTCTCTGTCTGTCTCTCTCTGAGTATCCATAGCTTGACTGAAGCAAGAGCCCATTTACAGTGTAACCACAACACTCACATTGTCAACAGTCTCGCCATTGAGGTAATCATCGATGCGATACAGATCTGGGTAAACCATCTGCAACACAAAAGTCAGCGGCTGCTCCATCAACTGAGACATCCTGAAGACCCGTTCATCCAGAGTCATTGTAAGACCCGTGTGGAAGGCAGGCTGGAGGGCAAAACGTAATGCATTTTAAAAATCAGTAAGAGAAAGGTTAGGATGTATATCTTTACAAGAAGACTTGGAAAATGATCTACTTCATGCCGAATGCTATATCTTAAAAAAATCCCTTAGTCCTCGTAAACAGAGAGGAATGTCCACCACACCAGCACCCTCGCTAAAGATAGACACAAAATGCTGGAGTAACTCAGCAGAACAGGCAGCATCTCTGGAGGGAGGGAAGGGGTGACGTTCAAGGTCCAGACCCTTCTTCAGTCCACCTTCGGTTTAAAAAACCAGCATTTGCAATTCCTTCCTACACCACCCTCCCTGATATTGTGGGAGATGTCGTGACTTCAATTTAGGAACACAACCTAGCATTTTTGATAGGGCGACGTTACATTAAAAGTTAAAATTTAAATTGTGTGGTCCAAACTCAAACCAAAATGATTTGAGTGCTACAACCAAACAAATATTGCCAAATGTCATTAGATTCTAGAATATGTTTCTCAGAGATTTTGCCCAGTAAATGCGAATTAAATCCTTTACAAAAGGGCGACACGGTGGTGCAGTTGGGAAATACAGTGGTGTAGCGGTAGAGCCTCTAACGTACATCAGTGACCTGGGATCAATCATGATTTTGGGTGCTGTCTGCGCGGAGTTTGCATGTTCTCCCTATACCCGCGTGGGTTGCCTCCCACAGCCCAAAGGCGTAGGTTAACTGGCCTCTGTAAGTTGGCCACCCAGTGTTGAGACAGGGAGGAGTTGAGTCAAGAGCCTTTAATGTGTAGGGAGTTGATGTAAAAGTGGGATAATATGGAACTAATGGGAATGAGTAGGAATAAAGAACTGCAGAAGCTGGTTTACGGAAAAATATACAAAAAGTGCTGGAGTAACTCAGTTATTCCAACACTTTGTGTCTTTTTCAATGTGAATGGGTGATCAGTGGTTGGCGTGGACGGTGGATGTAAGTGCCTGTTTCCATGTTGTATGGAAATTCTGAATTAAATATCTAGCTGGAGATCTGGGAATATTCTAGGCTCAGAGTATTCAATTATCTACAAGAAGTACGTGCGGAATTCATCAGGTCAGAGTTGAAAAGCGACTGTTACACTAAGGACGGAGGAATGCTCAGATCTCACACAGATCTGATTTGTTATCTGATATTCAAAGCATATCTCAGTGTGCTCTTATCAGTTGGTTTAAAGTATCTGGTTCTTGCCTGAAAGAACTGCCAAAGCCTGCTCTCGACCATCATCCTGGATGGCCTGTTTATCAACCCTAATCATGTCAAAATCTAAAGAAAATTTGTGTTAAGTCCGGGGATAGACTCCGTTTCAGAATTTCCACATAAACAGCGTGGAGGTTTGTTAAAAATTGTAACATCTCATAGTATGGTAACAGACTGATGTTTATTTTCTCACTACCGGGGGTGGCACAGCAGTGCAGCGGTAGAGTTGCTGCCGAACAGCGCCAGAGACCCCGGGTTCAATCCCGACTACGGGTGCTGTCTTGTGCAGAGATTATACATTGTCCCAGTGACCGTGTGAGTTTTCTCCAGGTGCTCCGGTTTCCTCCCACCCACCAAAGACGTACAGGCTCGTAGGTTAATTGTCTTTGGTGAAAAAAAAATTGTGAATTGTCCCTGATGTGTCGGATAGTGCCAGTGTGCGGGGTGATCGCAGGTCAGCACGGTCTCCGTTTCCACGCTGTGTCTCAGAGGGCTTAATCTACAATTACAAGGATTGTGGAAGGAGCAGACATTGTGGGACTAATTACTTGACCATTTCACCCTCTAATTGCAAACAATCCCTTTAGTGTCCTTCATGTCAGAGAGGAATGTTCACCACTACCCTCCCTGGTATTGTGAGAGGTGTCATGGCTTCAATTTAGAAACACAGCCTCGCGTTTATCATAGGGCAACGTTAGATTAAAAGTTAAAGTTAAACATTTGTCAACCAAACTCAAACCAAAATTATTGCTACAACCAAACAAATATTGCCAAATGTCATTAGATTCTAGTATATGTTTCTCAGAGATTTTGCACAGTAAATGCTCATTAAATCCTTTACAAAAGGGCAACACCATGGCACAATTGGGCAATACAGTGGTGTAGTGGTAGAGCCACCACCTTACACTTCAGAGACCCGGGGTCAATCCTGGTTGTGGGTGCTGCTTGTGCGGAGTTTGCATGTTCTCCCTGTTGTGGCAAGATTTCATCTCATTTAATGCTGAACAGTCTTCTCCGTATTCTGTGGCTCTCACCTGCTTCAGGAGGGCCAGGACGTAGAGTGGAAGCTGCAGCAGGGTGTTGGGGATGGGGAGTGCGGCGTGCTGTGGGCTGTGTGCTGACGTGCGATAAGCAACAAGAACGTCAGTCAGCATCTTGATCAGCTCATCTCGGCTGCTAGAGAGCGACTGCCTCACTGAGCGGTCCACTGCTGCAGGAAAACACAGAGAGAGATCTTGTAAACACGGGGAGACACAAAACAAGTTTACTAACCTAACAGATTGCTGGTAATCTCCCTGGAAAATGCCTCTTTAAAAGTTTTCAAATAATAAAAATGTTAATATTAAAAATATATCTTTACATATCAGTTAGTAATATTAACCTTGAACCAAAAGTGATATCAACCACTGTGGTGGATGTTCATGTTAAAATGTATTTGGTGTGTTCTGTTGCTTTTTACTGGTATGGCTGAATGGCAAATGAAATTCCTCATATGTTGCAAAACATACTTGGCTAATAAAGTATGATTATGATTATGAAATATTTTTGCCTCTGCTCAGCTATCTGTACAATATCTCCTCTTATACCCCGTGGGATATTTGTACTTCAGGCTACCTCACAGGGCCAGAGACAATAAACAATAGACAATAGGTGCAGGAGTAGGCCATTTGGCCCTTCGAGCCAGCACTGCCATTCAATGTGATCATGGCTGATCATCCCCAATCAGTACCCAGTTCCTGCCTTTTCCCCATATCCCCTGACTCCGCTATTTTTAAGAGCCCTATCTAGCTCTCTCTTGAAAGCATCCATAGAACCTGCCTCCACTGCCCTCTGAGGCACGATCCTGACCTTGAGTGCTGTGGTAATTCAAATGCATGAGAACACAAAAAACTGCAGAGGATGGTGGACTTAGCCCAGTCCCACACAATCACGGTCACAATTGACAGCATCTGTATGAGGTGCTGCCTGAAGAAGGTGGCATCTGTCATCAAGGAACCTCACTATCTCACTCGCAATGCCCTCTTCTTCCTGCTATCAACGTGCAGGATATACAGAGGTCCAAGTCCAAAACCATCAAATTCATGGACAGCTACTTTCCTACAACCATCAGTTTCTTGAACGACCTGCACAACCCTAATAACATCTCAACAATGGAGTAGTACGGACCACCTTTTGCACTTCATGACTAGTTTTCTAATTGTGTTTTTGTACTGCTGTGTTGTTTCAGCAGCCTTTTTCTTTTAATTGTACAATTTATGCATAAGCCTAATTCATGTTAGTGTGTTACCTGCATATATGTGCCTGTGCTGATGCTGCTACAAGCCAGATTATCATTGTACCTGCACCTCGTCAAATGTGTAGGAAGGAGCTGCAGATGCTGGTTTAAACCGAAGATAGGCACAAAATACTGGAGAGCCTGAATGCAGGAACAGGGTACTGATTTTGGATGATCAGCCATGACCATGTTGAATGGTGGTGCTGGCTCGACTGGCCTACTCCTGCACCTACTTTCTATGTTTCTATTCAAGAACTGTTGTTTAACCCTCTAATGCCGAATAGTTAATTCGTGGTCTTACCCATCTTAGAAAGAAAGCCCACAATAATGCCGACATTGGCTCCTGCATAAACGTCAGCTGGAGAACTAACAACCGGGAGGCAGTAGGTGTAGATGCGTACTCGTCTTTCACCTAAAAAACAAGAACAGTCTCAGGCAGTTTCATCACTATCATGTTCAAACAAACCTGGCCAAAGACATTGAGGAAAAACCTTGTAGTTGGGGGATTTGGAAATGTATAGAACAAGGGGTTGTTCTACCAAGAGATGCGATGGTTAAGATGAGATTTAGTAGATGTGCTCAAAATTAATGAAATACAAGTTATTAAAAAAATCTGGGTTCTAAAAAAAGACAATTTCAGTAATGACAATGAAATCTCCAGTTTGTTATAAAAATCCAAAAGGTTCATTAATCTCCTACAGGTAGGAAAATCTACCATCCTTGACCTTTTTTGAACAACATAGGACTCCAGACCCGCCCAATATCATTGACACAATATAACTGAGCTGCCTCCTTCAACTGGAAACAAATGGCAGCATTGCCAGCAGCATCTAAATCCCATGATCAAATAAATAACTAATGACTTCAGCTACAGAGGACGTCTGATAATCTTGGCATAACCCTTCCCATTTTATTGCCCTGCTAGAGTTCTTGAGTAGGAAGGAATTGAAATGTCGGTTTACACCAAAGTTAGACACATAATGCTGGAGGAACTCAGCTGTAGAGTTGCTGCCTTTCAGCGCCAGGGACCCAAGTTCAATCCTGGCCACGGGTGATGTCTGTGTGGAGTTTGTATGTCCCCCCCCCCCCCCCCCCACCAGTGACCTACGTTGGTTTTCCCTGGGAGCTCCGGTTTCCTCCCACACTCCAAAGACGTACAGGCTTGTAGGTTAATTGGCTTGGTAAAATTGTAAAATGTCCCTAGTGTGTTTTGGGGAATGTTAATGTGCGGGTATCACTGGTTGGCGTGGGTTTGGTGGGCCGAAGGGCCTGTTTCCGCGCTGTATTCCTAAACTAAACTAAAAGGTTATAAACATGTTCATGGAAACCACCACGCAGAGGTCCAGGGGGTGGATGGAGGAAGGTTTTTGAGTCCTCCATCCACCCCCTGGGATGTGCACTGGGTAACTCATTTTGGCACTAGTTGGGGGACTGAATTCCCACTTGGCTGGTTTTCAAGGACTTGGATAAAGGACAGAGAAGGATCCTGGATTGAAATGTCACCCATCCACGTCTTCGAGAGAGGCTGCCCGTCCCACTGAATTACTCCAGCACTTCTTGGTTTTTTATGGATAAGGTTTGCGGAAACTTTGAACGAATTACGTTCTACCTTGGCAGGAAGTGTAGAGGAGAGAGCACTGAAAGATCACATGCGAACTCTCAGCTATAGCGCCATCTATCAGCATTTGAAAGGCAAACTCTGCCTGAGGATAGACACAGGGCACAGTCAACATCTGCATTGATTGCAGGAAAGAGTTTCCATAGAAAGTGTCCACAATGAGACCTAAAGAGAGAGAAATAAAATAATAATTACCTCCACAAAACCAACGTATCATAGACCCGCATTAATATTTCAAAACCTTCCAAGGAGGCTGAGAGGATGTCGCAGAGCATCATTATCAAATGAAGAAGGGTTTCGGCCCGAAACGTTGCCCATCTCCTTCACTCCTTAGATGCTACTGCACCCGCTGAGTTTCTCCAGCCTTTTGTGTACCCATTATCAAATGAAAGTTGGCACCTAGTCACTTGGGGAGCGAACAAGGCAGTTGTCCTTTGACTTAGTCTATGTGGTTGAAGGAGCAGGTTAATGGAGGACTGAGAGGTGGAGACAGGAACAAGAGTAGTGAGAGAATTACAGAGCTTTGAGTCTTGGCGTTGAAGGCAGAGCTGACAAAGGGAATAATCACAAGTTCAAATTCAAGTGAGTTTATTGTCATGTGTCCCTGATAGGACAATGAAATTCTTGCTTTGCATCAGCACAACAGAACATAGAAGGCATTTACTACAAAACAGATCAGTGTGTCCATATACCATATATAAATATATACACACATGAATAAATAAACTGATAAAGTGCAAATAACAGATAATGGGTTATTAGTTATCAGAGTTTTGTCCGAGCCAGGTTTAATAGCCTGATGGCGGTGGGGAAAAGTCAGAATTGGAGGTTTACAGGGACCTGGTAGGATTGTAGGGATGATCCTACCAAAAGTGCAGCATTGCTTAACTGGGAATTAATGAATTCAGGATGCAGTTGAGCTTTAGATCATATTCAGAGAGCCATACTGCATGGAAAACCACACCAACAACAGCTATCCATCCTTATTAATCTGTGTGAATTACTTGCTGTAAAATAACCAGATCAAACACATGTATTTCATAAATCCATGTTCGAAGAGCAGAAGAAGGCCATTCGGCTCATCAAGTCTTCACCGCCATTCTATCATGGGTGATCTATCATTCCCTCTCAAGCCCATTCTCCCCATAACCATATTTGATACGGTTTTGGGTAAGCCCAGGACGACTCCTCCGCTCACCTTGTGTACATCGAATCCTCAGCATCCCCTCATGGCCGAAGGAACGGGTCAGGTAGCTCTGGAATTCGTGGTGGAGTTTTTCCACCAGGGCAGAACTGTGTATGTGGTGGAATGCTGGATAATAATACGTGGAGCCACACGTGTACCTGGAAAGACAAGCTGTAAAACGAAAAATAACCATGTAGCATGGGCATTGGTAAGGTTGTTTCAGAACCTAAAGGAAATAAAACGTAGTCCGAAAGTGAACAACCTTTCGACAGCCCTTCCCCCTCAATTAACTCTCCTCCCACATCCGTCTCCACGAGGATTCTCACATGCATTCATTTCAATGGACGTACAAAATGTTCTGCAGTAACAGGCGGTCGGGCTGAGGACGGTCCACAACACCTAGAATATAAGAGGGACCTGCAATAGGGGGTGGGGCGAGAATGGAGAGGGACCAACATGACTCTAAAGCGTACTTTTGTAACTTTGTCAGCGCCAGAAACCTGGCGACTCTTTGGTTACTTTGTGCATTGTATGCAAAAGTAAATGATTTCATTGGACATAGGTGACAATAACGTTTCATTGAATCATTGAACAGACCAGCTGATCCATCAGAGAGACACAAAATGCTGGAGTAACTCAGCGAGACAGGCAGCATCCCTGGAGAGCAGGAATGAGTGACCTTCTGGGTCGAGGCCCTTCATCAGACTGAAGAGTCTAGCATTTCATGTCTATCTTCAGGTTAAACCAGCATCTGCAGTTCCTTCCCACACTGTATCAGTACAGAAATGATGAGCCGAAGGGCCTCATTCTCTGTTGTATCTCTCCATACAATACAATGACGGGCACCAGAAAAAGGGACCACATCACCCCGATTCTGGCCTCTCTCCACTGGCTCCCAGTTGCATTCAGAATCCATTTCAAGCTCCTCCTTTATCTATACAAAGCTTGCCCCCAACTACATCCAAAATCTGCTAACCCACCATTCTACCTCCAGGTGCCTCAGGTCGGCCGACTTGGGGCGACTGACTACCCCGCGGTCCAGGTTTAAGCTCAGGGGCGACCGTGCTTTAGCGGTTGCAGCACCTAGACCGTGGAACAGCATCCGTCTTCTCATCAGAACTGCCCCCTCCATCGACTCCTTTAAGTCTAGACTTAAAACTTATTTCTACTCACAAGCGTTTCTTGAGGTCCTCTGAGGGAGCGCAGTATGTATGTATTTATGTATGTATCGTTGATCTATGTACCATTGTATGTAGCACGTTAGTACCTGCACTGATGTAAAGCACTTTGCTTTGATTAATGAGTTGTTTTTAAATGTGCTATAGGAATAAAGTTGATTTGACATGACTCTCTCTCAAGCCTGCAGCACAGATTCATTCCTTCCCTCACAGCTCCAACAATTGGCCCACCCAACTTCCCAAGTATAGTTGGCTCTACGTCATGGAATCCCACTCATCAAAGGCGACTGTTCTTCATCTCTAACTGCTTCTGAAGGACCAAAACTGCTTTCTTTGATCTCCTGATCAAAGTTGTTAATCTACAACTAATCCATAGGGACCATTTGCTGTCTAAATGCCTGAGAATGTTGACTATGTTTAATCATGCTCCATAAATGCAAACTCCCATGGTGAAAATCCCCACAGTCAGCAAGAGTCTGGAATGCTGATCTAGAAGCAGCAAAAGAAACATTGATAGATCCCGTCAGAAAAGAATGACCAAGCTCTTTTCCTCAAAGAGGCCTTTTACGATTCATGAAAAGTTTCGAACAAATAATTCCACGTGTTTTGGGGAGGGGAGATCAAAAGTACTGGGAAAAATAAATGATTGAGAAAGGGTTAGAAGGATATCATAAATTGGGTTCAAATGAGGTTTCATCACGTTGTGTAGCAAGTACACCAGAAATTGGTCAGACACCTTAGGGTGGCGTGGTGGCGCAGTGGTAGAGTTGCTGCCTTACAGCGCTTGCAGTGTCAGAGACACGGGTTCGATCCCGACTAAAAGGTGCTGTCTGTACGGAGTTTGTACATTCTCCCCGTGACCCCCGCGTGGGTTTTCTCTGAGTTCTTCGGTTTCCTCCCATACTCCAAAGACTTAAAGCCCTGTCCCACGGTACGAGTTCATTCCAAGAGCTCTCCCGAGTTTAGAAAAAATCAAACTTGTGGTAAGCAAAGAGAATGAACGTAGCGGGTACGTCAGAGCTCAGGGACATCACTTAGAGGCTCGTAATGCTAACGGCAGGCACTCAGGGAGGCTTGCTATCGGCAGGTAAGCACGGGAAGGCTCGTGACGAATTTTCAACATGTTGAAAACTGTCCACAAGAGCCCAGAGTACCTATGAGAGGCCATTACCGTAAATCTCCGAGTTCGAATCAGGGCAAACTCGGGAGAGCTCTTGGAATGAACTCGCACCGTGGGACAGGGCATTAACAGGTTTGTAGGTTCATTGGCTTGGTATAAGTGTAAATTGTCCTTAGCATATGTAGGACAGTGTTAATGTGCGGGGATCGCTGGTCAGTGCGGACTCGGTGGGCCGAAGGGCCTGTTTCCATGTTGTATCTCTAAACTAAACTCAACTAAACCTGTGCTCTAAATTCCATTTATGCATGTGTAACCTTTTGCTCGTTTTTCGTAATGTACAATCAGTCATTCCTGCAAACTACTCGATGAACATCCGCTCACCTTGTGTACATCGAATCTTCAGCATCCCCTCATGGCTGAAGGCGAGGGTCAGCTAACTCTGTGTGGGGCAGGCAGGCAATACACATGGATATCACCTCCCTACAATGTACCAGGTTAGCTATGCTACACTAGGAGGGGGAGAAAAGGTGGGACTTTAAGCTTAGTTACCTAATATTGGAGAATTATATTGGTATCTTACATCGGTAGTGCTCTAATGTTGCGGTAATGGACTGCTAAGCCCAAATGGACTTTACTGAAGAAAGTAAAGATAAACAACATTCCCTACAATGGTACAGAACAGGAGAACAACCAGCCATTGTATCTATTCCAGTACCGTTTTGTTATTACAGGTTGTTGTTATCCGATTTTGATGCCTGAAAGGAGAGATGCAGGCTTAGTAGGAAGCTGGAATAGCGAACCCGATGTATACTTGAAGCGCAAAATGAGAAGGGTACCATGGAGTGGCACTGTTTTGATTATTCCTCAAAATAACCAGAGCAGGTAAGAAAGGCCTCATTAGTTGTTAAATTTGGAAGCTTAGAATTTCATCCTTGCTATTAAACGACCAAAATGTAGTACATGCGTTCACAGACTGCCTCAGGGTGTCCCTTTCTTAACATCAATCGCAATACTTGGGATTCGCTTGCTCTGGACCAGCCAACTTGGTGAAACGAGATCACCACAGGGGCGCGTGCAGCTGAGAAGAAACTCACAGCAGAAGCTCAGAGGGAACGGGCCGTGCGCAGGGCTCGAGCTGCTTCAACGTCTACTGCAGCACCCACCCATCTGTGTCCCAAATGCGGGAGAGCCTTCCGGGCCCGGATCGGTCTCACCAGTCACCTCCAGACCCACAAACAAAAACACTGAAGTCATGGTTCATGGTTCCCCAGACTGATTCCTGGGATGTCAGGACTGTCTTATGAACAAAGACTGCATAGACTCGGTTTATACTCTCTAGAATTTAGGAGATTGAGAGGCGATCTTATAGAAACTTACAAAATTCTTAAGGGGTTGGACAGGCTAGATGCAGGAAGATTGTTCCCGATGTTGGGGAGGTCCAGGACAAGGGGTCACAGCTTAAGGATAAGGGGGAAATCCTTTAGGACCGAGATGAGAAGGACTTTTTTCACACAGAGAGTGGTGGGTCTCTGGAACTCTCTGCCACAGAGGGTAGTTGAGGCCAGTTCATTGGCTATATTTAAGAGGGAGTTAGATGTGGCCCTTGTGGCTAAGGGGATCAGAGGGTATGGAGAGAAGGCAGGTATGGGATACTGAGTTGGATGATCAGCCATGATCATATTGAATGGCGGTGCAG
This sequence comes from Raja brachyura, assembly GCA_963514005.1. The sequence goes on from OY740818.1 coordinate 18,497,994, forward strand.
GCTCGAAGGGCCGAATGGCCTACTCCTGCACCTAATTTCTATGTTTCTATGTTTCTATGGTCTTCTTCGACTACGAAGGGCGAACAACAAAACAAGTATATGCATGAGATACTTAACAACATTGCTATGTTTAGCGTATAAGACACTCTACCCCTATTACTGTATATATATCCCAGGGCACTGACTGGCTTTGCCATTGTCTGAACACTCACCTATAGATGCAAGGTCCGTATACTGCTGGCTCAGCAGGAATAGGTCCACCCCTGTCTGTTGTCCACAAAACTCAAGTGCAAGCACTTTGTAGAAATTCACAGCTGACCCCAAGTGCTTGGCTCCCTTGTGGAGAGGGAGAAAGGAAGAAACGCTCATTCAATTCAAGTATTTTAATTAAAATTCATGTATTCTAAATTTAGATCCTCCTGCATGTCTTTGTGTACAAGTTCATACTGTGAAAGATTGGAAGGCGATGCACTTGCATCTCAGGAACAACAAAGTTGGTAAGTCCAGTGCCCTCATAAAAATATCACTGTTAACACTCGACTTACGCAAGTTACTGTATGACAGTGATTAACAGGACCAAGAAAAAAACTAATACGTACTGGGTTCATTCCGAGAAGGTTAGAAATGTAAAGCAAATAAATTAAGTTCAAATTGCACGGGACATTAGTTTGAACCCAGACAATTGCCATTTCTTGGGGAAAATGGTTACATAAAACAACCAGAAAGTGGTGGAGTAACTCAGCAGGTCAGGCAGCATCGCTGGAGAATGGTCTGAAGAGGTGCCCCGACACGAAATGTCCCTATCCATGTTCTCCAGAGATGCTGCCTGGCCCGCTGAGTTACTCCAGCACTTTAGTTTAGTTTAGAGATACAGCGAGGACACAGACCCATCAGCCCACCGAGTCAGCACTGACCAGCGATCCCCGCACATTTTAAATTACAATTAGAACATAGAGCACTTGTGCAATAACTCCAGGATATGCACTCAACTAAGAAAACCAAGCCCCAAGCCAAAGTATGATCTAACTAAATACACCAACTTACAATAAATAACTCCATTTGCGGAAAAAAAACCCAGCTACCTATATATTAATTCTCTTTAAAAAAAAAAAAATCATGTAGATGCAAGTACATCATTGGAGTTATCCAATGGGCACCTCCCTTCATTGGTGCTTCGTTGAGTTAGGCCCAAGACACCTCGGGAAGGTCTCAACAGTTGGTTCTGGCGTCCCATAGAGGTAACCAAAGGAGAAGCCAGATAAGAGGAGAAAGGAATATACTGCTAGAGACTGGCTACCCTTATAAAGGCAACTGAACTATCCTATCACCGACTGGAGGACGGTCCTGACCGACCATCTACCTCATGATGGGGACATTCAGAATATTTTTAATTGGACTTTATTTGACTTTATCTTGCAATTTCACATACAGTGTATGTAAGTAAGCAAGTTTATTGGCCAAGTATTCACATACAAGGAATTTGCCTTAGTGCTCCGCCCACAAGTAACAACATGACATACAGTGAGTTACGAATGACTCAGAAAACACTAAACATTAATAATAATAAAACATTAATGATAAAACACCATTGATCAAGTATATGACAAATAAAGCACTATTTCATATTGAATGTTGACTAAATGTTATTCCCTTTATCCTGTGTCTATACACTATGGACAGCCTGATTGTAATCATCATTTTGCTGGCTGGATAGCATGCAACAAAAAATATTTTCTTTGTGCCTCGGTACATGTGACAACAATGAACTAAAATAAAGTAAAATAAACCAGTGAATCCTATGCCGAGATTTCTTTGTGATTCCAGCTAACTTGTGAGATGGTCATTCGCTGACCAGTGAGGCTGCCCACTAAGGTAACGGTTCATAGGAGAAACGTCAGCCTACCAGAGTGCAGTCGCCAGGATCATCCCGTGGTTGCAAGGACCCACAGCCGGTGTTGGGTAACTGGGTCAAAAAGGCAGACACTCGCCCGCCACAGCACGTCAGGACCTTTTGAGCGAGCTGCAGGGCTGGTCCAAAGGCACAGGCTTTCTTCTGAGTGTCTCTGAACATACCTGGCAGTTCTTCCAGTAAGGAAATGATGAGCTGTGACACAGGAAGTGTTAAATTAGTGGGGACATTAGAACGGTCACACACAACTATTCATCACCGGCGGCCACTCGAAACGAGTATGACTGTCCTCTCATGGAGGATGCCCGTGCGTGACTTTGTATAACGTGAGGGGACTGGTGCACAGACAGCCACCACACGGTCTTTGACAGATCTGGGTCAGGATCCAGTGGCATGGAGACCAAGACGACTGCTGCAGCCTTCATCCACCTTCCCAGCCGTTGTGACGCTCCACTAAGGTCAGCCATCGTCCACTGCCTGTTCCACTGTTGAGGTCTTGGTTGGATTGCTCTTTGTCAGAGACCTCCCCCTCAACCTTACCGCCATGGATGACCTAACCTGGAGCATCGCTCCAGACGGCATCGCTCTCAGGATCTCAGGACCACACAAGCTTCTCCACCACGACAAGGTGACAATCCATGGAGAAGAACAATGTAGATTCATGCTTTCAGCTGCTGGTTTCATTTGATGAGGTAAAACCAGTAAACTTGAGAGGGGAGACCATTGTAGTTGGGAAGGCTGTTGCTACGGGATACTTATCAAATTAAATCTGTCAGTTGAATTGATGAGTACTGTTTAGGAATTTAAAAAATGAGGCTCAAAACTGGTGTAAATTGTGGGCCTTGGGTGGGTCTGCAGGAGAATCACAATACGATACAATACAACTATTTATCCCAGGAGGGAAATTGATCTGCCAACCGTCATAAAACCCAAGATAAATGAAACATGAAATTAAAGTGATGAGTGGAAAGTATTGGGGATGTGCAAAGATTTGGGGAGGGAGGGTAGGGGAGTGGGTCTACCCCACGACAGAAGGGGGAGCAGTTGTTAGCCACAGTTTGAGAGCCACAGGGAAGAAGGATCTCGTGTGGTGTTCTGCACTGCAGAACAGTGGAACCAGTCTGTTGCTGAAGGTGCTCCTCAGGTTGACCAGCGCGTCATAATGGATGCTTGGTTGTCATCTTCCAAAATGTTATGGAACGGTCATTAACGGTGGAGCAGACTCGAGGGCCAAATGGGCGACCCGTTCTTGTTTCTGTATTTTCAATGATTCCAGCAAGTAGCAATTTGGTAACAGGTGGAAATAGATGTCATTTGATTCCTCTGGTGCATTAAGGGCCTGTCCCACTTGGCCGCCATTTGCGAGTAATTTACGTGACATCAATTACACGTCACAAGGCACGACACGCACGTGATGCGCGCATGGTGCGCATTACACGCGCATGGTGCGTGGTGACATAGGCAGTGACACGCTGCCACTCGCGGCTTTGCAGGATTTTGTGATGTACAAAATCTTCGCGCGCCAACTGCGTGACGCGCAAATGACGGCCCAGTGGGGCCGGCCCTTTAAACTTGCTATTATTCTCCGTACTCACGTAAACTTCTGATTCTATCAGGTAAGAAAATTTAAAACAACGTGAGATCATGCACGAACTTTGTAGTGTGTGGAGCAGACATTGTCAACAGTCAAGATTTGATGGCATAAGTCAATGAAGGAAGAAGAGAGTAAGTATTATGGGAAGATGGTATAGAGCTGACATTTTCTTGCATGGAGTGCAAACACAATGAGTTGGATGGGCTTAATAGCTTGATTCTGTGTGAACATAACTACAATATACAATTGTAATTTGGTAATAAGATACAGTGCATGATCTTATGAGGACAAGAATTGTCATACCTGTCTACTTTGTTGGAGATTCACCAACATCTCATTTTCGTTTGGGACAAAGATATCTAAAAGAAGAAAACTGCATGTGATAACTGTGAAGACCGCAACAGAGATTGGTTCAAGTCAGTTGATTCGATGTTCTAGACACAAAGTGATGGAGTAACTCAGCAGGTCAGGCGGCATCCCTGGAGAAAAAAGGATGACATTTCGGATTGGGACCCTTCAAGTCCTACATGAAGCGTCCTCTACAGTAAGACAGTAGAGTCTGAAGAAGGGTCTCGACCCAAAATGTCACCCATCCTTTTTTTCCAGAGATGCTGCCTGACCCGCGGAGTTACTCCAGCACTTTGTGTCTATCTTCGGTATACACCAGCATCTGCAGTTCCTTTCTACAGATTCAATGATCTAGCCTGACTGAGTAGTCCAAACCCCAATTTTCGTTTAACAGTAGAAGAACATCCCATTATTTTTCCAGAAGAATTATCAAAATAAAATGGGAACTGAATCGGAGGATATGTTGGGATAGGGTTTTTTATTTGTTTAAAATGGGGATCAAAGAGGACTGTGAGAAATTCAGATTTAAGATTTAATCTGGATTTACTGGAGATTTACTGAATTTAATTTAAGAGCACAAGACCCACGTGGCCTTTAAAAGGGAGAGAGATATTTGCAGAGCACTAGGGAGAACACATGGGAATGAAGATAGACACAAAATGCTGGAGTAACACAGCAGCATCTCTGGAGAAAAGGAATAGGTAACATTTCGGGTCGAGACACTTTTTCAGACTCACAAGGGAATGAGATCATTTGACAGCTCTTTGACAAGTACAAATGACAAGTAGAGAAAAATGCTGGAGAAACTCAGTGGGTGAGGTAGCATCTATGGAACGAAGGAATAGGCGACATTTCAGGTCGAGACCCTTCTTTAGACTTATGTGGGGGTGGGAAGAAGAAAGGAAGAGGCGGAGACAGTGGGTTGTGGGAGAGTAAAAATTACATGTACAAAGGGCCAAAATGCTTCTAATTCTAGGGCATTTCTGCTTCTAAAGGGCCTGTCACACTAGCGCGCGATTAGACGCGACAAGCGCGACAAATTCGGACGCGGGGGTCGCGTGGGGGTCAGGCGATCCCGGTGCGAGTGAAGGGCCTGTCCCACTAGCGCGCGATTACACGCGCGACGTCCGAAGGAAGGACGTTATTTTTCATCACGTGACGATGCGCATGAGCATGCGCATTGCACGACGTCGGGCAGTGACGTCATCACGCAACGCCACGCTGAAGACGCACAACGTCAAAACGTCATCACGTTCCGCGCGACAGGATTTTGCCGCGCGTAATTTTTAAGCAGTGTCGGTTTTTGGACACTACGCGCGATGTCCACACCAGCTCCACACGAGTCCGCGGAACTCCACGAGACTCCGGCGATCGCAGTGGGACAGGGTCACGCGAGGCCGGACGACTAAAGCGACCACGGTAGGTCGCGCTTGTCGCGTCTAATCGCGCGCTAGTGTGACAGGCCCTTAATCCTAACAAGTCGTATTGCAAGAATGTTGCATTCTCATGCCCAGACAATTTAGATATGGAGTGGCCAGAAACTAATCTAAGAATCCCTGAACATTCACAGTGGTACCATTGGGATTTAACACCTACACAGTGTTGAGAATTAATAGGCTTCAGAGAACGGGTCCAACCACTGGATCTTCCAAGGCCAAGAGAGGTACATCTAACTATCACCCAGTCACGGGGGCCCAGTCACAGGGAGTTACAACATTTTGAGATTTAAAAAAATCAAGTCTGCAATTTATCCCATCAGATAAAGCATAAAAAGAAGTTTAATTTGACACCTAATTCACTTTCATATCTTCAATATTAAAAAGGTTATGGCTATTTTCATACTCAGAAATTAGCATCTTGTTCCCCATTGCCTTTCCATTGACTTAACACAGAAGCTGTGATCTAGGACAGTCAAAAGACCATAACGTTCTTAAAAATTAAGAGAACTCAATTACATTTTCAGTTATTATAGATTGAAGCATTCTGAAACAAATATGAAACAATATTACTTGGATGACCTGAAATTAAAGCATATAATTAGTTAGTTACCTAATTGTCGCAAATTACAAAATTCAATTACTAGATCTAAACATATATCCATTTCTTAAGAAAAGATAAACTTTTTTAAATTGCCTAAGTGTCCAAATAACATTCACACAATAATTCACAATATAACATGATTTTTAAATCTAATTTTCATGAATTTATAGGCAAAATGGAAGGAATTTACTGTTTAATTCCCGTAAATTAATGGCCATTTAAATCAACGTGAGTGGGTTTTAGTGGAACGAGGTGGATTGGAACGTTGCGGTTTGCAGTGAAGTCGGCATGAAAAATACAGCCGGTTCATACATTTTTTTTGTGCCCATTTTGCAACGTGAAAATGTGATTAAAGCCTTCCAAAAAACCAAGTTTTAATGTAAAAATAAATTGTGCACTTTATTTTCTCCCCTACGTAAAATCCTTCCCGTTGTCGGCGCTCACGGCTTTAGAAGATGATTTTGAATTACTCTAGTTAAGAAATAATCTAGCGTAGTTTAAAAATACCTTCATGAATGAAATGGCGGAGCGATTTCTCTTCAGCAACTAAATCGCCCGACATGGATCGATTTGCCCTGTCTGTGGAAAAACGGCATTTTAAACCCGCCCCCCTCTGAAAGTCACGCACACGGGGAGCAGCAGAACTGCAGCGCTGCTCAAGGTAAGTTTTGTAACATACCTACTTTAGTTGATATCCATCAATAAATGCACTTGTAGTGGCCATTTGGCTTGTTTTGTGTGTCATTAATGATGGCATGTGTCTTTAAGTTTTAGACTGCCCGTTACATTGTGGGTGAGATTTGTGACGTATTTTTCGCCGTGTTTGGGGGTAAAGTTTCTTGCGCAGAAGCTCAGTTGTTAGTTTAGTTTCGGACCAGCATGGAGAAGGTTTACCCTTTGACCATGCGTAGTGTAACGGAGACACGAGAAGTTTTCTAACAGTTAAAGCGATAAGCTGGATTTCGATGAAGATTGTAGTAACGAGTCGGAAGAAGTTTGGATGTACCTTATTGTTTTCATCAACAATAAAGAATTTATTCATCAAAAGACTGTGTTTTTGAAGACTTATCTGTGAAGAAGCTAGTATGCGTATAAAGACATTCCCCTTAACCGTGTAGTCCATTTAGCGGCTAGAGGGAGTAATCTCTTGAATGATATTAATATCTGCCGCTACAGCACCTAGCTCAAGAAACACTGGGTAAACTAATCCCAGCCCACCTGATCAACAATGACCTACCATCAGTATCAGCCATGACCATCATGCGGGGTCGAAACAGACTGTTGTGCAATTGGAAGACATTTACCGTGCTGGAGAATGTAATGAATCCAATGCGGGTTTGTGAATCACCAGGTAACCTAGGCAACAAGAGACAGCAAATACGGTTGGAAGTAGGTTTGGTCATTTGTAGAGCAATTATACTTGTTTTCCTGTTACACCATGGGAGCAACGTTGCCGGGGAGAGATCCTAGATATTAACTAACAAGCACAGATGGAGGATAGGTCTCATCAACCCACAACATCCCCATACTTTCAGATGATCATTCATCCCCCCTGTTGTGAAGTCTTTCCCACCGACTGAATTTCCATTTCTATTTTGAATTCCATTCAATATTTTTCCGTTTCAATTGCTCCGTATTTTATCCATAAGTTGCCAGCTATTTTAACCTGATGTATCAGCTACCAGGGAGTCGATTCCATAGTTCTGCATGTCAGTAGTTGGTACACAAGGTAAAGCTCTTGTGCATGACAGGCTGGTTGGCCCAGCCAGATCATTGCAAGAGCAGGACAGAGATTGAATATCCCACAGAAAGAGACTCACTTCCTGGCACTACAAAGCTTTTCCATTATTTACAAGGGCGGCCATGGTGGTGCAGCTGTAGAGTTGCTGCCTAATAGAGCTTGCAGCGGGTTTGATCCTGACTACAGGTACTGTCTTTATGTTCTCCAGGAGACCGTGTGGTATTTCTCCGAGATCTTCGGTTTCCTCCCACATTCCAAAGATGTACAGGTATGTAGGTTAATTGGCTTGGTATCAATGTAAATTGTCCCTAGTGTGTGGAGGATAGTGTTAATGTGCGGGGATCGCTGGTTGGCGCGGACTCGGTAGGCCAAAGGGCCTGTTTCCGCGCTGTATCTCCAAACTAAACTACGCACGTTAGGAGTGGGAGGAATACTGCCCACTTGTCCGAATGAGTGCAGGTCCTCCAACACTCAGAAGTTGGAACATTGTTCCCACTAATTTTTCCCTAACGTATCACCAATTTGTGACAAATGCCAGTGTCAAGAGGCTACTATAGCGCACTCATTCATCTTTTGTTCAAAAATTCAAAGGTTTTGGATTGAAATCTTTGAAATTTTCACAAAACTGTTTAAAATAAAAATGACACCAAAGCCAGAATGGCTTATTTTCGGAATGACAGAAGGTAGTTCGGAATTAAATGTGTATCAAAAGAATTTATTTGATTACGGCTTAATAATAGGAAAAAAACTAATCTTAAAATTTTGGAAAAATGCTCCTATATCAACATTAAATATGTGGATTTCAACTCTGTTTGAAACACTACATCTGGAAGATATGAGACTCCGCCTGGAAGGAAAATCAGAATTGGTCTGCATTTATAGAATGACTACAAAGATAGGGTGCAGGAGTACCTCGGGCCTTGGTCGGGGGGGGTGAAAAACTATCGAGTTGGTGGATTCATTTTGCATGACATATATAACATAATAACTGGCTTTCTTTCTTTTTCCTTTTCTTTTTTTAGGGTCTATCTTTTAACCCCCTTTTCTAATTCTTTGACCAAGGGTTTCTTCTCCCCTTTGGCACGCTCTTTCACTATCACAACTCTTTTCATATTTCACTCTCTTTCTCTCTATTCTTTTTCATTAAAAGCCATAACATTATGGGGTACAGAAGTTGGAACAGCATCCCAAGGCAGCTCAGTCCACTTGTCCACCCAACTCCTTAAACATTCAACCCCTCCCTCTGTGCACAGTGGCTGCAGTGTGTACTATATACAAGGTGCACTGCAGCTACCAGACCCAGTTCCTATAGAGGGAGAAGGGCATCAAACAATTGAAAACGCCACCTCCTGGTGATTTTATTTTTAACCCCCGACTCCTCAAACACCGCTCAACATCATGCCTTAGAAATATATCACTGTTCCTTCAGTACCAGCTATATAACTCCTGGAACTACTGTACCTGTTCAACAATATTATGGAAGTAGCTTCACCAGAAGGACTACAATAGTTGAAGGTGGTCACTGCTCTCCCAGGGGAACTATAGGAGGCGATAAATACCAGTGAATGAAGCCCACATTCTTTTACTAATTAATAGCTAATAAAAAATAGTCAAGAACGAATACAACCCTGAGGTGGCACATGATCTAGCCACCTCCTCCTGCACAGTGGACTGCAGTCTTAGAAACATAGAAACATAGAAAATAGGTGCAGGAGGAGGCCATTCGGCCCTTCGAGACAGCACCATCATTTATTGTGATCATGGCTGATCGTCCCCAATCAATAACTCATGCCTGCCTTCTCCCCATATCCTTTGATTCCACTAGCCCCTAGAGCTCTATCTAACTCTCTCTTAAATCCATCCAGTGACTTGGCCTCCACTGCCCTCTGTGGCAGGGAATTCCACAAATTCACAACTCTCTGGGTGAAAACATTTTTTTCTCACCTCAGTCTTAAATAGCTTCCCCTTTATTCTAAGACTGTGGCCCCTGGTTCTGGACGCGCCCAACATTGGGAACATTTTTCCTGCATCTAGCTTGTCCAGTCATTTTATAATTTTATATGTTTCTATAAGAATTCCCCTTCATCCTTCTAAACTCCAGTGAATACAAGCCTAGTCTTTTCAATCTTTCCTTATATGATAGTCCCGCCATCCCAGGGATCAATCTCATGAACCTACGCTGCACTGTCTCAATCACTAGGATGTCCTTCCTCAAATTAGGAGACCAAAACTGGACACAATACTCCAGATGTGTTCTCACCAGAGCCCTATACAACTGCAGAAGAACCTCTTCACTCCTCTACTGAAATCCTCATGTTATGAAGGCCAACATTCCATTAGCTTTCTTCACTGCATGCTGTACCTGCACGCCAACTTTCAGTGACTTGCGGGTACAGCAAGCAGCGAAGCAAGCTAATGGAATGTTGCCCTTCATAACAAGAGGATTTCAGTATGGGAGTGAAGTCTGTCTGGGATGTTCCCTGTTGACATTGCCCACAGTCTCATTGATCCATCTGGATGGTTCAGGTCAATAATAAAAGGTCCCATAGCTGCAGTTGAGGGATATCTCCGATGTCCTGGTGTAGATGATCCACCAGCAAGAATAGTGACACAAGTTTGCACAAAGCACAATCCCAGAAACAACAAAGGAATTCTGTTGTTTCCAGCTGATGCTAGTTTTATGGGCATGTTGGCCAGAAACTTTCTGAAGACAGATCTGACATTATACTCAAAATTATTTTGGATTCAACCAATGTCAATTAATACTTTCCGTTTAGTTAAGAGATATAGGGCGGAAACAGGCCCTTCGGCCCACCGTGTCCGCACCAACCAGTAATCCCCGCACATTAATATTATCCCACAACGGGAGCATTTTTTCACATTTACACCAAGCCAATTAATCTACAAGTCTGTACATCTTTGGAGTGTGGGAGAAAACCTACGCTGTTTACATCAGCTTAAAATAAATCTAATGAGAGCCATTGTGAACCTCACCTGTCTATGTTGTGCAGCAGGATTTTGCACACAATTCCCAGGTAACCAGTTTCCAAGGCACAGTCACTAACATCAAACACAAACAGGTACGTTACAGGCCGAAGCTGCCCAGCCTGAATAAGGACAGAGATAACAGCAAGCAATTAGTGAAACCAAGCTCTCGCCAGCAGGGGAGATGTACAAAGTACGTCACAGTGAGCGGTAGATGTCAGATGGGGAGAGAGGATGATGTTGCTGACTCGTGTTTTAGGGGAATTTGTTCACCTCAGCTGTCCATTTGCAGAAGGGTGCAGAGTGTAAGAAGTGACTGTTCACCAAGCGGAGGTGACATGATGCGTGCAACTAGCATCTGATCCCAGCACCCCTGTCAGCCTGACTGGGTTATAGAGAGGGATTGATCTAGTGCTGAGAGCCCCTCATCATTCACCAGTGATATACCTGCAGCAGGGAACACAAAAGGCTGGAGAAACTCAGCGGGTGCAGCAGCATCTAAAGAGCGAAGGAGATAGGCGACGTTTCGGGTCGAGACCTCTTCTTCAGACCCTCGATTCTCCAGCATCTGCAGTTCCTTCTTTAACACTTATATAACTGCAGCAGATGTATTGTACAATGTGCCTGTGTGGTCCTGATTTGTTCTGACCTTTTCCTACCTCCAGTCGCCCCCCCCCCCCCCTCTACTTTCAGTCTGACGAAGGGTGCCGGTCCGAAACGTCACCCATCCCTTTTCTCCAGAGATGCTGCCAGGCCCGCTTAGTTATTCCAGTACTTTGTGTCTATCTTCAGTATAAACTGGCACCTGCAGTTCCTTCTTACACATCAAGTGTCCTCTGCAGTGACCCAAAGCAATTATTCTGCACTGTGAGTCCTAATACAGGCTTGCAGAACGAGTATCTTGTACACTTGTATTCCACACAACAAGCAGAGCCGGTGTGTCTAGTTTGACTGCCTGAACGCGGGAGAAGAAGCGATAAGAGATAAGACTAAGGAAGAGATAAGACTTTTTTTACCTCCCATCACAGTGAGGAGGTGCCTGGAGGAGACTCACTGTGATGGATGTTCCTGTTAAATTGCGTTTAATTGGGTGTTTTGTTGCTTTCTTACTGTTATGACTACGTGGCAACAACATTTCATGCAATTATTTTTTTTGAATGACAAATAAAGAAATTCAATTCAATTCAATTCTGTGGTGCTTTGAAGAAATGAGGAAAAAACTGAGAAAAATGTTAAAAGCTACATCTGGTGCAGGTTCCTTCGCAACGTGGAAAGAATATACATTAAACAGGAGTTGTGTATAATATGAAAGGAATTAGCAATAAAATGAGTATGTTGGTACATCGGTACTCTGTATAGTGTAAGCGGCTATGGATAGTGGAGATAATTTGTCTCAGGCAGTGGCTTAATGGAAAAAGTCCAAAACAGGAACAGTGGTTAGAAATGGTGCGAGACATCTTTAATATGGAGAAATTGACATATTCCTTGAGAGTCAAGGAGAATTCATTTGAGAAGATCTGGGAAAAATGGACTGTTTATTTGAGCCATGACACCAATTAGATAAATGCCGAGCTAGATATGGGAAGATTGCGTTATATAGAACTAGATGGTATGTTTGTATGAATGTTGAATTATCTCCAGATAACTAATCAATGTAATGTTTTCTCTTTTTTTTAATTTGGTAAGTCTTATTCCAATTTTTTAATTTATCTACTTTTTTCTCTCTCTCTCCTTTTTTCCCCCCATCTACTTATTTACTTATTTTGATTGCTATTTTTCTTACTTTGTTTTATTTACGGTGATGGTGTTGCACTGTTTCGAAAGTATCTCTTAAAAATCAATAAAAATTTAAGTGAAAAAAAAAAAGAAAGTGTATTTTCAGTAAGGTTGTACTGGGGATTTGTACAGTGAAAGACTATACATCCAGGAAGGTTTGTATGCAATGCGTCAGTGTGTACTTGTTCCCTGTGGAGTGAAGGGATTTGTACCTGATATTCCATTGGTACCAGAAACTCCACCGCTGCATGCTGTAGTTCAGGCCGATTGTAAGGGTTCGAGGGGCTGCCAGTCGTGGAGTCAACGAGGAAATTCCCAGGAACTGGAAGGAGAGAAAACATGGGTCATGAACTCTTTACATGTTGGACTTTTGAGCTACAACGTGGAAACAGGCCCTTCGGCCACCGAGTCCCTGCCAACTTGCAATCACCCTAAAACACCAACACAATCCTACACACTAGGGATAATTTACAGAAGCCAATTAACCTACAAACCTGTATGTCTATGGAGCGTGGGAGGAAACCAGAGCACCCGGAGGAAACCCACATGGTCACAGGAAGAACGTGCAAACTCCGTACAGGCAGCACCAGTAGTCAGGATGGAATCCGGATCTGTGGTGCTGTAAGGCAGCAACTCTACCGCTGAGCCACTGTGCTGCTCCAAATTAGATCCTAATTAATCCAGATTCTCTTGTCAAAACTTTTCTACCACTGCCCCAGTCCCTGCCAACCTTCTGAATGACCAGCTATGCAGACTACAGGTATTACCATCTTCACACATGGCAATAAATCTCTCTGCAACCATCTCCTCTCCTCGCCTCCAGTTTTCCACTCTCCCTGCATGCTCTCACTGCCTTCCACTGCGTGCCCAACAGCACAAGTGTTCCGGGCATCATTTCATGCATCTGCTTCAGGCCGTCCATCTCGTTCCACCTTTCCCGTCCTGCAGAGACCCCCCATAAACCAACGCTTCTGCTGCGCTAGACACATTCTCAGATCCTGAAAGGGTTTGTGACGGTGACATAGACAGCTGAAGACAGGAAGCCAAAGCTGGTTTTAATCTTCAGGATATTTATAAGCGATCATGGAACTCTAGCTTCCAATTCCCTTCAGTAACTAGAGCCCTACTCCGAAATGGCCCTGGGACACGTGCAAGCTGGGGTTCTCATGCATCACTTAAATGAGACCCACACCACCCTGGCCACGCACTCATTTCACCCCTGCCATCGGGAAGAAGGTACAGGAGCCTGAAAACTGTAACGTCCAGGTTCAGGAACAGCTTCATCCCGACAGCCATTTCAGCTATTAAACACTACAACCTCGAATAAGCTTTGAACAACATCGACTAGTATTGGTTTTTTTTGTGTACATATGTGTGTGAGCGTTTTATTGTCATATGTCTCAGATAGAACAATGAAATTCTTACCTACAACAGCACAACAGAATATGTAAACATAGCACACTGTAAACAATATGATAAACGAGAGAAAAAAGAACAGTTCAGTGTGTGTCTAGATACACATACTCACAAATACATATATATATATATATATATATAGATAGATACAGTGCGCTATGTTTAAAATTTCTGTTGCGCTGCTCAAATAACAATTCCATCGTTCTATCTGGGACAATAAAACACTCTTGACTCATGAAAACTCCACTCAGGATAAAGGCCAGGGCTGATGCTGCTCCAAGACCACGTTGCTATCCCAGGACAGGGAATTCCGACCATTTCTGGCACTGGACAAGATAGTGAACTTTGGGTTGAAATGAGGCAGGAAAATCATTATCAAATGCCTGATGTGCTTGGCCCATTTGCTTATCAATCTTTTCACTACCAAACGATATCAGCCATGATCACATTGAACTGGCTTGAAGGGCCGAATGGCCTACTCCTGCACCTATTGTCTATTGTCTATTATCCCAAAGTAATGAATATTTTCTCAAGTCTATGCACTGTGATGATGTAGGAAACCGTATCTGGTTTGCATAAACAAAGCTTCCACAAAAAGAGATGAGCTGTTTTTTCAGTGACTTTGTGTTGAAGAAATGATATTAACCTGGACTTGGGTAGAACGACTGTACTGCTTTTCCAAACAATACGTTGGGATCGTTTGTGCCTAACTGTGAGGGTTAGTGGGGCCTTAGTTTACATCTTATTGGCAAGATAGTTGCAGCACTCCCTCTTCACTGGAAGCCCAAGCCTAGATTCCCCAAATGCTTCAATTCATGTCTCTTCAGCTCAGAAGTCAAAGTAATAACCCCTTTGTTCTAGTTAACCAACTAAAATAAAGCTGTATTAACTGTCATTTGTTTTTTAACATATATGTTGGTTCCCAAAACCACCAGACGGGAACAGGTTATTTGAAGTAATTGAAAACTATAAAGGTCCGGGCATCATTTGCACGTCACACAGATGGCGCACAAAGATTGTGTACATTCCAAAACCCTGGGGCGCCGTTCAAGACCGCACGCAACCGCCTACATCACCACGCATCAAGCGCGAGTAATGACGCACGCGACGCGTAAATTATGTCTCGTAAATGACACGTAAATGACGGCCCAAGTGGGACAGGCCCTTAGCTGTCCAGGTTCAGGAATAGCACCTTCCCTACTGCCATTAATTTAAAAGATTAATTGCCAATACACTGCTGCAAGTGCAGCCAAGAAATAAATAAGTCATAGAGCTTCCCAGTTCGATGGGTTTGAGGGGAGGCAGGTTGGGCAGGGTTTGGGTGGGAGTGTATCTGTTAAAACTGTCCACTGCTGCTGTTGTTAAAACGAGTGTGATCACATATACGCCCCAGGTCAGTCCCTCCTGTCCCCTCCCCCATCGGACAGCCGATACAAAAACTTGAAAGTACTGGATTCAGGACGACTTCTCTCCCATTGTGCCGCTCTAGTTACAAGAAAGATGTGGAGGCTTGAGAGAGAGTGCTGAAGAGGTTTATCAGAATGTTGCCTGGATTAAAGGCTATTAGCTATAAGGAGAGGCTGGACTGAATCGGATTGTTTTCTCTGTAGCATCGGAGGTTGAGGTGATGCCTGTTAGAAGTATCTAAAATTACAAGAGGCTTAGGGTAGACATCAGAACCTTTTTCCCAAAATGGAAATGTCAAAGACTAGAAGGAAGATATCTAGATGAGAGTGACAAAGCCAAGGAGATGTGCAGGACAAGTTTTTTTTAACAAAGAGTGGTGGGTCCCCGAAAATCACTGCCAATGGTGGTGGAGTCAGATATAATGGTGACATTTAAGAGGCTTTTGGATAGGCACATCATGGATATTGTAGGCCAAAGGGCCTTTTACTATGCTGTACTGATTTATGTTTTATTTGCGATGGGACTATTTAATGGACCTCTCATAAGCTAGAAATGTAGTGCTGATCTTCCAACCTACACCGTTATGGTCCTTGCACTTTAATCTGCACTTTCTCTGCCGCTATTACGCTGTATTCTGCACTCTGATTAGTTTTCTCAATGCACATCATGCATTTGATACTAATTTTTCCGGCCTTATTTCAATCCAAAGTTTGCATTCGCGACCAGTATGGAGCTTAATTACATAGATGTACGGCATGATTTGACTGAAGAGAATGCAGAACAAAGTTTTTCACTGTATCTTGGTACGTGTGACAATAATAAACCTATTCCAAAAAAACCTGCCTTCCAACTCCCTGAGCTTTACTCCTGTGCCTCACTGTGTCTACTAAACTCATTGACTAGACTACACTCTCAAGATGTTCATTATTCTGTATTTTGGCACAATCTACACTTGGATTTGGACACTGAGTAGGCCCAGAGCAACACTAGACGCAAGCGCTCGCTCCTACCTTCATTGAGGGAGAAACAACTGTTGCACTTCCAGTGCCTCTGATCAGTGAAGGTGACGAATGGGTTGATGTAGGTCTGACATGATGGACATCGAGGAGGTACATCAGGAATCAGCAATGGGGGCTCCTGGAAAACCAGCAAAGAAGAATGACGGCACAAGGTCGTTTCAGCATTTCTCTTGAAGAAATTGCAGAATTCTACAGATTCACCACCCTCTGACTATAAGAAATTCCTTCTCATCTCCTTTCCGAATTATCGTAGGCTCGAGAGACCAAACAGCCTCCTTTTAAGCCTATTAGAAAATTTACATCGCAGGTGAGGGACGGAGAGGCTGCTGGATATTGGGATATGATGTGTCAGCACCTGAAACTGCACGTCATTGTTGAGGCCTCGCCAATAAACAAGGGGGCGCAGCTCTGAGATGGATGATCTCACAAACATCCAAGATTAACCAGACCATTGGTTCATTGTCAGCTCCCTGGCGGCAAGTTGGATGGAAATGAACCCATGAAATAAAACTGAGAAAGACCTTCAATCTCCTGTAAAGAGAGTCCCTTGGCTTTTGCACAGTGCATTTATACAGTGGAATAATCCATCCGTCACATCAACAGTGCATTGCATGTACATTGATATCACTCGCTCTGTAACATGTGCAAGGGTTATTATGCATACATGATTCAATAACGTTGTTGGGCTTGATATTCCGCATGTAAGAATATTCTTTGAAGCAGCACTAAATGAGTGACTAACACTGGTTTTCTGTGAGGCCACAAGGAAACACCAGGTAGAGAATCGAGGACAAGGAGACATGGTTTCAGGCCAAAGAGATGCTTATTTACGACTGAAATGAGAAGGAATTGTGCTTCTGACGGTTGTGAAGCTTTGTAATTCCCTACCATAGAGAGCTGAGGAGTCATTAAGTATTGAAGATACTCCGGTATTGAAGATAGTCCGGTGGACTCTGGTTACCAAGAGTTATGGGAATCAGACATTATGCCAATGGGCACGGTCCACTCGTAGAATCGTCAATCCCCATTGGTGATAACTGGCATTCTGATAACATCCTGTTTCCTGGTCCATCAGAAAATGTTCAATACTATGTGAAATAATTTGTTGTCTGGTAATTATAAAGCATCACATTTGATTGAAAATTTGTAGGGTGAACTTATGAAGACGGTTGAGATTCCATCAGCAACAAGTTATTTATTAGGCTGAAGTTACAGGAAGATTCTTGGACCGCTTAGAAAAGTGTACTTTAGCTGTGCAAGACTCTGATCTAAGTGAAAGATACTGTGGAAGCAAAAAGAAATGCAAAACATTCGTAGCAGCAACGACTGTTGTACTGCAAGATAGCAAGCTCTGACACATGAAGCAGTTTGTGGCTGCTGTGAAAAATCACTGCTTGTGCCTTATTAAAGCCCCCGTCCCACGATGCGAGTTTACTCAAGAGCTCTCCAGAGTTTTAAAAAAATCAAACTTGTGGTACTTCAACACGAGTATTTTTTTACTCTTGGAAATCTTTCACACTGATGAAAAAACTTCACGAGTTTCTGCGTTTCCCCGAGTACCTGCCGTTAGCGTTACCAGCCGCTACGAGACATCCATGAGCACCGAGGTACCAGCTACGTACATTCTATGTACTTACCACGAGCTTGACTTTTTTTTTTAACTCGTGAGAGCTCTTGGATAAACTCACATCGCAGGACAGGGCCTCAAATCTTGTGCCAACTGCACTGGCAGTGTATCTGAGCTGCAGTGCCACAAACAATTCTGGTCAATTTACCCCCCCCCCCAGGTCTGTTCCTCCATTTTGTTACGTCGCAGAAGATGTGCACCTCAAGCCCAATTCTCTTCCCAAACAAAAACCTATCTCAGACTTGCCTGGGTCACATAATGTGATAAAAAAATGCATGTAATCCAAGGGAATCTCCATCACACCCAATTCTACTTACCCTGGAATCATTGAACGGTTGGCAAATAAACCCCAGAGGAAGTTTCACCTGTTTCAGCAGGGCCTGACTCTGTGGGATGTTCACCAGCGTACATTGAATAGCACTAGAGAGACAAGAACAAACACAAAATGATGATAGCAGCAGTTCCTTTTACACCCCCCCCCCCCCCCCCCCCCCGTGGACAGAGAGCAGTTACATTCAACAGATAATAACAGCAACTTTCATTTACAGAGCTCATTTAACTTAGCAGAAACATCTCAATGCATGTATTAATTAAAAAACGGAACCATACAATCATAGATAACCAAATGCTGGGCAGAGAGGTGGATTTTGAGGAGCATCAATTAGGACAGCATGGTGACACAGCGGTAGAGTTACTGACCGACAGCACCAGAGACCCGGATTCAATCCTAGTTCGATCCTGGCTACGGGTACCAGTCTGTATAATTTGTATGTTCTCCCTGTGACCTGCGTGGGTTTTCTCCAGGATCTCTGGTTTCTTCCCACACTCCAAAGACGTTCAGATTTGTAGGTTAATTGGCTTGGTATAATTGTAAATTGTCCCTAGTGTGTGTGTGTGGGTTAGTGTAAGTATGCGGGGCGGACTCGATGGGCCGAAGTACCTGTTTCCGTGCTGTATCTCTGAACTAAACTACAATTATAAGCATAGATAACTCTATGTCATCCAGCTTGTTTTACCATTTGCACTGCGCCATTTACCAGTTAGCTGGAAGATGTGGATGCCAATATGTAGTCCCACAGTAAAAAGCTGTAACTCTCAATGGCCATAAAATAGGTTACAATTGAGGGGCCCTTCCCTGCTATTTTCCGTTTGCTTGGCATGAGTAGAGGAGGGAAATAAAACAGGAAACCATATTCTGAGAGCAGTAAAGCAAGGCCACGATCTTCATGCAAAGGGACAGCAAACTGAGGTACCAACAGTCCTTTCAAAATACAGGTAGGTGTAGGGGCAGGTGGAGGTATGCAAGGGGTTCTGTTATAGAAAACCTCGTTATATAAACAAATATGTTAATGGGGGAAGGTAGGTTAGGGGCTAGAGGGTTTCTGACTCACGATTACAAAGTTATTTTTCCCATGGGATTTTCAAAACTTTTCAATAGCAATAAGCTTATTTACGTTGCTGCAAGCTAAAATTACGAAGGGCTTCATGTTACATTATTTAATGGAGCATCGTTGCACAGGTGTCAGCAGAATCGCTTTCTTGACAGTTTCAGTAGTCGCCCGAGGTTAAAGTAGCAGCTGTGTATTTAAGAGACAATGGTGTCTGATTACTGAAGAGAATTTACATGGAAGCAAATTGTCTCCATCTATACTGTTTAATTCAAAGCCACCTTTTTCTTGCTTGTCAATTTCCAAAGTAAGTTTTAAGTGATTCCCAACAACAGAACCATACCGACAGATATGGGAAAATGAAATAGGCCTATCTATAATGAAAGATACTTGGGAAGAAAGTTCACAACGTATACACCGTTGCTCGTTAAATGCCAGACATACCTTGATACAATTTAAAGTATTACATAGATTACACTATTCAAAAACAAAATTAAATAGAAATTTTCCTAACATCTCTTCTATTTGCGATAAATGTCAGAATTCAGAAGCTAATTTAACGCATAGTTTTGTAACATGCATACAACTTAATAGTTATTGGGCTGATATTTTTAGAATCATTTCTGAAGTTCTTAAAACTAAATTGGACCCCGATCTAAAGTTAATAACATTAGGACTTCCTGATTCAAGCCTAATATTAACAGTAAGTCAAAGAAATTTTCTTAATTACTGTTTGATAATTGGAAAAAATTTAATATTAACATTCTGGAAGGGAACATTATCCCCCACAATTAAAATGTGGACAGTGGAAATGTTGGAGACGCTGCATTTGGAGAGAATCAGGTTTGTCCTAATGGACAAATATGAACGTTTTGAACAAATATGGTCTCCATTCACTGACTATTTAAAGGGGTAGCTGAGCTCAGCATTGTAACTCAATAAGTACCCAGGTGTAGGATTAGATGAAAAGATCTATTCGGGGATTTGTATACACGTCTCTATAGATATTGTTATGTGAAATTGTTCCATTCATTGTTAAGATCTATACTTCATTTTTTAAATTATATAATAATTGTCTTTTATTTATTTATTTTAGTTTTTCTTATATAATCATAATCATTATTATTTAATCACTATCTCTATTGATTATAGATCTATTCTTTTACTTCTTTACTTTCCAAAAAAAACAGAAGCATACATAAATCATTTTGTAATATTTGTATAATTTTTGAAACAAATTAAATGTGTATTTGAAGAACTGTTATATTGTTGACAATACGCACTGCTTCTAATTAAAAAAAATATGTTTTTTAAGTTTTAAGTGATTCTCTAGTTTCCAATCAAAATTATGTCGTAACCATTTTGGCCTAATTCATCACTCACATTATTTCCAATTATGTTATAGAAATTTAAATTACCACAGGTGTCAGGGGTTACGGGGAGAAGGCAGGTGAATGGGGTTAGGAGGGAGAGATAGATCAGCCATGATTGAATGGCGGAGTAGGGTTGATCGGCCGAATGCTGCTCCTATCACTTATGACCTTATGAACTGCATGTAGACATAAAAAATACACTAAGTATTTGTGTCCCCCAAAGTCATTAAGCATTTTTAAAAAGAGAAAGGGGGCTAATGTAAAACCTCAAGAAAAGAACTTCCCCTGTAAAGTGAATGTGTTATCCTGAGAATGTGAAAGTTTGTTCAAAAAGGCGACTATCTTTCCACCAAGATTTCTGCTTGTCCAAATGGTATGCGTCTCTTACTCAGAGCTGCAGTTCAGCCTCTGCAAGCTAGGGGTCAGGTTTGGCTCAGGCGCTGAGGCTGGTTCTGCTCGTGGGACATCCTGTTGCTCCAGCAGGTTGATTGGCCGCACCTCGGCTTGCTGCCGATTCACGTTAGCCGTTGTCCCCATCGGCTGCTCCATGGGGAGTGTATCCTGCTGGGATTAACAAAAACATTTTATAGAACGCAATAAGAAGAAACATGTAGGAAGGAACTGCTGATGCTGGTTTACACCGAAGACCCAAAATGCTGAACTAAACTCAGCGGGACAGGCAGCATCTCTGGAGAAAAGGACTAGGTGATGTTTCGGGGCGAGACCTTTCTCCAGAACCATGGGCCACAGTTTAAGAATAAGGAGTAAGCTATTTAGAACGGAGACGAGGAAACAGTTTTTCTCACCGAGAGTGGTGAGTCTGTGGAATTCTCTGCCTCAGAGGGCGGTGGAGGCAGGTTCTCTGGATGCTTTAAAGAGAGAGCTAGATAGGGCTCTTAAAAATAGCAGAGTCAGGGGATATGGGGAGAAGGCAGGAACGGGGTACTGATTGTGGATGATCAGCCATGATCACATTGAATGGCAGTGCTGGCTCGAAGGGCCGAATGGCCTACTCCTGCACCTATTGTCTATTGTTTTCTTTAGACAGGGGGGAGGTGTGGAAAGGTTCAGAACAAATCAGAGCCGGCACCGATGACCAAGGAAAGGTGGAGCCCACAATGGTCCATGGAGTGGTCTAGCTATCACCTCTTGACTGTGGAAGGGATATATGGATCCAATCAGTGGAACAGGCAAGATGACTATGTTGGGGGAGGGATGGAGAGAGAGAGGGAATGCAGAGATTACCTGAAATTAGAGAAACATCTGGGTAGTACTATCTACAATAAGAAGAAACATGGGAATCATTTGCTTTTACTCATTAGTTAGTCAGGATTTGGGTGGAATTAGGCAAGACCCATTCTTATTTGCCCATTGTCAAGTGAAGTTACCTCTTGGAACAGAAAGGAAAGCTTGTACTTCCATGGAGTTTCATGCACATTTTAGAACAATTTGAAGCACTCTGCAGTCAGTGAACAATAGACAATTGACATTAGGTGCAGGAGTAGGCCATTCGGCCCTTCGAGCCAGCACCGCCATTCAATGGTATCATGCCTAATCATCCCCAATCAGTACCACGTTCTTGCCTACTCTCCATATCCCCTGACCGCTATTTTTAAGAGCCCTATCTAGCTCTCTCTTGAAAGCATCCAGAGAACCGGCCTCCACCGCCCTCTGATGCAGAGAATTCCACAGACTCATCACTCTCTGTGAGAAAAAGTGTTTCCTCGTCTCCGTTCTAAATGGTTTACTCCTTATTCTTAAAGTACCTTTGAAATCACAGAAATAAGTAGAAAATGCAGCAGACATTTTGATAACAACGTCTCACAAACAGCAATGCTTAAATAACCATATAAATTATTTCAGTTAGAAATGTTGATTGAGGGACGGATATTGGTCACAGGATCGGGGAGTCCCCCTTGTTAGAACTGGTGCCATGAGATCTTTTACATTCAATGAGTGCAGACAAGGCCCCAGTTAGCATCTCATATGAAAGTGCACAAAGTCCCCCGATGCCCTCATCTTCTCTTCAGCAGTGCTGAACTACTAGGGCGGCACCGTGGTGCAGCGGTAGAGTTGCTACCTTACAGTGCACACAGCACCAGAGGCCTGGGTTCAATCCTGACTACGGGTGCTGTCTGTATGGAGTTTGTACGTTCTCTCCGTGACCGCGTGGGTTTTCTCCAAGAACTTTGGTTTCCTCCCACACTCCAAAGACGTACAGGTACAGTTTTGTAGGCGAATTGGTTTGGTATGAATGTAAAATTGTCCATAGTGTGTTGGATAGTGTTAAAGTGCAGGGATCGCTGGCCGGCTCAGACTCTGTGGGCCGAAGGGCCTGTTTCTGCGTTGTATTTCTAAACTAAGCTAAACTAAACTAAACTACTATCTATCTCATTGGTGACCTTCAGACTATCCTTGATCGGACTTTGCTGGCTTTACCTTGTACCAAACTCCGTACAAGTCTTTGGAGAGTATTAATGGGAGAGAGGTCTGACCATGAAGCCCTCCCAACGTGCCACATTCAATCTCAACTAGGGTACTACAGTTATTCAGAAATAGCTGGGAGAAGATAAGAGAAAATACCATTCAGCGTTGACTACCACTAAGAGATGAGCTAAGTTGAGACTGCCTCTGCGATCATCGCACTGATTGGATGGAGAGGGAAGTGGAGGGGCTAATCTACAAAGAATGTTATTTGACCCCCTCCGTCACATCAGTGGTTTTAGGTGGGAGGAAAGGAAGATGGAAATAGAGATGTGTTTCTTTGATGTTCGGCATCACGCCCACACCCTCCATCATCAATGCACAATGCTGAACTGTGCACTGGCAGGGTTCAATGCAGATGAATTAATGAAAGGCCATCAGCCGGAAACGTCACTTAATGGTGTCAGACCGACTGAGCATTTCTCGTTTTCTGTTATTATTATTTCAGATTTCCCCCACCCACTGTTTTATTTGCAACACTGGAATGGTGGTGCAGCAGGTAACACCAGGTCCAGGCACCAGGTTTAATCCCGACCTCAGGTGCTATCTGTGTGGAATTTGCACGTTCTCCCATGGCCACTGGATGCTCAGTTCTCTTCCACATCCCAAAGAAAGGCTGGTAGGTTATTTAACTCCAGTAAGTGATGCCTTTAACGTGGCTGTGCCCAAACAATCAAAGGGAAGTAAAGAGGGGGGGGACTGATGGTATTGTTCTATTGAGCCAGCAAAGGCTAGATGGGCTAAATGGCCACCTCCTCCATTACATTAAGCTGGTTTATTTTGTTTGCGTACCACCCACAGAGTGAACTTCAGTAACTCATCAAGGTCTCTTCTCCAGTATCTCTTCTCAGTACAACCCTATCTACTTTAGAGATACAGCGTGGAAATAGGCCCTTTCGCCCACCGGGTCCGCTCCGACCAGCAATCACCCCGTACACTAGGACTTTCCCACACACTAGGAACTATTTACAATTTTACCAAATCCAATTAACCTACAAATTTTTGAAGTGTGGGAGGAAACCGGAGCACCCGGAGGAAACCCACTTAGTCACAGGGAGAACGTACAAACTCCATACTGACAGCACCCGTAGTCGGGATCGATCCAGGGCCTCTGTCGCTGTGAGGCAGCAACTCTACCACTGCAACACCACCCTGTACTTCTCTGAGGCAGATCTGAGGGATATTTGGATATGATGTACCTGAGTTGCTGAACAGCCCAAACCCGATGTCCAGAGTGACTTGTTCTGCACACGTTGTCCTGGGTGGGTGGGTGCCTGGAATCCAATGGCCCCATTAGAATGCTGAGCTGAAGGGGAAACACAAACAGGTTCAGCCCTCTCCCTGTGTGATATGGAACGTGTGCCCTGAACAATTAGTCAGCCCAGTCTAACCCCACACACACACACGTTACTCTGAATCAAGACCAAGGTGAGAATTTGCAACAAATTCCAAAACATTATCAAGTATGGTGAAATATGCAAAAAGCAATTGATTGATTTTACAATGCTTGTATTGTTTAATTAAAGAGAAACTGGCCATGACTCAGACTTAGCATCTGTATGAGAATAAAATAAAGCAAAAACATGTACATGGATAGGCAAGGTTTAGAGGGAAGGTAGACACAAAATGCAGGAGCAACTCAGCGGGACAGGCAGCATCTGGAGAGAAGGAATGGTTGATGTTTCGGGTCGAGACCCTTCTTCAAACTGAAGATCAGTCTTTAAACCAGCATGTTTGACTTAAACCAGCATCTGCAGTTCTTTCCTACACAAGGTTTAGAGGGATATGGGACAAACGCAGGGAGGTAAGACTAGTATAGATGGGCCAAAGGCCTGTTTCCGTAGTGAATGATATCAATGACACTAAAAAACAAGAACTGAGTCTCGGAAGAGTTGGAGCCAGGGGAAGTCAGGCAGCGAGACGGTGTCGCAGAGGTAGAGTTGCTGCCTCACTGCGCCAGAGACCCAGGTTCGATCCTGACTTCGGGTCCTGTCTGTATTGGGTTTGTACGTTCCTCCCGTGACCACATGGGTTTTCTCCGGATCCTCCGGTTTCCTCCCACATCCCAAGGACGTGCCCAAAGGTTTGTTGGTTAATTGGTTTGGTAAAATTGTAATTTGTCCCTAATGTGTGGGCAGAACTAGTCTATGGGTGATCACTGGTCGGCACGGACTCGGGGAGGCGAAGGGCCCGTTTCCAGGCTGTATCCCCAAACTAACAATTTGGAGAGCAGAGAGCTGCCAGAGTGGGAGTTAAGGGCCTGTCCTACCAGCATGCAACTCCATGCGATGAGTGCGACCTAACGTGGTCGCTTGAGCCGTCCGGCGTCGCGGGGCCGGTCCCACTTCGATCGCCGGAGCCGTGCGAAATTGTGCGGAGTTCGTCCCAACATTGCGCGGGGCTCCGAAAAACTGACTATGTTCGAAAATTCCGCGCGGCAATGGCTTGTCGGCTCGCAGTCGCCTTGACGCATTACACACCGCCTCGACATCGTGTTTCCGTGACCCTCTATGTGTGTGGCTCCGTGGCCCTCTGTGTGTGTGCCTCTGTGTCTCTCTCTGTGTGCCCCTCTCTGTCCTGGCGAACTTACCTGAAGACTTCGCTCCAAGTTCGCCTCACTTTGCGCCGCGTTGTGCCACTCACCCGACCTCCGCGCGGCCCCCACTGCCGGTTTGGTCGCGCTTGCCGCATGCAGGCGCAAGCTGGTGGGAACGGCCCTGTGCAGGGGATCACCCGACCTCCGCGCGGCCCCCGCTTCTAGTTTGATCGCGCTCGTCGCATGGAGTCGGATGCTGGTAGGACAGGCCCTTAAGGAAGTGTCGAGGAGCAACCAGCTTGTCTGGAGGAAGGGGACTATCTGGGAATAAGCTGACTGCCTGGAAAATAGGTAGCCCTTCCCGGAGCAAGCAGAGAGCGGCCTGACTGAAAACTGAGACTGGGAGAGTCTGACTATAGAGACCCTGGCATTATGGTGGGAGCTGGAAGTCTGGGACTGACTGGGCAATTTAACAGCTGTTTATAAAATCCTAGGTGTGTAGGAAATCTCTCTGCAAGCCAAAGAATTATTCTTTAAGTTTATTACCAATGTGCAACAAAAGTGATTGACAAACTACATTTGAGATGAATGCACAAAAAACATGAGTAAAAGTCTGGGATTCTGAACAATCTATGGAGAAGTTAAAGGGAGACCTGATAGAAGTTTATGAAATTATGCGAAGCATAGATCAGGTGGACAGTCAGAACGTTTTACCCAGGGTGGAAATTCCAAACAGTAGAGAACAGAGATTTAAGGTGAGAGGGGCCAAGTTTAAAGGAGGTGTATTTTTTAGTGTCAGGTGCCTGAAACACGCAGCCAATGGTGGTGGTGGAAGCAAAAATGATAGTGGCGTTTAAGAGGACTCTGGATAAGCACATGGATATGCAGGGAATGGAGGGATATGTATCACGTGCACGCAGAGGAGATTTGTTTAATTTATCGTCATTATCGGCCCAGACATTGTGGGCCAGAGGGCCTGTTCCTGTTCATGTAACCTACATCTCAATAGATGTGGCCACAATTTGACATGTCCTTCAAAAGGCGGCACAGCACCCAATGCCGCACCCCCTTCTCCCATCACAGCACCCACTGCCGCACCAAGCACCCACCCCGCACCCCCTTCTCCCATCTCAGCACTGCTTTGAAGCATAAACCAAGGAGCCATGTTTTTAAAGTCATGTCTTTAGAATGGCTTTTTAACTCATTCCCATCCACTAACTAACTGATCCACTGCTGGTGAATTATTTTGGAAGATGTCACTGCAGTTTTGCAAACGATCACGTGAACTAATTAGATCTTGCAAACACGAAGGGAACGACTGATTTGTTTTGGTGGTTTTGGCAGTGGGACAGATGTCGCCCTGTTAAGGCGTCTCTTCTGCAAACAGCACATTTGGATCATTTTATGACCATCTGAACAGATTGGAAGAGGCTTATCTTCAAAAATGCAAGCCTCCCTGAACAACACGCTCCGGGTTCCGTCACAGAACCGAGCCCAAGTTTGGTTCAGTTGATAACATACTTGCTACTGAGTCAGAAACTAAAGTCCAAACAGCCAAATCAAACTTAACAAAGACCAACTTGCGTGGGGTGGAGCATAAGACTGAGATAGAGACGGTGAGAAGTGAATGGACGTTCATAGATATGTAAAAGTCAATTGACTTGTGCAATTGACTTATGCAAGATATCTTGATGCTTCTGATATCTATTAAAAACAAGTGATAATATTAAAAGTAGTCTGGCTTACGTCCTCCCTCCACCACCTTCGGTTTAAATTACAATTTGGAATAATTTTGGAGGACCAAGAAACCAAGAACTAAGGAAAGACCAGATTAAAACTAGCTGGGAGGACAGACAACAAGGAACTGCAGATGCCGGGATTTTCCAGAAAAACACACAAAGTGCCGGAGGAACTCGGCGGGTCAGGCAGCATCCAGAGGGAATGTTTAAGAAGGAACTGCAGATGCTGGAAAATCGAAGGTAGAGAAAAGCACTGGAGAAACGCAGCGGGTGCGGCAGCATCTATGGAGCGAAGGAAATAGGCAACGTTTTGGGCCGAAACCCTTCTTCATACTAATATTAATATTATTAAAACCTATTCTAACATAAGAGAGGACAAAGAGATGGAGAAAAAAAGTTAAACTGATTCAAATGCAGTATGCATCATTCTGCAGTACAGATAGATCAAATGCTTCCAATCTCCTCCTGCCCACTCGCCAGTTGGTTTGTGCTATTTGATCATAGCTCTGATTTCACAGGCAAATGGCAAATGAAACAGACACTCCATCCTCAGACCAAACCATACAGATGGCTGAATTTTAATCAGCAGAGCAGAGCATCAATCATTCATATCAACAGCAGATTGTATCACTTTTCTCACTGCAATAATCTGCTCATTTGCCTCCTGTTGGCATAGCTACAAAAATAGTTCCATACGCAGCAACCAGCACAGATGAGTCTAGAGGCAGATGGGCCATTGCCTGTGCAGACATCGAGTTTAGATTAGGTTAGAGATACAGAGCGGAAACGGGCCCTTCGGCCCGCCAAGTCCGCACCGGCAAGCGTATTAACACTATCCAACACACACAAGGGACAGTTTTTACACATACACCAAGCCAATTAAACCAAAACCTGTATGTTCTTGGAATGTGGGAGGAAACCGAAGATCTCGGAGAAAACCCACTGGGTCACGGGGAGAACGTACAAACTCCGTGCAGACAGCACCCGTAGTCGGGATCGAACCCGGGTCTCTGGTGCTGCAAGCGCTGTAAGACAGCAACCCTACCCCTGCGCCACCGTGCTGCCCTAAATCCATCTGAAGACGATCTGTCTGACTGACTGTGGCCCAGCGTGGTTTCAACAAGGAGATTGCTCAAAAATAAATAACCTCCAGCCAATTAAAAAACCATATGTAACATAGTTACTGAAGTAAAGATATTGCATAAGTTACTGCAGCAGCTATTTTGCACATAACATGCTTCTAATCACCTTGATCACCAACTTTTTTTTTAAGGCTGCATATAGTGACGTTACTCAGTCAGGAAAACAAGAGATTCTTGGTGATTCCTGTGCCAATCAAACGTGCTGGCCTGGCTGTTATAATTCACTGAATGCACTTCAATTGCTTCGGGATGCATTGCAGCTTGGTTTTAGAACTGCTCCATCCAAGACCACAAGAAATTGCAGCAAACTGTGGACGCTGCCCAGACTATCACACTAACTAACCTCCCTTCCATTGACTCCATTTCAATCAATCAAATCAATCAATCAAAGACTTTATTGTCATTCAAAAATACACCAACAAATGCAAGTCTGAACGAAATTTCATTGCATCTGGCTCATCGTGCATTGGCCAGGCCAGCAGCAGGATCGAGGACGAGTCGCACCCTGGCCATTCTCTCTACTCCCCTCTCCCATCAGGCAAAGGGTATAGAAGTGTGAAATCCAGATTCGGGGACAGTTTGTCCCCAGCTGTTATCAGGCAACTGAACCATCCTCCCACAACCAGAGAGCTGCCCTGAATTAATATCTACCTCATTGGTGACCCTTGACTATGCTTGATCGGACTTTGCTGGCTTTACCTTGCACTAAATGTTATTCCTTTATTATGTATCTGTGCACTGTGAATGGATCGACTGTAATCATTTATAGACTTCCCGCTGTCTGTTCAGCACGCAGGAAAAGCTTTTCACTGTACCTCGGTACACGTAACAATAAACTAAACTAAATTAATTTACTGCAAAGATCCTCTTAATTTGCTGGCTGTAGGTGCTGCTTTTCAGATGAGATGGTGCCTTCTCTACTTTCCCGAGTGAACAAAAGATCCCAGAGCACTATTTATTATGCCCCTGTCCCACTTAGGAAACCTGAACGAAAACCTCTGGAGACTTTGCGCCCCACCCAAGGTTTCCGTGTGGTTCCCGGAGGTTTTTGTCAGTCTCCCTAATGGTCGAAAGTGGTTTCCGTTTTAAAAATCGGTAATTTTTTAGTCGAAGCCGGTTGCGATGCTAGTTGAAGGTGGTTGCCGGAGATCAGAAACCTCCAGGAACCGAACGGAAACCTTGGGTGGGGCGCAAAGTCTCCAGAGGTTTCCGTTCAGGTTTCCTAAGTGGGACAGGGGCATAAGAAAGGTAGTGGAGTTCCCCCCAGATGGCCTGCCCAATACTTGTCCCTCAATCAACAGATAAAGCAGATTATTTGGGTATTATCAGATTGCTGTGTTTGGGAGGTTCCTTTATCTAAATGGTTGCAATATTTTCAATACTTACTGTTGCCGACACTTCAAAAGTACTTCCAAAGTTTGAATGGTTCCAAAAGGGCCCGTTTCCTTTATCATCGTTACTTTTTCTGCATATTTTTCAGTCATTTGTTCTGTATCTCTCCATATCACCGTCTATATCTCTTGTTTCCCTTTCCCCCGACTCTCAGTCTGAAGAAGGGTCATGGGCTGGCGGGACTGTCATATGAGGAAAGATTGGAAAGGGTAGGCTTGTATTCACTGGAATTTAGAAGGATGAGAGGATATCTTATAGAAACGTATAAAATTATAAAAAGACTGGACAAGCTAGATGCAGGAAATTTTTTCCCAATGCTGGGGGAGTCCAGAACCAGCGGCCACAGTCTAAAAATAAAGGGGAGGCCATTTAAAACAGAGATGAGGAAAAAAAAAATTCACCCAAAAATTTGTGAATTTGTGGAATTCACTGCCACAGAAGGCAATAGAGGCCAGTTCACTGGATGAATTTAGGGTTAGATAGAGCTCTAGGGGCTAGCAGAATCAAGGGACATGGGGAGAAGGCAGGCACGGGTTACAGATTGTGGATGATCAGCCATGATCACAATGAATGGTGGTGCAGGCTCAAAGGCCCAAATGGCTTTCTCCTGCACCTATTTTCTGTGTTTCTATGTCCCAAAACATCACCTATTCCTTTTCTCCTGAGATGCTGTCTGACCCGCTGAGTTACTACAACTTCATGTGTCTATCCAAAGTTCTATATTACTTTATGGCATCTAGAGGATGGGAAAGTTGCTGCTTAAATTGAAATATTTGTCATTGTTCTGGTTAAACTCACTCGCTCAATCCAGTCTCATTCTAGCCTCTCAAAACTCATTAAACTAACTGAAAATCTGTGTCCTGCTATAACTTAGACACACTGGATGAGAGGAAAAAAGATCAGTTATTTGCTATAGTATAAATTTAGAGAATCGCCTACAAGTGTGGGGACAAACATTTTAAAGGATATTACAGTATATTTGACAACATCCTAAGAGGTAACCCAAGCTGTTGATGCACTGTGCACATCTGCAATACAACAATACAGCAAGACAAAAACGCTAATATAGCATTTTTCTCAAACAAGCATCATTAACAGTGTGGGATGAGAATAATATTAAGAAAAATGGGAATAATATGAAGACAATTGAGAAAGATCATGGTTAAAATAGCAAGTTTACAGATGCAGATTGAATTAGGAAAAAAAATAGGTTTTGAGGCTGAGAAAGGAAATTACAGAATTCCAAAGCCACAGTTGTTAAAGGAGCAGCCACTACAGGTCTTCTTCTACTTGCGTATGGCGTGCACAGCCTAAAGTTGCCGGACAACTTGTTCTATTTGATCTTATTTGATTGTGCACGCCGGGTTGATTGCATTTGTCGAATCAGGGCGGACCACGTGAAGGTTGCAATCTCCCACCCCCCACTAAAGGTGAGGCAAGTAAAAGTCAAGAGGGTTTAAGAGGCCAAAGTTGGTGGAGCACAGAGAACCTGAAGGTGCAGGAGACTACAGATTGCTATCGCACACTGGATTGAACACCTAAACCAGCAGGTGTTCTGGCAAGTACAAATCGGATCAGGTACAGGTGGGACAGGTGAGGTCCACTTCATGGCTTCAGCCTCCACGGGGTTGTTGGTGTTCACGTTTCTCTTCTCTGCAAGAAACAATATTTTATCTGAACCAACTTACCTATTCAAAGGATAGTTTTATTCTTGACCTGACCAGTTAACCTAGTTCAGCGTGTAATTTGTTGTAATCTCTTCTTCCATAAATCTCCTCAATGGATTGTGTGCCAATCTGTCGCCATGGCAACATTCATTAGTGCCAACCAATAAACAAACTGCTCCACGTTTAACTGTTCCCTCGTCGTCATATCTCCAGCTCTACGGTTCCTAGCTAACAGATTTCTATTCCGATGTGCAGGAAGAAACTGCAGATGCCAGTTTACAGAGAAGACAGACACAAAATGCTGGAGTAACTCAGCGGGACAGGCAGCATCTCTGAAGGAAAGGAATAGGTGAGGTATCAGGTTGGGCCCCTTCTTTAGGCTGAAAGTCAGAGGGGAGGGAGACTGGAGGTACGAGCAAAGATAGGATCTTTGGGTATGAGGAGGTAGAAAGACCAAAAGATATGAAAAGCACAAATCAAAACAAGCAAGGATGATCAAGGAAAGTTAGAGCCCACAATGGTCCATTATTGGTTGTGGAAGAGGTGAGAACGAGGGGGGTACCAACAGTGAAACTTAGCAGGACGACAGTGAAATTTGAAAGATGACCAGAGTGGGGGAGGGATGGAGAGAGAGAGGGAATGCAAGGGTTACTTAAAATTCACTTTAATTTCTCTAATGTAAGTAACCTTTGCATCCCCTCTCTCTCTGTCCCTCCCCCACCCTAGTTACCCTACTAGTTTTATTGTTGTCCTGCTTAGTTTCACTGCTTATGCCTCCTTGTTATCACCTTTCTATTCCTATTCTTTACCCAAACTGTGCACCATTCCTATGGCTACAATTCTATTTCAATTTGCCACTCGGTGGCATGAAAATACCCAGCAATATCAAAACTCACCCAAGAACAAGCAGCCAAGAACCCACCCAGGAACAAGCAAATGATGCCATTCTGATTGGATGTGGTGAAAATGCCGATGAGCTTCATTTGAGCAAATTTGGAATTAAATATAAAGGTGAAACAAAGTTTTGATAGACGCATGGAAAGTTAAACAACATGGTTATTGGATTGGCTAAAGCAAGCAAGACTGTCTGAAGAAGGGTCTCAACCCGAAAAGTCACCCATTCCTTCTCTTCAGAGATGCTGCCTGTCCCGCTGAGTTATTCCAGCATTTTGTGTCTGTCTTCAAGATAAAGCAAAGCTTGCTTCAAAATCTTCTGTTTAAGAAGGAACTGCAGATGCTGGAAAATCGAAGGTAGACAAAAATGCTGGAGAAACTCAGCGGGTGAGGCAGCATCTATGGAGCGAAGGAAATAGGCAACTTTCAGGTCGAAACCTTTCTTCAGACCTTCTGTATATCCAATAATGAATTTGGGAAGAACTTCTTCATCCAGAGAAGGATTAGATAGCATAGCTCTCTATCACAAATAATAATTGAATTAAATTCAATTTTAAAGGTCTTAAAAGAGCAGTAACTATGGGGACTAGTTGGAGTGCAGTGGTGCAACTGGTAGAGCTGCTGCCTTATAGCACCAGAGACCCAGGTTCAATTCTAACCTCAGGTGCTGCCTGTGTGAAGTTTGCACGTTCTCTCTGTGACCTTGTGTATTTCCTTTGGGTGTCTGTATGCATTTGACAGCACTGGGCCTGAACTCGCTGGAGTTTAGAAGATAGACACAAAAATGCTGGAGTAACTCAGCGGGACAGGCAGCATCTCTGGAGAGAAAAATGCTGGAATAACTCAGCGGGATGGGCAGCATCTCTGGTTGACGTTTCGGGTCAAGACCTTCTTCCATCAGAGTGTTGTAATATTGGAACAACAGGAGACAATTTGCACTCAGTGAGCTCACATGAACACCAGATGATGATGACCACAAAGTCTTCTGTACTGACATTGACTGAGGAATCATATTAGCCAGCACACCAGGGAGAATGCACCTGTACCTCTTTGAACAAGTCGCATGGAATATTTTGTTGCCCCCTGAGTAGACTGCTTTGATTTAACATTTCAGCTTACAATATTGTACATCCTAGGTACTGCACTGAGGGCCAGTCCAAATTATGTATTCAAATTCCAAAGGGAGGTGGTTGAGGGCGAGGTCATACATCTGGTTTTGTCCAACTTTGGGGGGAAAAGGGAGAGACGCAAGAAATCTGAGCGATTTCAGAAGAGTGCCCAGATTCAGAGCTCACCCACCCTCACCCTCACTCTCTCCCTCAAAGCAAGTCAGAACAGTGAAGGAGAGGAGAGGATTATTCAATCAGATTCGGAGGAGCTTATTGTCCGAGGTGACTAAGGAGGCTGGAAGAGATCACAAAACTAGAGTAAAATGGAGCTGTGTAAGTATTTGTAAATGTGAAGTATTTTGAAACCATTACCACTCTAAACTGGCCAGCTGCCATGAAGTAACATCTGCTCTATTAAACCTGGTTTCATGTCTTTTTTGAAAGATGCACCACTGACCAGGCAACAATGCCTCAATGGAGACATAAACGTTGGTAGATACTGTAATTCTGGGCAGAACACAAAGTGTGGGAGGAAGTCAGCAGGTCAGGCAGCAACAGTGAAGTGGATGGAAAGGAGATTTTTCAAGTTGGG
Organism: Raja brachyura; assembly: GCA_963514005.1. Next base: position 18,532,172 of record OY740818.1, read on the forward strand.
ACCCTTCTTCAGACTTGACCCAAAATGTCACCTGTCTATTCCCTCCACAGATATTGCCTGACTTGCCGAGTCCTTCCACGCTTGGTGTTTTTCCGATTAATCTCTCAGTTGCGAGGTGGATTTTTAGTCTACAATATCGTGCTCAAGCTAAACTGTCCACATAAACTCAACTTAAAATGTGAACTTACTACACTTACCAAACCTGATTTGTGGGTTCAAAAAGAGGCATGGTCCCAACCCAAAACTTTGCTTATCCGTGTTCTCCAGAGATGTTGCCTGACCCACTGAGTTACTCTGGCACTTTGTGTCTTTCTTGACGTGGGTGTTCCCATTTATAATTAGATCCCCTCTGGTACGATAGAGACCAGCTTGATCTTGATTGAACGTCAACTCACGGCATTATTAGATATTACCATGCAAACTAATACATCAGTCATTGGATTAAGGTTCTGATCCCAATAATATTGTGCATTAATAGAGCATTGGTATCAAAATTAGGTCTATCGGAGGTATCAGTCATTCCCCGAATAGCCTAGCTCAACTTCCAGTCCACTTTGCAAAAACAATGCTTTATACATTCTGCTGAATTGCATTACTTTGTAGGAAGTACTTTGATGTTTAGAAATTTCCAATGGTATTGATCGTGAGTTGCGAAAATGTATTCTATTGCTAACAACCCTCCCATACTACTGTGCAGAAAGACACGCTGTCTGAGCTACAGTAGATCTCCTCCTAGGTTTGCATTAATCAGTATCTAAGCAGCTTTGTTGGACTTAGGTTGTCCCTCCCACAGCGTTGTTCATGTGATGGAGGAGACTGGCAAATATCCCCTTATTATCTTATAAAATGAGATAATATATGAGAGCCACAAGAGCCAAAGACTCAGCCTTTATCCCAGGATGGAAAAATCAAATAGTAGAGGGCATACCTTTAAGGTGTGAGGAATTTAAAGTTTAAAGAAGCTGTGCGGAGTAAAGGGCCTGTCCCACCAGCATGCCTGTCCCACCAGGTGATCCCCTGTACAGGGCCGTTCCCACCAGCATGCGCCTGCATGCGGCAAGCGCGACCAAACCGGCAGCAGGGGCCGCGCGGAGGTCGGGTGAGTGGCGCAACGCAGCGCAAAGTGAGGCGAACTTGGAGCGAAGTCTAAGGTAAGTTCGCCAGGACAGAGAGGGGCACACAGAGAGGGGCACAGAGGCACACACACAGAGGGCCACGGAGCCACACACATAGAGGGTCATGGAGGCACCTACAGATAGGTTTACGGAGGCACGACGTCGAGGCGGTGTGTAATGCGTCGAGGCGACTGCGAGCCGACAAGCCGTTGCCGCGCGGAATTTTTGAACATAGTCAGTTTTTCGGAGCCCCGCGCGATGTCGGGACGAACTCCGCACAATTCCGCACAACTCCAGCGATCGAAGTGGGACCGGCCCCGCGACGCCGGACGGCTCAAGCGACCACGTTAGGTCGCGCTAATCGCATAGAGTTGCATGCTTGTAGGACAGGCCCTTAAGTCTTTTTACACAGAGGGTGGTGAGTGGCTGGAACGTGCTGCCTAGCATGCTGGGAGAGGCAGATATGACAGTAGCATTTAAGAGACGTTAGGAAAAGCATACGGATAGTTGGCGCAGTCCTGTATGGGTATGGCTGCCCAGCCTGCAGCTGTCTGTTTTTTCACTTTTTTTTTTATTTTTAGTGAGTTAAAGTGTTTTGCTTTTGGAGCTCTAGTCTTTTTTATGTGCGGGGAGGGGGGGAAGGGGGAAACTGCTTTTCAGGGTCCCTACCTGGTCGGAGAGGCGGCTTTTCTGCGGGCAGCACCTTCGACCCGTCCTCGCAGCCTACCAGCGGGTCTGGAGCGGCATTTCCTGAGGGGACCGGCCAGAACTGGAGGCACAGAGCTGGAGCGCTATCATGGAGCGGGCGATGCCTTGCCCGGGTCGCCGCGCTGGAATCCGGAATGCTGGGATCGCCGATAAAAACATCGCGGAGCTGCGGGTCTGTGGAGCGGCCAGCTGCGGGGGGCGGAGTTGAACTTTACATCGGGAGCCTGGGATCTCTCGCCGAGATCGCCAGTGGTGGAGCTCCACCCAGCGCGGCCTTGTCGGCTTCGGAAGCCGCGGTCTCCGGTAAGGAAGCGGCCGTTCCAGGTTTCCCAAGCCGCTGTGAGGATTCTCCCGACGCCAGAGCACCATCATCCGACGAAAAGGCCTGGAATATCGGGCCTCCGTAAAGGCGACTGCGGAGGCCAAAATAGGCCTGACTATGGGTGGACATGGGGATGGAGACTGGACTTTGTGCCTTTCATCACAGTGGGAACCATTGTGGGGGGATGTTTTTATGTTTAAATTTCTTTATTATTGTTATGTCTGTATTCTTTTTATGTGCTGGAATGGCAATACGCATTTCACTACAGCAATTGGTGTATGTGACTAATAAAGAACCTTTGAACCTTTGAACCTGGATATACAGGGAATGGAGAGATATGGATACTGCGCAGGCAGATAGGATTTGGCAGGACATTGTCTTCAGCACAAACATTGTGGTGATGTACTATTCTATGTAATGCAAGATCTAGAGGTACATAATTAATGGTTTCCGGAGCACATTCACGACCGAAAGGCTCAGATTTGTTCATTCACATCACAAAGAGGTGTAGGATATTCCCTTGCCCCATCGACACCATAAGAAAATATGAGATGTATCTTTCAGGGTTACATTAAAGACAAACGATTCCTTCTCGCCTCCAGCAGGAATCAAGAGCGGACAGGTAAGACCTCTGTCCCACCCTTGTGAATACGGCAAAGACAGATTAGAACTTCACTTTCCCTCTTGTGTGAAGGACAGAAATTTGAAACCGAGTTCCGCACACACCTTCCATTGCCTTTCACTAACAAATATTTAATCTGTTTGGCATAGGCTGTCACAACCACAGACCATTCGTCCAACCAGAACAAAAACCCATTTCTACACCACTTTTCCAGATTTTTGAGGAAGTTTCGGCAAGCTCCAGAGCCAATGCCGTCTCATTCACTGCTGTAACATTGGAAACTCTACGACTAATTTGCCACACAGCAAGCGTCCAACAAACAGCAAAGTGACAAAAAGCAGACAATACGTCCTTTTTATTGACATTGATTGAGGTGTATTGGCAAAAAAGGGAGGGAGGACAAACCTAAAAAGACCACAGAATACATGGGAGAGAAAAAGACTGTTAAAGAGACAAAACACAATGTGTTAGATTAACCCAGCGGGCCAGTCAGCCTCTGTGGATGGAAAGACAGACAATGTCTCAGGTCGGGACCCTTCTTCAGATGGTCTGTGACAATCAGCGAGATGATAATATTGAAGCTATATGGCTTGGGTTAAATCAAAAGAACCGTGCTAATGAATGTTACATCAAACAATGGTGGCACAAACTGCAACTGATGCCTTTATTGATTCCAATCAGATCTGAGCAGGTTATCACTCTATAGGAACAGGTCGTCTGACAGGTGTACAAAAGCTGAAGTAAATGAACTGGTGTTGCAGTAAGTACATTTTGTACATAAACTTTGTTTTTTTTTACACTATCATAGTCTAGTTTATTTAGTTTAGCTGATAATTATTGCATACTTATTGTCGTCGTTCCGTCTAATGTTCCCGTAAAGCTGCAACAAGTAAGAGTTTCATTGTTCCGGCTCCTATCTGATACATGTGACAAATAAATGGTCTTACTCTTGTATATTGTAACCAGATCGGAATATCTCAGGAATCGTGTAAAGAGCAGCCACTTACCTGGGGGCAATGGGTGAATTTTCCTCTTCAGTTGTTTACTGGACTTGGGAAAGACAGGCATCGTAATCCTCACCTTTCTTCAACATCCATTGTCTTTGTTCGAGAGTTTCCTACCTGTAAGATTTAGCAAAGGTGACTGACGCTGCTGGTATATGATGTTAGTAACCCTGCCCATCGTCCGCTCCACATTATGCATTCTGCACTCATTGGCAGTGTGGAATCTCCGTCAGTCTCCAGGAAGTCTGCATGGCAGTCCTACCCCTTGTTGCCACCAAGGATTTATGTTACACTCGAGGGAAATGCTGATTAACTCATTCTCAGACCTAGCCTGGGGTGTTGAAACCACACAGTTTTGTTGTACAATAAATCTCCGGTGCTGCAGAGCAATAAAACTGTGAATCCCGTTCCCAATATTTGTTGTACCCAGGAGAAATCAGCAAGATGTTTGAAATAGTTTGATCTTGAGATAAACTCTGCACTGTGCTTTAAGTGCCTTTGCTCCACCAAGCATTAAAATACCTATCCCCTGCATCAAAAATACAACTGTGTATTACATAGGTTACATGTATTTTCCTTGCTAGTGGGGCTCATGTTGTCGACCTCCTCGTGGTGAGCCCTGTCAACTGACCTCAATCAGGTGAGCGACAACAAACAGAGACAGCAGCATCGCCGCAGGTTGGCGCCAACCCGGAGCGGGCGCCCTTTTTAGGGTGGGCACCTACGGATGTCGAACCGGATGGCATCACCCTGTTGCTGCCTAAAACGCAAGAAGAACCTTGCTAGTCTTATTTGTTTTAACCTGGCATCCATTTATGACATCACCTGGTAAACAGCTAACAATGGCCAGTTTCCTTTATCATCGTAACTTTTTTACATATTTTTCATTCATTTGGTCTTTATCTCTCGTTTCCCTTTCCCCCGACCCCCAGTCTGAAGAAGGGTCTTGACCCGAAAGATCACCCATTCCTTCTCTCCAGAGATGCTGCCTGGTCTCGTGGAGTTACTCCAGCATTTTGTGTCTATCTTCAGTTTAAATCAGCATCTGCAGTTCCTTCCTACACTTCACTTGTTTCTTATTATAGTCAAACCCCTACACTCCCCAAGGTGATTTAAGAAGGAACTGCAGATGCTGGAAAATCGAAGGTAGACAAAAGTGCTGGAGAAACTCAGTGGGTGCAGCAACATCTATGGAGTGAAGGAAATAGGCAACGTTTCATTATAGAATAGTTATTGAATTTTCTTTTGTCAAGCATATTAAGTTAGAACTTTCAGGTCTGAAACTAAGAGATAGCAGACATTTGGAAATAAAAAACTGGATGAAATAAATGGCGTCAAATTTCCTTAAAAAAATTATCAATTAAATTAGTTTTTTCCTTTAAAATGCCCCTACTACAAAACAACTATTGGCTTCTCTTAACCGTTGGATGTGAATTAATTTATGACCTGTACAAGTTTGAATTAACTCCAATGCTACAGAAAGATTCAGGCTGATCTTTTCCGTAGGGATTGGAAGAATTCAGACCAAAACGCATCATCAATAATTTGGCATTTTGCACAAATAAGGATTTGCTCCAGAACAAAGGAAAACAAACTGCTGGACTGTTCAACCGGCTAAATACATATTTCCTTAACTGTCTTCAGAATTCCCTATCGTGGTATAATAAAACCTCTAGTAGTAAAGGAACGGTTGTCTAACTGTTAATCAACAATATTTAATTTTACCATTGACATGTCCTTTTGAAATCCTTAAATTGCCACAATAATCATGCCCATTGTCCAGTTAAAAAAAGATCTTTTTGGCTTACGAATCACGTGATCTTTCAACTACAGGCTATTCAACTATCCTTATTATCTTGTTTCAAACTATCTTATAGACTGCTGCAAGGTACTCCAAACACTTGACTATTCCTGTAGTTGGGGTTCTGCACCAATGGCGATTGTAGAGACAGGCAGTAAGTTACCAGCAAGCTTCTGTATGTACAGTAATGGCACATTGAACCAGCCAATGCGGCATTTTGCTGCTGGTCCCGGAACAACAGACAGCCAACAATGCCATCTCTGGGTGCCCGCTCTACCACCCACCAAATGGAGCTCAGGTCCTGGCAGACATTGACGCAGACAACAACCTGGCTGCTCAACACCCGGATTGAGACCTAACTATTCCTTTGGTTTATGTTTCATTCGCAAGAAGTAGAAGAAGCGCTGGTCTTAAAAGACTGTGACTGAAAAATGCCAGCCAGTCATTATCTGCAGAAGTCACTGATCATTGGTAGCTTTGGACAGCTTTGGAAAGACTTTGCATCACAATGCCAAAGTGACCATTACAGGTTCACCTGCATCTCCCCCAACCTCATCTATTGCATCCGCTGCTCTCGATGTCAGCTGATCTACATCGGTGAGACCAAGCGTAGGCTGGGCGATCGTTTCGCCGAACACCTCCGCTCGGTCCGCATTAACCAACCTGATCTCCCAGTGGCTCAGCACTTCAACTCCCCCTCCCATTCTGTCCTGGGCCTCCTCCAAGGCCAGAATGAGCACCACCAGAAATTGGAGGAACAGCACCTCATATTCCGCTTGGGCATTTTGCACCCTAGCGGCATAAACATTGACTTCTACAATTTCCGGTAGCCCTTACTGTCTCCTCCCCTTCTCAGCCCTCGGGCTCCTCCTCTTCCTTTCTTCTCCCCCACCCCACCCCCCCACATCAGTCTGAAGAAGGGTTTGGGCCCGAAACGTTGCTTAATTCCTTCTCTCCATAGACGCTGCTGCACCCGCTGAGTTTCTCCAGCACTTTTGTCTGCCAAAGTGACTTCAGTCAGCCATTTTAACAGATTTTCTTGAACTAGACAATTTTCAGTCCAAATGTCATTTTATTTTAGCCATGGTGTTAAGGCATAGGAATTGCCCATTGTTTAAGACCGTTGGCCAATCTACTTCATCAAACCGGAAAATGCACGATACATCTTTAATGGAGTTTGTGACTGAGCCAAAGGGCCTGTTTCCATACTTAAACTAAAGTAAACTAATCATACGATGATTATCTGCAACAGATCCATTATTGAGGCAACCAACGTTCCCAGAGATTAACAGAGAGTTTGGGAATAGTAGTTACAAAATTATTTTGTTATCTACCTCGGTATGTTGTATTGACCTAATTACATCTCTTAATTTCAGTTGCTTCATTTTTCACATTTTATTAAAAGTAATCTAACTCTAGCCTTTAATAAAATCTGCTTACGTCATCTATGTATAAACACTGCTGTAATTTCTACATTGTGAAACCAAAATGCGTAAAAATGGCCTTTATTAAAATTTGACAATGTGCACTTTAATCACATGTGTTTTTTTTTTCTATTACAAATCTCAAATTCTGGAGTACAGAGGCAGATAAATAAATAATGGGTCTTTGTCCCAAACATTATGGAGGGCACCGTAGCTCTTGGGGCTAACAGAATCAAGGGATATGGGGAGAAAGCAGGAACGGGGTGCTGATTTTGGAAGATCAGCCATGATCATTATGAATGGCAGTGCTGGCTCAAAGGGCCGAATGACCTACTCCTGCACCTATTTTCTGTTTCTATGGGTTACAGTTTACGGTGGGAGCTGACGTTAATAGCCTCTCTTCTCGACATCCAGCTGGTGACATTTTAAGCTCATTCAATAAATGAGTGTGAGACGAGCAGGTCTCAAGATTTGGAGGGAATGGGAAAGTCATGAGAAGGGATTCTAATTTAACTCTTATGAATTATCGAGGCAAAAATGTGCTTTGGGATGAATATAATCAAAGGGAAGATTGGAAAACAGAAGTGGTCCAAGGACAGACACTTTGGAGGCACAGAAGGAATGGTGAATCATGATCTTCCACATCTACAGGGAAATCCCAAGTAATATCATAACACCAATGGTTCATGGTGGCAGCTCACCCTCTCCTCCAGGACAATTAGTGATGTGGACATTAACTGCAGGGCTGGCCAGTGACAACCACATCCCATCAATGAAAAAGTCATTGAAGGCTATTTTCTATCTGGATGGATGTGAGTGATATCAAGCCAATGCTATACCACTTAGCTGAATAGTGATTGAGAGCCTTTAGAAGGTACTGCGAGCTGAGAATATCAGGACAGGTCATCTGTCATAGTCACAACAGCTGTTTTTGTCTTTCCGCATGTTTCGTCCTTTCTTCTCCTGACTTCATATTCTCTATCATTTTATCTATTTTTTAAATTGTTCTCTTTCTCCAGATTTTTGGTATTTTCTTCCTTCTCTTGACTTCTATCCCTATTTCCTTCTCTCTCTTCTTTACATTCCCCCTAATCCGTTTCCCTCTTTTCCCACCCTTATACCCTCTTCTCCTTTCTGACACTACATCTCTCTCCCTGGCACTTCCATCCTACCCCCTCTCCCTCCTTCATTTCCCTCACTCCCTCTGACCCCTCCCCTCTCTCTATGCCCTCTCCTCCCCCTCCCTCTATCCTCTTCACCTCCCTCTCCCTCCATCTTTCTGCCCTCTCCCTCTCTTGCTCTCCCTGCCCTCTTGCTCCCCTTTCCCTCGCCCTGCTCCATAATTCTCCTCCCTATCACCCATCTCCTTCCCCCTCTCCTTCTCCATCCCCTTTTCCACCACCCCCCCCCCCCGTTTCTCCTCCTACCCCCTTTCTCCACCACCCCCTCCTTCTCCATCCCCTCCTCCTTCTCTCCCCCCTCTTGTTCCCCCCTCCATCTCTTCAGCTCTCCTCCTCTCCTACATCCCTCTCCTGCTCCCCCTCCCTTCCCCCTCTCCCCTCTCCCCCCTTCCCTCTCTTCCTTCCCCCTCTCCCCTCTCCCCCTCTCTCCCTCTCCCTCTCCCTCCCCCTCTCCCTCTCCCTGTCTCCCCCTCCCTCTCTCCCTCTCCCTCTCTCTCCCCCCTCTCCCACTCTCCCTCTCCCCCTCCCCCTCTCTCCCTCTCCCCCTCCCCCTCTCTCCCTCTTCCTTCCCCCTCTCCTCTCTCCCTCTCTCTCCCCCTCCCTCTCCCCCTCTCCTCTCTCCCTCTCTCTCCCTCTCCCCTCTCTCCCCTCTCTCCCCTTCCCTCTCTCCCTCTCTCCCCCTCTCCCCCCTTCCCTCTCTCCCCTCTCCCCCCTCTCTCCCCCTCCCCCTCTCTCCCTCTCTCCCCCCTTCCCTCTCCCTCTATCTCCCTCTCCCCCCTTCCCTCTCTCCCCTTCCCTCTCCCCCCTTCCCTCTCCCTCTATCTCCCTCTCCCCCCTTCCCTCTCTCCCCCTTCCCTCTCTCCCCCTCCCTCTCTCCCCCTCCCTCCCTCCCTCTCCCTCTATCTCCCTCTCCCTCTATCTCCCTCTCCCCCCTTCCCTCTCTCCCTCTCCCCCTCTCTCTCCTCTCCCCCTCTCTCCCCCCTTCCCCCTCTCTCCCTCTCTCTCTCCCTCCCTCCCTCCCTCCCTCCCTCTCTCCCTCTCCCCCTTCCCCCTCTCTCCCTCTCTCTCTCCCTCCCTCCCTCTCCCCCTCTCCCCCTCTCCCCCCTTCCCTCTCCCCCCTTCCCTCTCTCCCCCCTTCCCCCTCTCTCCCCCCTTCCCTCTCTCCCTCCCCCTCTCTCCCTCCCTCCCTCTCTCCCTCCCTCCCTCTCTCCCTCTCTCCCTCTCCCCCTCTACACCCACCCACCAACAGCCACCCACCCACCAACAGCCACCTTTTCCAAGATCTCTGCTGCTTCTCCCTCCTCCCGCCCCCGGAAGCGGTCCGTGTGCTAGTGTTTCCGGGGCGGATCGGGGGGCGGTGGGGCCGGGGTCGGGGCCGGAGCAGCGGCGCCAGGTGAGCGGGGCCGGGCGGGCCGGGCGGGCGGGGGGTGTGTGGGGGGCCGGGGGGCTGGCCGCCGCGTGTGTGTGTGTCAACTACGGGGGGGGGGGGGGGTAGTGAGGAGGGGAGGTGGGACGTGCTGAGGGAGAGGAGTGTGGGGGGAGGGGAGAGGGCGATGGGTGGGGGTGGGGCAAGGAGAGGGTGGGGGAGGGGGAGAAGGATTGAGGGAGGGGGATTGGGGGGTGAGAGGGTCAAGGGGAGGGGGCAGATAGAGAGAGGGTCTGGTGGAGGAGAGGGGTGGGGGGGTGAGAGGGTCAATTGGGGCAGATAGAGAGGGATTGGGGGTGAGGGGGGGCAGATATAGGTAGAGAGGGTGAGGGCTGTGGTGAAGGGGGGGTGATGGGGTAGAGAGAAGGGGGAGGGGCAGGAATATATGATGGGAGAAGGGTAGTAGGGGTAGACAGAAAGGGTCGGGGCAGTAAGGGTTTGGGGGGGGGGGACAAACAGAGAGATTGCAGGTGGTTTGGGGAGAGGAGAAGATGAGATGATGGGAGGGGGGGACATCAGAAGCAGCTGTGTGTGTAAGTAATGGGTTTGGGGCTGGAGGGAAAGGAGCATGGATTGGTGGGTGTGGGTTACTCTGTGCAAGAAAGTGTGGGAGAGAATGGAGAGAGAGAGTAGGTTTAACGGTGGAGAAGGGATTACGGGGGAGTGGAGACTGTCAGTGGAGGGGTGAAGCGGGTGGGGACAGAGGAGACAGTTGTGTGTGTGGGGGGGGGGGGGGGGTTAGAGAGGAGGAATGTATAAAACTGGTGAGGAATTAGAAGTGGGATCCACAAGAGTTCAATGGGGTGAGGACTGAGAAAGACTCTAATATAATTTTGCTGAAATTTGCACCATTTCAAAATTTAAAAATACATTCGGTGCTCAGTCCGCCCTGAGCCTATTCTGGCCCTTTTCCAAGTCCTTGACATTAAGTGAAGGAATCAATGCAGGATGGGATTCTAAATGCAGAGGTCTCAATCTGTGCCCCCTCAGCCCTCAACTTTTACAGTTGTGACTTTAGAACATAAACAATCTCACTACAACGTTCAAAGTAAAGGAGAGAAGTCATTTCACAGTTGTTTTCTCCACTAGATTATCAATAAAACAGAATATGGCAGCCTTAGCATTGAAGTTTGTGGGTATTTTATGTACTGAAACTGGGTACCAAGTTTCACTGGTACCATTGCAGTGTACAATTGGTCATATAGAGCGGTTGGATGTGGACATATTTTCTTGTTTGTCAAAGGAAGGTGGAGTATGGGGTCAAATAAGGGAGGTGGGGTGTGGAGGGGAATTGAAATGGCCTCCTGGCTGCTCCAGGAGGCTAAGCTGATGTGCTGTCATCGATGAGACCAAGCACAGACAAGGCACCCCTGCTTTACCGAGCCGCTGCGCTCCATCTGCCACAGACAACTGGAAGTCCCAGTCACAGACCATTTCATTTCCCCTCCCTATCCCACACCAGTCTGCCTATCCAAATATAAACTAGCAAAATAACATCTCGCATTTCACCTCAGTTGTCTACAACCCAACAGCATGAACATTGAAGATGGACACAAAATGCTGGAGTAAAGGCCCTGTCCCACTTTCCCGAGTTACTCGTGAACTCTCCCGAGTTTCCACCTTGATTCGAACTTGGAAAATTACGGTAATAGCCGTTCGTAGGTACTCGGGGCTATTTTTTTAACTCGTGGACATTTTTCAACATCCCGACTTACCTGATGCCCCGAGTTCCTACGGCTGGCATTACGAGTCGCTAGGAAACATCTACGGACTCCATCGGGCTCCTACGAGCTCGCTACCGACATTCCCCGAGTTCGAATCAAGGGGAAAACTCTTGAATTCATGAGTAACTTGGGAAAGTGGGACAGGCCCTTAACTCAGCGGGACAGGCAGCACCTCTGGATAGGAGAAATGGGTGACATTTTGGGTCGATTTAAAAATGAGATCATTGTCTGAAGAAGGGTCTTGACCAGAAACATCACCCATTCCTTCTATCCCGAGATGCTGCCTGTCCAGCTGAGTTACTCCAGCATTTTGTGTCTATCTTCGGTAAACCAGCATGTCCAGTTCCTTCCTAAGCATGAACATTGAATCATTTAACCTCAGGTACCCTGTAGGCCCCCCACCTATTCCACCTGCCCATCACCCACACACTGTTCCCATCTGCCCATTCCAACTCCATTATTTGGTCCCATCAGATTCCATCATTCACAGCCCCTCTTTTCCATCAGCTATCGTGTTCCAGACTCCTGATGTGTAGGAAGGAACTGCAGATGCTGGTTTAAACCGAAGATGGACACAAAAAGCTAGAGTAACTCAGCGGGACAGGCAGCATCTCTGGAGAGCAGGAATTGTGACGTTTCGGGTCGAGAAGAAGACTTCAAGTCTGAAGAAGGGTCTCGACCCAAAACCTCACCTATTCCTTCTCTCCAGAGTTGCTGCCTGTCCCGCTGAGTTACTCCAGCTTTTTGTGTCTGTCTCCAGACTCATGATATCATGTTGCCATATCTACTTCTCTTTCCCCTGCCTTTGTCCTTCCGGCTAACCCACACTTCTCACCTGGGTCTGCCTGTCACACGCCAACTTACCCCCTCCTCCCCTTATTTATACTGGCTTTCTCCCCCTTGCTCTTGCAGTTCAAAGAAAATAATACATTTCTCCTCATTTTAGACCAAAATCACCCACGCAGCTACCCCTCATTCTGGGCATCCCAATAAGGAAAGAAATTCTACTGCTAAGTTCAGATTGGTAACTTGTCATTGCAGACACTCCAGCAAGGAGGTAAATTCAAGAGTACTAACCGGGGAGGGATTTCTTTGCTCCATGGAAAAACACATGTCTGCCACATGGAAAATCATCCCAGAGTCCTTCTCAAGTGCCTATGGCCAAAGCTGCTGCCAGAATCACAGTGTAGATTCCTTCCCTTCACAGGCACAGTGGGCGTGATCTTCACTGTGTAACAACTCAAAGGGGAATGCAGAGAGCAGAACCAAACGTAATACATGGCCTTTGTCAATGTTGACCTTCCGATCCATCACTGAGGATGGACCGGAGTGTCCTCCTTAAATTTGTGTTCATCTTGAATTTGTTTCACGATAGCTACACTCCGTGATCCCGGCCAACGTTACAGAGACAAGCTTCGTGCAAACTGGTGTCGATCAGTGCCATTCTCACCACAGTGCTCCTCCTAACCCCCACTGAGGTTGCCATTAGAGTAACTAATAGACTCAGCATCACTACCTCAGGTAGTCAATTCCAAATAGATTCACAACTCTGAGTAAAGATAGCTGCTGCCTGTCCTGCTGAGTTCCTCCAGCACTTTGTGTTTTGCTCAAAATTCAAGCATCTGCAGTTTCTTGTGCTTCTATCCCTCTACAGCTCTGTACTATACACCTGTTCCTTGCTCTGAGACTGTGACCAGTTTGGGAAAAGAGTCCCTCAGGATCTCTGCTGCCAAGTCCCGAGTTTTAGGTTTATTATTGTCACATGTACTGAGTTCCTAGTGAAAAGTTTTGTGTTGCAGGCTATCCAAGATATATAATGGACAATAGGTGCAGGAGTAGGCCATTCGGCGCTTCGAGCCAGCACCGCCATTCACTGTGATCATCCACAATCAGTACCCCGTTCCTGCCTTCACCATATCGCCTGACTCCGCTATCTTTAAGAACTATTTAACTCTCTTAAAAGCATCCAGAGAATTGGCCTCCACTACCTTCAGAGGCAGCGAATTATACATAAATATAACCAAGTTACTCAAGTACAGTTGATGGGACAAAAGGGAAGACGCAGAGCATATAGTTCTGGAATTTCCAAGGGATTAACTTTGCTGAAGAACGGGCTGGTTCTGCTCAATCAATGCTCATAAGCCAGCCGTGTGATGCTTGTGGGCTGTGTAATGAAATAATGAAGGCCCCATCTTAAAAAGAGAGCCCAGAGCCCGGTCTCTCATTGCCACACTTTTTAATAATATTTTTTATGAGGTCTTTCGTTGCTTCCTTATCCCTTTGTGCAATCCTCTGAGGTGCACTCATCACCGTCATCCACATCATTAATAAGAGCAATAAAATGCAGTGACTCCAGCAGTGATTCCGGTGAATGGTGCTGCATACAGATACCATTAATGCTTGTCCTCATGGACAATTCTTTCTGTCGGGTGAAAGTTTACTCTGCGATTTTCTTTTGGTAGGGCAGATTGTTAGAAATATTAACTAATAAAAATTCTAAATTCCAGTTGAGTTCATTCTGTAACCCACTGTGAAAAGTTCAGTCTTTGTGAGACAGCATCTCCATTTCTATCAGCGCTTCCCAACTTTTTATCCATGTTTCAAAGGACATCTTCTAAAATTCCAGAACCGATTAGAGAACAAATATATTATATATTTTTAACTGGTTGGGGAAATCTAAAACTAGGAACAAACTTTAAATGATGACATAAAAAATATAAAGTGCTACAATAACTCATCAGGGCAGGCAGCATCTCTGGTCACCAAACAGCAATCAGTTAACTGATTTAATTATTAGTTTTATATCTGAAGTTGGAGGTAAAGTGACACAACGGTAGAGCTGCTGCCTTACAGCGCCAGAGACCCGGGTTCGATCGTGACTACAGGTGCTGTATGTACTGAGTTTGTACATTCTCCCCGTGACAGCGTGGTTTTTCTCCGGGTGCTCCGGTTTCCTCCCACACTCCAAACATGTCCAGGTTTGCAGGTTAATTGGCTTTGGTTGAAATTGTGAGTTGTCCCTTGTGTATAGGATAGCGCTAGTGTACGGGGATCACTTGCGCGGACTCCGTGGGCCAAAGGGCCTGTTTCCACACTGTATCTCTGAAGTCTGAAGGAGGTGTGAATTAAGTGACAAAGCAGCCTGAACAGACTCTGAGGGATGAATGGCCTCTTCCTGCCTCAATGTTAATTTAGCACAAACATTTGACTTTCAGGGAAACAACTGTGACCTGGACTTGTCTTTTACCTGTTGCAGGTGTGTGTGTGTGTGATTCAGCAATGTCGGGCTTACTCGACTGGCTGTACAATGGCTTCACCAGTATGCTGCAGTTTCTGGGTAAGTAGCCCCAATACGTGTCCTATTTGTTTCTCCTTGTTATTCCCTTCCCTTGAATTTGGTGACTGCAGTTTGTGCATTGGGGATATGCAAAATTTACCTCATTATTCCTAATATTAATCTAACTCTGAGGCACAGAACCATGGGACCCATTAACCAGGGCATTGTTAACTGTGGACTTGGGAGCATTTTAATTCCAGTTAATAAAAACCACTTATAAAATGGTTACCTTTATAAATGCTTGCTTAGTGTGGTTTAGGAAAACTGCCCCATTCTCAAAATATTATAAATTGAATTAATTTGGTCAATAATTTATATTATTCAAAATTAAAGGTTTATTTCCTACCCTGCCATGTGGATAACAACATACTATTTTTCCGATGAGGAAGGGAATATTTCTGATGGGGCGAAGCCATGGTTTCTGTAGAGATAAATTGTTTATAAAATCATCTAGTTGATATGATTAATGAGGACAGTTAGGTAAAGAGAAAAGGAACATGTAAAAGCTGTGAAACACAGGTTAGAGCAGTTGCAGAGAATGTGGGGCTAAAACAAAAGTTGTTTGGGGTGAGGATATGTAGCCAGGCGAATGAGGGGTTGGTGTAGGGGGATCTAGTTGTTCAAGGATATAGCTGAGGGCTCTCATACCATCCTTATGTGTAATGGGGGGGATAGTGCACCTATGGTATAGATAAGTTGGTTGAGACCAGAAAATCAGGACAACACGATGGCGCAGTGGTAGAGTTGCTGCCTTACAGTGCCAGACTCCCGGGATCGATCCTGGCTATCTGTATGGAGTTTGTACGTTCTCCCCATGACCTGTGTGGGTTTTCTCCGGTAGCTCCGGTTTTCTCCCGCACTCCAAAGACTTACAGTTTTGTAGGCTAATTGACTTGGTAAAATTGTACATTATCCCTAGTGTATGTAGGATAATGTTAGTGTGCGGGGATCATCGGTCAGTGCGGACACGGTTGGCCAAAGGTCTTGTTTCCGTGCTGTATCACTAAACTGACCCCATGACCCAGGTAAAAGGGAAGAGGTGAAGAGCATAATCCCAATCCTCAAAATGATTTCATCATTCCAGATTCAGACGACTCTCTGAGTGAAAAGGTTGCCCATGAGGCCCCTCTTAAATCTCTCCCCTTAAACTGACGCCCTCTCATTTCAGAATCCTCTATGCTTGGAAAAGACTGAATGTTCGCTTTATCCATGGCCCTCATGATCTTGTACATGGTGGCGCCCCATTAGAATTGCTGCCTTTCAGCGTCAGAGACCCGGGTTCAATCCTGACTATGGGTGCTGTCTGTACAGAGTTTGTATGTTCTCCCTGTGACCTGTGTGGGTTTTCTCCAGGATCCCAGGTTTCCTCCCACACTCCAAAGACGTGCAGATTTGTAGGTTAATTGGCTTGGTATAATTGTAAAGTGTCCCAGGTGTGTGTAGGATAGTGGTAGTGTGTGGGGATCGCTGTTTGGTGCGGACTCGGTGGGTCGAAGGGCCTGGTATCTGTATCTCAAAACTAAACTAATTTTCAATAAGGTCACCTCAGCTTCCTATCCTCCAAATAAAAATGTCCCAACCTATCCAGCTTCTCCCTATAACTTGTCCACAAGCCCAGGGTAAAAGTCTGGTGAATTGTGTGTTGGAATCAACATGTAACAGGCTGTAATAAATATTGTCACTTACTTTTCCCAGGTTTATATAAGAAATCGGGAAAACTGGTCTTCCTGGGCTTGGACAATGCTGGGAAAACCACCTTACTGCACATGCTGAAGGATAACAGACTGGGGCAGCATGTGCCAACATTGCATCCCAGTAAGTAGTTGCAGTTGAATGGAAGCACAGTTCACTGTCTGCTGCTGCCAGGATCTCTCTTTAACAGAGATAAGCATTTTTTCTGCTGATGCAGCACTCTGCCTACTTGTAATTGTACCTATTCGTTGTTAACGTTTTAGCGTTCAAAAGTAAGCACAACAAAGCAGTCTTCAAACTTAGTTCCTGAGCCTAGACTGTTTGCCACAAGACTAAGACTTGACTAGCACAAACTTCGTAGGTTGTGACATATCCTACCACATTTCGTTAATGCAGTAATTATCATTGCTTACTTTGGCTACATACAATGGTCGAGGCCCAGGACACACAGGTCAGTGTTGGAATGGGAAGCGGGGGATTCCCACATGGATCTTTTTGGCCTGGTCTTCCTCCAGCGCTGGAGTGTAGTGAGCCCTCACCCTACCTGGAGGAACAGCACCTCATAGTCCTCATAGCTTGCAACCCAAAGCGATGAACATTGAATTCTCCAATCTTAAATAATCTCTCGCTACCCCCCCCCCCCCCCCCCCCCCCCCCACTAAGGAGGAGCCTAACAGGTAGCAAGGTTTTGGGAATGAATCTCAGAGCTTGGCAGGTGATGACATAGTTGCCAATGGTGGAACAATTTGGATGTGATCAAGCACGGAGATGCTCGAGAGACATTATTTTGAGAAACGCACAGATGGATTAGAGACCTGTAACAGATTAGAGATGGGGAGGTAAGACCATGAAGGAATTAAAAAAACAAGGATACACACATTAAAATCAAAATGTTGCTTAACTGGAAGATCAGAATGAGATAGAGCACAGATAGTTCTGGATAACATACACCAACTTGAGTGGAGCAGCAACATGTCTGGCAGAAGGCAAAGATGGTGCCAATGTAAGGTCGTACCCCTCAGAGAGCAGTGGTTATTCTAAACATTGGCCTGGGCAAGCTGAGCCATGCAGCTTTGGCAGGCTTTGTACTATACTATGTGATGGTAGCAGGTTAGCTATCAGTGTAACACAAAATGCCTCTGCGGCACAAAATCATTGCACGTGTCATGAGGCAAATGAAAAGTACACAGCAACCATTTCATTTTGAACTCTGGATTATTCAGTGGTGATTGAGCAACATGTGCTTCCGCACTATGGGGTTCAACTTGTGATTGCGCATTTGTACAAAGCACTCTGTATTGCCCTTGGCCTGCGTGTGCATTGGCTTCTAGTTATGGGTTTGTTTGTTCATCACATTTACACACAGACCATTGGCATTGATGGTTCTAACTTTTTTAAATTGTTGTTACAGCATCAGAAGAGCTGACTATTGCAGGAATGACTTTCACTACCTTTGACCTCGGAGGTCACGCACAAGGTATGACGCCAAAAACAATGGTTTTATCATGTTTGTGCATAGTAATGTGCTGCTCAGTTTGTGCTGCTCAGGCTTGGCATTTTCACTGTAATCTGCCAGTCTATTAAACTGTAAAAAAATGTCTGTCCAAAGCATATAATGAATATATATCTACAGATTTGCAGATAAGGAGTAATGAACCAAGGGCCCTGTGCCTGATCACAGGCCTGATCTTGTACTATTATTTGTGGTTTTTAGTTAAAGAATAATTAAAAGTGCTCAAATATTTCTCATTCACAAATTGTTGGTCATCTGTCCTGTTTTGGCCCAGTACTGTTTTTTCTCGACTGTTCTCCGGTGAACAATCTTAGGACATTATGTGTAGTATCTGAACAAGGACAAATTACTTTTGGCACTTGGGCTTGGAAACTGCAGTTACTATTGTGTCAATTAGTGTCGTTTAGAGGGAGGAAACGGGTCCTTCGGCCCATCGAATCCACGCCGATCAGCGATCCTCTTTCATTAACGCTATCCTACACACACACTAGGGACAATTTACAATTATATCAAGTCAATTAACTTACAAACCTGTATGTCTGGAGTGTGGGAAGAAACCGGAGCTCCCGGAGAAAACCCACACAGGTCACGAGGAAAACGTACAAACTCCGTACAGACAAGCACCTGTAGTCAGGATCAAACTCGGGTCTCTGGCGCTGTAAGGCAGCAACTCTACTGCTGCGCCACCGTGCCACCCCAATTCTGAAAGTTCAAAGTGTTGCGATACAAAGGGATCTGAAACGCCTCGTAACTGAAACATAAAAGATTAGCAGGAAGAGACTGCAGGTAATTAGAAAAACTAGGGTGGCATGGTGGCGCAGTGGCAAAAAGATTTAACCGGTTCTTTTCTGAATGCCACAATGGAACCTACCTCCACTACCCGACCCAGGCAATGCATTCCAGATCCCTACTGAAAGGTATTTAAAAGGGAAAAGCAAATCTTGTATTACTCATGTTCACCACCACTGTGTTTTCTGACACTTCCATTCACAGCTGCAGCCGCATCGGCTTCGGTCTTCAGGATGACCGAATTATGTAGCATCTTGAAAGTATCAAACACCTTCAGAAATGTTGTCTTTAAATATTGCCCCTTGTTTGCAGCCCGAAGAGTCTGGAAGAACTACCTCCCTGCAATCAATGGGATTGTTTTCCTGGTTGACTGTGCAGACCACTCGCGGCTTGCTGAATCTAAAGTGGAACTTGATGTAAGTGCAACAGTGTTGAACATTTTCAGGGTAAAGGCAGATCCTTCAACAGAGTGCCTTTTAGATGTTGATTTTTGTGGCAAGTCGGTTAGTTCCCTCCCTTCTAACAAATGACCACTTGAAATGTACTCGTCAAGAATGTGGCACCTTGCATCTGAAGAAAGGTCTCAACCCGAATCATCACCTATTCCTTTTCACCAGAGATGCTGCCTGACCAGCTGAGTTACTCCAGCTTTTTTGTGTGTATCTTCAGCACTTTTTTTGGTCTCGTTTCAATTAGCTGGAAGATGTCGGGGGGTGTACTGCACCTGACAACACTCCGAGACAAAACTAAAACCAGAGCTAGTTATTGCACTATGTCACCTGGTGTGCACAGATTGGAGCTGAATAAATGTGTCCTTCTGCTCCTGGAATGACACTATGGGGAAATGAGACGTAGGGACAAGCAAACTCATGGCTGGTCCTGAGGGGGGTGGGGGGGGGGGGGGGGGGACCATAATCTACCTGTGGTAAAAGTGATGAAGTGACAGATAACATCTTGTAACGGAGGAGTGGTTGTGATGGGCTTGCTTTCCGGTTTTGTAACTTGGCATAATAGGGCAGCTTGCTCATGACGGCAACGCTCGGGCAGTCTTGGAGCTTTGCTGCTCCACTGGCAAATGTTGTGGATTACTGGGTACAGTTCCTATTATTACCTCAACATGCATTCGATTCACTTATTTAGATGTACACAGTAGAATATTTAATTGTTTTAATCCAGTATGTTTGAAGGGAATGCAGGACTAGGGGAGTAGGAGACTAATAGGGGAGTTGGGATCCAAGGTCCCAATGACTGGGCAGGGACATCAGCTGGTCACCGACGTGGATTACCCCTTTTAATGTATCTACAGCCACCAATTTTACGGATATTTTTTTGTTTCTAATGATCATGTTTCTCACGTTTATTATCTTTCTTAGGCATTAATGACAGATGAAACAATAACTAATGTTCCCGTTCTCATCCTGGGTAATAAAATCGACCGATCGGAGGCCATAAGCGAGGACAAACTACGGGAGATCTTCGGGCTATATGGACAAACGACAGGAAAGGTAATGGAAAGGCTCGAGTTTCTAAGTCATTGTATCGTTAGAGTGCACATATAAAGAATGACCTGTTGAGGCAAAGCCACTCTGGTTGAAGAAAACTTGGGAGTTTTATTAGTGTCACATGTATCAAGGTACAGTGAAAAGCTTTGTTTTGCATGCTTTCCAAATAGATTGGATAATACTATACATAAATATAACCAGTTCAAACAAGTAGAATAGATGGAGCTAAGGGGCAGATACAGAGTGCAGTATATAGTTCTCAGCATCTTAGCTAATAAGTTCCATAGATAAAGTCCATTGTTCACAATGGGGTAGAGATGATTCGGACGGTATCCTAGCTCACGCAAGGACTATTCAGAAACCTCATAACCAAGGGGAAGAAACAGTTTGCGAGTCTGGTGGTGCGTGCTTTCACGCATCTGTACCTTTTGCCAGACAGGAGCAAGGAGAAGAAGAAATGACCAGAGTGTTTCAAGTTATTGATCTAATAACCCAGCACCCTGGCCACGTAGTGGTGCAGGACTAGCAAATTTACCAGACACCCAGATGCTACTCCGCACCTTGCGCACACACTGGGCCCCGGATCTTGGCCACAGACTTACTTGCATTCCTGACCCCCCAACTCCAAACAAGCTCCACATGCTTCACAATAAGTAACCAACCTCACAGGTATGTGTATAGGAAGGAACTGCAGATGCTGGTTTATACCGAAAATAGACACAGAATTCTAGAGTTAAGTAAGCGGGTCAGGCAGCATCTTTCGAGAAAAGAGAAAATGCCCGAGGAAGGATTCTGATCCGAAACGTAACCTCTTACTTTTCTCTAGAGGTGCTGCCTGACCCAGTGAGTTACTCCAGCATGTTGTGTCTATGTCACGAGTATGTGGATCCATGGATAGCTATTTCTTATTGCATTAATGACTGAGGCTGATATCTATCTATTCATCGGGATTTCTGAATAATTGCGTATTGAATTATTGGAGTTTTACTGGTAATATTTAAACTGGTGTTGGTTGCAGGATAACTTTTTGGTTAGTTCCCTATTTTCTCATAGGTAGCAGTTAGACAATTTAATGCCACATCTCCGAATGTACACACAGTACTATCCTGGATATCTATTTTTAAAAGAAATTAACTTTGCTTGAGCATATGGCATTGATCAGCCCGTCTAATATTTTCCACAACTCAAATTACACACGTTGGAGCAAGTGGAACAGATTTTAATAGAAACCAATTACAGAGTGTTTATCTTGCAATATCCTAGAGCCCAGTCAGAAACTATCGGAAAATCTAGATATGTTTTTATATGGTAAAGTCACAAAAGAGCTGTAAGCATTAGTGAACGTGTTGCAGCTATTTGAATGAACATAGTTTATAAAAGAGAATAATATTAACGGGCGAGTGCCCTTTCAGTGAAACTTAGACCTGGTATCATATAACTGTTGCTATGTTCGAGTTTACTTGGTTTCATTCACTTGTTCAGACCGAGAACCTACAAACATGGAAAAGAAAATAATTTGACACAATTATATATAGCTTTAAAAACTCTTAAGGCTGGTTGGGGGTTTGGAGGGGGGAGGGGGGAATTCCAGCTGGACTTTTTGTACAAAGGTAGAATCACACCTAATGGGTTGGAGGAGTGTGAGCCTCTGGAGAAACAGGAAAGTAGAAGCACATTGGTTTGATGCAAGAACCTCCTTGTTAGATAGGGACTATCCCCATCCAAAGCATTGGCAGAACAGTTGACGGGGGTGCACTGGAAGACCCGCTGGTCAAGGATGACGGATGAATGGGCCCTGCATTATCATTGTCCAGCCCTGAACATTATTGTATTTAGTTTAGAGATACAGTGCAGAAACAGTCCCTTCGGCCCATCGGGTCCGCGACAACCAGCGATCCCCGCACATTAACACCATCCTACAACCACTAGGAACATTTTTTTTTACATTTACCAAGCCAATTAATCTACAAACCTGTACGTCTTTGAAACCGAAGATCTCGGTTTCACATCACGTAAGTCACGGGGAGAACGTACAAACTCCGTACAGACAGCACCCATAGTCGGATTTCGAACCCAGGTCCCTGGCGCTGCATTCGCTGTAAGGCAGCAACTCTACCACTGTGCCACCGTGACCGTCTGTATCCAAAAAAATCTCCAAGCTGTCTCAAGAAGACCGGCTGAGGACCGATTTGCACCAGAACATACAGTGGCTTGAAAACGTTTTCATACCCCTTGAACTTTTCCACATTTTGTCACGTTACAACCACAAACGTAAATGTATCTTATTGGGATTTTATGTGATAGACGAACACAAAGTGGCGCATAATTGTGAAGTGGAAGGAAAATGATACATGGTTTTCAAATGTTTTTACAAATAAAAAACTGAAAAGTGTGGCGTGCAAAAGTATTCTGCCCCCCTAAGTCAATACTTTGTAGAACCATCTTTCGCTGCAATTACAGCTGCAAGTCTTTTGGGGTATGTCTCTACCAGCTTTGCACATCTAGAGACTGACATTTTTGCCCATTCTTCTTTGCTAACTAGCTCAAGCTCAGTCAGATTAGATGGAGAGCGTCTGTGAACAGCAATTTTTAAGTCTTGCCAGAGATTCTCAATTGGATTTAGGTCTGGACTTTGACTGGGCCATTCTAACACATGAATATGCTTTGATCTAAACCATTCCATTGTAGCTCTGGCTGTATGTTTAGGGCCGTTGTCCTGCTGGAAGGTGAACCTCCGCCCCAGTCTCAAATCTTTCGCAGACTCTAACAGGTTTTCTTCCAAGATTGCCCTGTATTTGGCTCCATCCATCTTCCCATCAACTCTGACCAGCTTCCCTGTCCCTGCTGAAGAAAAGCATCCCCATAGCATGATGCTGCCACCACCATGTTTCACAGTGGGGATGGTGTGTTCAGGGTGATGTGCAGTGTTAGTTTGGAGGGCCATGTCTTGGTAGGTTTGAAGTTGTGCCATACTCTTTCGGATGATGGATTGAACAGTGCTCTGTGAGATGTTCAAAGCTTGGGATATTTTTTTATAACCTAACCCTGCTTTAAACTTCTCCACAACTTTATCCCTGACCTGTCTGGTGTGTTCCTCGGGCTTCATGATGCTGTTTGTTCACTAAAGTTCTCTAACAAACCACTGAGGCCTTCACAGAACAGCTGTATTTATACTGAGATTAGATTACACCCAAGTGGACTCTATTTACTAATTAGGTGACTTGTGAAGGCAATTGGTTGCACTGGATTTTATTTAGGGGTATCAGAGTAAAGGGGGCTGAATACTTTTGCATGCCACACTTTTCAGTTTTTTATTTGTAAAAAAATGTGAAAACCATGTATCATTTTCCTTCCACTTCACAATTATGCGCCACTTTGTGTTGGTCTATCACATAAAATCCCAATAAAATACATTTACGTTTCTGGTCGTAACGTGACAAAATGTGGAAAAGTTCAAGGGGTATGAAAACTTTTGCAAGCCACTGTAACTCCAGCCTGGGTAGTAACTATTCTGTGTAAAAGACCCTGGGTTATGAGTGTCATCAACGTATTCTAACATGCAGTGGGATGCCAACAATTACAGATTTTTGTTGCCTGACACCAACACCTCTGTATGGGGACTGGACACTGATCAAAGGAAAATAGGCACAAAAAGCCGGAATAATTCAGTTGGTAAGGTAGAGAAAGTGAATAGGTGAAGTTTGTGATATCTTTGAGACCCGAAACGGTGAATAGATGATGTCTTCAGACCCGAAACGTCACCTATTCCTTTTCTGGAGACGCTGCCTGACCCGCTGAGTTACTCCAGCATTTTGTGTCTATCTTCAGTTTAAACCAACATCTGCAGTTCCTTCCGACACACACTGATCAAGAGAAGCGTGACTTTGATGTTGTTGTTGCCACTTCCTCTGGCACGTAGACATGGAAAGCCATTAGATGTCTGAGACCAAACAACTGAGTAGCTAGGAGCTAAAAGCTAGCAATTATAACCTTTTGTGTTTGTGGGCTAGGGAGAGCTATAAAAGGAGTGTATTTCATGCTTGGTGTGTATCGTTCACTTAGCAATTTATGAAAAATACGTGGGACCTTCAAACAGTCTGACTGCAAACTAAGCAGTGAGCAAAGGCAGAACAGCAGTCAAAGCAAAACTAGGTTGGTGCTGCTACTAATTAACAATTGATGATTTGCAGAATAATGCACTCAGCGGGTCAGACAGCATCTCCAGAGAAAAGGAATAGGTGACATTTCGGGTCGAGGCCCTTCTTCAGACTAAGTGTCGGGAAAGGGACCGAGAGATATGTACAGTGATTTAGAGAGATTTGGAACAAATGGATGAAAGATATGCACAAAAGTAACACTTTGCAGGATGCTAGTTGATGACTTTTAAATTGGAAGATTAAATCTAGTTCAACCGGTAACACTATTCAGGTTAATTATCTCTGCAGATAGACTGCAGGTAGATCAAAAATAATTCTTGTTTCTAGTTTTCATTCAGTGTTAAAATGCTGTTTTAAAACCATGCAGTTCAAAACATTGTATGATGATATTAAGTGGGTGGCTTTTGTTTTGGCTGTGGTTCAATGGGTAACACTCTTGCCTGCAAATTGGGGATTTTGTGCTCAAGTCCAACTTCAGGGAGTTGAACACAAAAACTTAGGTTGACTCTCCCAATCAGTGTTCCTTCGGCACTATTCAAAAGGAAAGTGCTCTCCATTTTCCATTCAAACTTTGTCCCGTACTAAGAACTACAAAATTGATGCTGTTTGGTCAAAACTCAACTGCAGCACCTCTGGCGCAGTCCTCTTTCTTACAGTTTGGCTTTCTTCCCAACCAATTGTTCAAGCGCTTTTGATTGCAACATGCGCCTTAATTTAGTTCAACAAAGAAACTGACAAGTTATTAAAGAACCGGTAAATCACAGGGCACCAATGCTAAGATAAAGGGCATTCGGCCCATTATCAAAGCACATCACCATCTGCCCATGTGTTATGAAAGCACATCACTGCCCTTTCAAAGCTAAAGTTATGTCTGAACTTTAGCTTTTAGTTTATAATTAGCTTATAATTATCACTTGACATATTGATATGGACATGGTATTGTCACCTGATTAATGATACAGATCTTGTGAGTTCACTTGTGCTGCCAGATTGCAGCCCTTGTCCTTCTCTCTCATTGCAACCCCCTCCCACCTCAAAGTTGGTTCCGTCTGCTCTTCCTTCGCGCAGCAAGGCTGTGTTGCTATCAATCTGGCAAATGTAGACGTTTTGTTATGGATATGGGCCTCGGAAATGTAAATGATAAAATTGCACATGATTAAAATATTGTGCTACAATGGTCCCTAGTCTGTAAACCTTGTTTTGCACGAACACTGCCCTTGACCTTGGCCAGCCATATGCGGCAGCAAAGAAGATCAACAAGTAATTTTTAGATGTTCTGCCTATAGAAAGCATGGGCAGTATCCGGCAGGCAGCCTTGATCTCTGATGACGTTTGCACGAGGTTCACTCCTGTAACTTGACATTCTCGCACATGATTGAAACTCTGCCTCCCCACTCCAGCTGGCCACCTGTCAGCTCGAGGTAATTCATCGGCAGCGGCTGGTACATGGTTTGTGTTAAAAGCCAAAATTGAATTTCATCCTTGTTGTCACTACACTCCTTGTGAACAAACGGGTGAGGTAACATGTTATGCATTGAATTAGTTGAGACGAAGATAGACACAAACAGCTGGAGTAACTCAGCGGGTCAGCATCTCTGGGTGACATTTTGGGTCGAGACCCTTCTTCGCCTGAAACATCACCCATTCTTTTTCTCCAGAGATGCTGTCTGATCCCGCTGAGTTACTCCAGCTTTTTGTGTCTACGGTTTAAACCAGCATCTGCAGTTCCTTCCTACAGAATTCATTGAGACGTTGGCTTTCTGCTGACTGGTTAGCACGCAACAAAAACATTTCACTGTACCTCGGTACACGTGACAATAAACTAAACTGAACTCAGTTTTGGAGTCTTCTGTAAGGTTAATATCCAATGGGCATTACAGCTCTCCAATTTTGCTTAGCTTAGAGATAAAGCATGGAAACAGGCCCTTCGCTCCAGCGATCCCCACACACTGACTCTATCCTACACACACTAGGGACAATTGCCAATTATACCAAGCCAATTAGCTTACAATTCTGTTTACTATTCCCAGTCATCTCTGTTACACACACATTTGAAGGCCATTTCCAATTTAATTGTTCACCTCATACAAGTGATTATTTAAGCTGTCTGACCAAATCAGTCGTATCATTGGATTTAATTGTAAATAACGTTAATGTTTATAGATAGTACATTCTTATAATTCACATCCCATCTTTGTATTTCACAAAAAGGTCAGTTTGATTTTTTTTACACACGCCAAGAATGCAATTATAGCCAGTTATAGATGTATAATTTGAAAGCTGTGTTTTCAGCTGCAAAATGGGTATGTTTTAAAATTCACTATGCATGAATCTCTCTACTCTATTTCTTCCATCTACCTTACATTGCTCCTTAAAATCTACTTCTGATCAGGCTTAAGGATTGTTAAATCCAATGTTGACTGATAATGCTCCATTGCAAAGCATTATGATATGACCACATGCAACGTGCCTTGCAATTACAGACTGTGACTGAATGTATGCTCGTCAGAACTCACTCACTGATTCTCTACCACTATGTGAGTCTCAAATACCGCTATGAGTTTGGTGATGCAAGAAAATTAAGATGTCGGAACCATGTGCAAAACAAAGTGCCGGAGAAACTCAGTGGGTCAGGCAGCATCAGTAGACAGGCAACCTTCTTCAGACTCTGTAAGACTGAATTGGGGTCAAGACCCAAAACACTTTCATAAAGTCATACAGCGTGGAAACAATCTTTCAGCCCAGCTTGCCCATGCTAGCCCATAGACTGTTCATGCCCTCCAGAGATGCTGCCTGACTTGCTGAATTCCTCCAGCACTTTGTGTTTTGCCAGGACTTTGAATCCTGCTTGCACTGAAAGGAGTAGGACTGGAGAAACTTGTTTCTGCCCACCCAATGCAGTGGCTGCAGTTAGTGAATCTTCAGCAGTAGACTGAAGGAATTGAGGATGCCCGCCAGAAAGTTGGCACCTTGAAGATGGAGCAGTGAGGAAAGATTTATATAAGCTTGAATCTGAGCACTAATGGGCCTGTCCCACTTGGGTGACCTAATCCGCGAGTTCTGGCGCGTTTGCCCTCGAAACATACTCGCAGCATGATCGACACAAGGTATTAGGACGTCTTCATAACTCTCCTTCATGCTCAAGAGTGGTCTCCGCGTACTCGAGGCCTCCGCTAGGTCGCGGCGTTTTTTTCAACATGTAAAAAAATGCCCGCAAGTTAAAAAAGGTCGCCATGGAAAAAATCAATACTTTTTTTACTTGTAGGTTGAGTCATAGTAGGTCGGCATGTTAGTCTAAGTAGTCGAAGGTAGTCGTAGATAGTCTTCATCATAGTTGAAGGGAGGTGGAAGGAGATCGAAGAAGGTCGGCTTCACTCTCCACTATCCGGTGTCCAATTTTCCCGAAGTTAGTCGTAGCTGGTCTTCAACATAGTCGAAGGAGGTCTTCTACATAGTCCAAGGAGGTCTTCAACATGTCATTTTTTCAAACTCTTCTAAACTCAGCAATTAGGCCGCCCAAGTGGGACAGCCCCTTAATCCTCATGAGAGAAGAAAGCAATGGAAATAAGTTGACCAACAGTATTGGGGATGTCTTAACAGGAATTCTAGTTAGACATCAACATCCTTTACACCCCATGTATGCATTCATGGACATCTGATGTAAATTTGGAGAGGGACCTACAATACACTCAAGCTGCATTTAGACTGATTTATGATGTGTTCAGAAGAAAAGATGACAAAGTGAATGTTAATGCTTGCGTGGAATAGGTTTGACTTGGCTGTTAGTGATATAGACAGATAGCTTAGAATCTGCGTGTGGGGCATGGGGGAAATGTGAAAATGAAAGTTGCTCCTCTGGGATGCTGTGGTGACTTAATGTTGGGGTTGGCACACTGGAAAATATTTTGGATTTCTTGTTAAGTAATTGTTGTGTGAAAATAATATGACTTGTTGCTGCATACATCCGGGGTATGAATGTTCCTTGCCGATCTGTTCCAGGGGGCTGTGCCATTGAAAGAACTCAACACTCGGCCACTAGAGGTGTTTATGTGCAGCGTGCTGAAACGTCAGGGATATGGAGAAGGATTCCGCTGGCTTTCGCAATACATCGACTGAACCCGAGAGTAAATTATCCCACTTTGGACTGAACTAGTTTGCAGCTGTCTACATGATCTTATTTTCCTCTCTGCTTCCTTTCCAAAACAAAAAAACAGGTCACACAGCTGTTGACAAGATAGCAATGCCTAGCAGGGGAGGTTTCAGATCCAGGTTTGTTAAGTATAAACCTGAGGTAGGCGTTTGGACCTGGTTCAACATTACATCTGTTTGCCCCAAGTGTGGCCTGTTTACAACCCCCATCCCCTCCCCCCCCCCCCCACCCTCCCCTCCCCCCCCCCCCACCCCCAATAATAGTCAACTGAGATTTCACACTTGAGTTTGGCTATACAATGGTCTTAGAGATATATGTGAGGATTTTTTTTGTGTGTGTTCCTTTCTTGTGATGCTCTGTGCTCCCGAAGATATCCAGGTATATCTGCCCCTCTGGGGCCACGTCATAGAAGAAAGCATGGGTCGAATGGATGGCAGTGAACTGACCACTCTACAAAGCATTTTAACCAAATCAAGTGATAAGCTGAATAGTGTACACAAGTCAACTATTCAAATATGTTCCCTGTCTGCGCTGATTATGGTAAGAGCCATTTTTCCTGAAGCTCGGAATGGTTTGAGGCCAAAATTAAAATATGGCCAATGTAAACGTAACCATTCAGGACTTGAAGCTCCCATGAAATGAGGCTGTGGGAACTGTTTTGTTAAAATTCTCTCTGCTGCCAGTTTATTCTAGGTGGGGTGTGCTTTACATACATGACATTAACATTTGAAGATATGCCAGTGGTGTTTGGACTGGTTAAATCACGATCAAATTATAAATGTGATTCAGTTTGGTTAATTATCTTACTGTCGACTCTGTGTGGCTGTAGTTGTCGTGTTGGTGTATCGTGCATCGAGGTGGATTGTAGCCAGGGTTTGAGTATGAACTGGGGATGTTTCAGCCCCAGTTTAGTTTTAGGTATATATAAAACTGCATATCAGAAAACATCATATTTTAAAATTTAGATATTTAACTTTGTAATGGAATGATGACACAGTGAGTTGTATTTTGCCAATTGGGTGTAAAGGTATCTTGGGAATTGGAAAATGAGCAAAGTGTGTCTCCGGTGGATAGAGTGTAATGCAGTCTCATTTAGACTTGATTAGTGAGTCATTCTGAATAACACAAGCTGGGTGGCATGGTTTACAAGATGAGTTTGTTGCAGAAATTTATTATCTTCTAAGGGGCTCGCGAACTGAAGGAATTGCACAATATCTTGCACACTTTTAATGTAAAGCTTTTATTTAAAAAAATGTGAACAAATTCATACACCTGGTGCTTTTAACCGTGGAGTCAAAATGGAAGTACACAGGCTACGTAATGCTGGGAATTGTTTTACAAATACGTTCAAATAGCTTGTGTCAACAAAACCGAACAGTAGGTGCGCATGGAACAGGGAATTTTACATCTCTGTTCATTGAACTAGGTAATAGTTACAAAATGAATAAGGCTGCATTATCAATGATGTGGACTGTTATCGAACAGCCATTCCACCGGGAAATTGAAGGGAATGAAAAGTGGTTGGTCAACACCATGTTATATATTTTCTTGCTTCTAAACTTTTGCCTCTTGCACAGAATGGTGGTGTTCTTTCGCGGTTGATGAAAGGATGGAGACATTCTGTCGTGGCATTCTCCTTCTGCCAAAAATGAGAAAATCAAATCGCACCTTCTCCCTGACGAGAAATAAATGTCTGTCTCGGAAACGCCAAGCTGGCTGTGTTCCTCTGTTGAGGCTTATTTTGCCAAACCAGACAAAGACTCATTACTTCCAGTAGATGCCATTTAATGAGAATGTTATGTTTGTACTTTATTGTCTCTTTAGGCTCTTCCAATAAAAAAAGCCCACATCATTTGCTCTAAATGAGTGATTGGATAAAGAAAATGTCTTGCTTGTCCCAGTTGCAAGGTCATGTTTCCACAACAGAGGCATCAGCAGATATCCATTTGAAGGGCATTTATTTATCACTGTGGCAGTCTGAGTGGACTTTCCCTTTTCCTAAGCATGACTGCAGAACTAGATATATTCTTTCCCCCCTTCCCCAAAGGCTTTTGGGCTTTGAACACAACAGGTTGGTACTGTACCTGCAGTATTACTCAGTTAGGACAGTTCTACATGTTTGGGGTTATTGATCTCCACTGAGAGGGTATAGGTGACTGCTTTAACATTTCACCAATCTGATGCCTTCCCCAACTTTATTCTTGCAAAAAACTAGTTCTCGCCCTCAATTTGTTCATTCTTTATGTGGTAGAAAGATAACTTGCAACGTGTATAAATGTATTATAAATCATTGCTTTATTTGAATAAATGTACTTGTATATCTTTGTGTCTTGAACTTTTGTTGAACTATGCATTCGACATGGGTCGATGAGCATCTAGCATCTGCTGCAACTAAAACATGTGCTGGATGTTTCCACCAGTTTGTGTCCGTGGCACCATACCCCATGGCTGAGCTTTGCTGCTTGCATTAAGTTAATAACGACACCACAGTGACTCGATGTACAGCAGCCACAATCCTAATGAGATGTACGCCCAGTTAAAGGTGATTTTCATTGCACATTGAGAAATGAATAATTCCTGACTAACTCGAACCTTGTTCACAAAATGCCAAGAACCTTTCAACAAACACCAGCATTAATGCCACTATCAAAGGACAGCCGGGCACTGGGGTTCACTGGACACTACAGTTTCCAGAGCACTGCAAATTATGAATCGCCCAGCTGCACTTGAAAGTTTAAAATAGTTTATAATATCGTTCCTCTTCAGTAATCTGTTTGCATTTCAGCCTAGAATACTTTAAGATTATTGCATTACTCCCAAAATATGTTTCCCTGATGGAAGGTCAATTTGTACAGGACCTTGAGTATAATGCAATAGCAAATATGACTGTGTGTTTCAGGGGTTTGAATTCAATGTACATTCTTGTATTTAAGCTCATTATCTAGCTTGTGGATTGATTCTTGACATCAGCGTCTGAAAATTGCTCATTACTGGGTACGGACCAATTGCAACTATTTCTGGGTCAAATTTGCCACTTAAAAAATTCATCTCGACACCTTCAATCACTCTTGATTGAGTCTGGGGAAGTCCTGTCTGCCATCCTGGGAAATGAAGGCGCATTGTTCCAAGTTCATCACTCATCCATCGGTTGGTCACACCCTGAACTCCCATTAGCTCGGGTGTAATGCCGATCTTCCAACCTACCTCCTGGCAGGCCTTGGACCTTTTCTAAGTAACTGTAACACTATAATGCTGTAACACTATGTTCTGCACTCTGGTGTTTTTCTCATTGCACTACCTGCTGTATTTGTGTATTGGCTCATTTGTAGTCATATAATGTTATTTAATTTGACTGGATAGCACGCAAACAAAAGCTTTTCATTGTATCTCGGTACACATGACTATAATAAAGCATATACCAATATATTTTCATTGTGCTGCTTGGTCTGCAGATACAGGTCCTCTTGCAGCAAGACCTGGTCTAGTCCAGAACCCAGCCTAGATAGCCACTCCATTTTTTTTTTTTAACAATTGCACCCATTTAACCACCTTCAACTTGAGTCTAGGCACCCATGAAACTGGGATAAGATTTTGGACTTTCTCAGCCCGCCACCCTCATCAATGTGCAAAGAAAACTCCAATAAGTGAGCAGTAGCACTGGACGTCCTAACCTCAGGCGCCACAGATGATTGCAGCAGTGAGTCCAGGACAGAAAATGACATTGGCACATTGAGCGATAAAGTTTTGGTTTGATGGTAAAAGCACAAATTAACTTTTAGTTCTTAATGTAGAAAGGAGAGAAAGAGAATTAATAGACTGGTTGACCTAAAGGATGTATACCTAGGCTGAGAAGCTTCTATGGGAAAGAGACATGATTGAATTGTGGAGTAGACTAGATAGGCCAAATAGCCTAATTCTACCCCTATAACTTATATACTTATAATCTTTGAAGGGAAACATTTGAATTTGAGAAAAAGAAGCGATCTTGTGAAAATGTACCCAATTGTTTGAGGAATTCACCAGGTGTTTCCACAAGCTGCAGAATCCACCACATTGTCTCAGGATAAGTCTCCTGTTATTTTAGACTGAGTTGGTAAGAAATGTCTTGACTTAAAAGAGTTGTGGATCATTGGAATTATCTGCACTTTCAGGCCGGGACTGTTCGGGGTTGAGGTCTTCACATTTTTGAGCCAAGGGCGGCAGGAAAATCAATATATATAATCACTTAATCTACTTATTGAGCAGCAGAGCAGGCTTGAGGGACGGTATATTTGTGCTAATGTACGATGAAGAACTGGGCCCACACACATTGAAAATGAGTGGGTTGCAGGTTTTCCATTGGAAACTGAACTGTATTGCAGCGTGCTGACAACCACTAATGATCGGTGTGCTTTAAAGTATCCTTCTGCCTCTGATACAGCATCAGGTTTGTGGCATCCAGCTGCGGGTACACGGTCTACTCCAGAAATCAGTACAGCGTCTAGTTTGTTAAATTTAACTTTTAGTTGAAGGATCATTGCTGAGTGTTTTAATCAAAGACTCCAGCTAAAATTATAACTCAACCCCACGCACTATTCAGACATTTAAGTTCGGAGCAATGGTGGGCGATTTGTCTCCCTAAGCCCGTTCTGCTATTCAATAAGATTACAGCTAATCTGATTGTAAACTCGAACTCCATATTCCTGCCTACCTCCAATAATCTCTAATCTTCTTATCAAGAGTCTGTCTATGTCTGCCTTAAAACATATCCAAAGGCTCTGGGTCTGGGTTAACGAAGAGGGCTCCAAAGACTCCTAATCCTCTGAAATAAATTGTTTTGCTTCATTCTCTGTCGTAAATGGGAAAAGCCTTATTTTTAAACAATGACTTATTCTTCTCTAGTTACCTACAGCAGGAAACACCCTCTTCACATGCAGCCTGTCAGGATCCACAGGATCTTATCTTTATTAAGTCACCTCTCACTCTTCAAAACTCAAGTGATGGCAAGTTAAATTGCTGTGTCCTTGTAAACATTCATCTGTCAACCAAGATAAGTGCCCTTCGGGTGACTTATTCCTGTGTGTGAGATCTTGTTCTCAAATTCATTCTTGATCAATTTCATTGCAGTGAGTAACTCAGCCTTACCGTGCATTGCTGAGGTGCAGAGGACACTCTGTGGAGGGCAGTGCAGTGGCACAGCAAGCAGCGCTGCTACCTCACTGTTTCAGGTTCAATCCTGACCCATGCTGCTGTCTGTATGGAGTTTGCATGTCCTCCTTTTGCCTGGGTTCGAACTCGCCCCAGAAGCTCCCGTTTCCTCCCAAGTCCCAAAGACATGCAGGTTAGTATGTTAATTATGTGCTTTGAATTGCCCAGAATGTGTAGGTGAGCAATAGATGGAAATGTGGCAGTGTAGGTTTAGAGATACAGCATAGAAACAGGCCCTTGGCCCTACCGAGGCCATGCCTACTGTGCCAGAGATCCAGTTTTAATCCTGACTACGGATACAATACAATACCGTTTATTGTCATTTGAACCTCAAATGAAGTTCAATCAAAATTTGGTTTCTGCAGTCATACAACAAGAAAAGAACCAACACACACACCAACACAATTTGCACAAACATCCATCAAAGTGAATCTCCTCCTCACTGTGGGTACACAAAATGCTGGAGAAACTCAACGGGTGCAGCAGCATCTATGGAGCGAAGGAGATGGGTAATGTTTCGGGCTGAAACCCTTCTTCATCAGGCCCGAAACATTACCTAGAATACTAGGTGACGTTTTGGGTCGAGACCCAAAGGGTTTGAGTTTTGTCTTGATTGTATTTATGTGTAGTATTGTCTGATTTGTTTGGATCGAAGCTTTTCACTGTACCTCGGTGCACGTGAAAATAATAAATCTAAACCTATGGGTTTAGTTTAGTTTGGTAAAGCAGCGTTGGGTCGAAATCCCCGTTTCCATGCTGTATGTCTCCAAGTCTAACATTACTGTAGCTGCATTATTACATGGAGACAAAATGACAAAGTGGTAGGAAATAAACTAGGACCGTCTTCTGATAAGAGTTGGACTAAGTATGTTTAGGGCATGTCAAAAACGCAGCCAGCATCATCAGAGACCCACACCACCCTGGCCACACACTCATTTCACCCCTGCCATCGGGACGAAGATACAGGAGCCTGAAAACTGTTACGTCCAGGTTCAGGAACAGCTTCTTCGCTGTAGCCATTAGGCTATTAAACACTGCAACCTCCAAATAAACTACATAGACTATTATGGTTATTATTGCACTATTATTGTTTGTTTTTTATGTGTACGTATGTGTGCGTGGGTGTGTATATATATATATATATATATATATATGTGTGTATGTGTGTGTGTGTGTGTGTGTGTGTGTTCATATATATGTGTGTGTGTGTGTGTTCATATATATATATATATATGTGTGTGTGTGTGTATATATATATATATATATATACACACACACGTTTGTTCATATATATATATAGGAAGGAACTGCAGATGCTGGTTTAAATCGAAGAAAGATACAAAATGCTGGAGTAACTCAGCGAGACAGGCAGCATCTCTACAGAAGGAATGTGTGTCGCTTCGGGTATATATGTGAGTATGGGTGTATATATACACACACTTAACCTTTTCACGTTTATTAAATTGTTCACAGTGTACTATGTTTACATAGTCTGTTGTGCTGCTGCAAGTAAGAATGCCACTGTTCTATCTGGAACATAAAACACTCTGGACTTGACACGTAGCTTGAACATACACCTTTCCTGTGTGAAAGCAGAAAACTGGAATTACTCCCAAAAAATAATGAAGGCTGCGTTTCACTCGACCTGCAGATGGTGACATGTGATGGGAAGTGCATCGCTTCCGGGTTAGTGATGAAGTTTTGCAATGGTCCTCGGCCAGCTGTGGGATCGCCCTGTGCTCCAAGGGTCCCATAGCAAGCTAGAGGATCTTTGCTGTGCTCCACTGCAGACCCCCCCACCCCCAGCTCTGTGCAATGATCTCCCCGGAGCGCTGCAGTTGCATCGTCTCCGCTTCCTTGGTCAAGGAGGTGCAGGTTAACCCGGCTGCCGAGTCCCAACGGGACGGATCGTGGGGCTGCAGCGGCTTGCTCCTCCACCCCAGGCGCCGCTTGGTCCTTTGCCACGGCCAGACCTTCTTTCCCTTCCTCCGGCGGCCGAAGCGAAACCTCGGCCGCCGGCCCTTCCTGCTCCCTGGAGCGTTCCACAGCGACCTCCAGATCCAGGTACAGTTCCCTGGAACCAGCTCCTCGACCCAGCCCGAACTCGCCATGTCCTTGGCTTCCAACGACACAGGAGCACTGAATTCCGAATCAGAACCCCGTAATCTGGATTGCAGACCCAGACTGTCCTCATTGACTCCTGGCCAAGCCAAGGCCAAGAGATCCAGCCCGGCTGAGATGCTTATGGTCTTCTCATGCCAAGAATTTGGAGATATCTTCAGAACCTTGTTTAGCAAGTCAGACAAGTGGTACTTCTACAGTGAGGACAAGAACCAGGAGGTCCATGGGGAGCCTCTGGATCTGGCCTGGTTCGCCCTGTTGTGGTGCCCTGGCTGGGTGGACGGAGGCAGCGTGTGTGGGGAGGAAGCCTTGAGGTATGTGAGGAGCGAGAGTTTGAGCAAGGGCCAGCCCCTCTTCAGTTGCGCATCACCCTTCGCCTCTTTCTGCTCCGAGATCTTCATGAACACCCTGAGTCAGGGGATTGTGAGCAACCTGGCAGGGGAGAGGAACGCCCTGATTTTAACAGATGCCCGCTGCTTGCCGGGCACTGAAGGGGGTGGTGTGTACATCCGATCCCAACACCTGTACTACCTGGCGGGACTCATTGTGGCACCTCTTTGCTGGAAGGCCAACGACTGGGTCGGCCTGACCTTGGTGTGTTCCATCACCTGCATCTTGGAGACCATGAGGAGGATTCTGAACGGATTCGAGATATTTGGTCCCCCGACCCTGACCGCCCCAGGGAGCCACAGGTTAACCCGGCTGCTCGGCACGGCAGCCCTACTGGAGTCCAACAGAGTCTGGGGATCAGGAGTGATTGTCAGCCCTAGACTCATCATCACATGTAGACACGTCTTGGACCGGGCGCCATCTGTCAGAGTGAAAATACAGTCGGACTCAAACAGGTAAGAGTCATCCAAGATAGCAGAGGTGCTCTGAGTCTGAGGTCACTGTACAAAATGTCAAAATTCTCAGCAGGTCAGTCGGCACCCATGAAGAAGAACATTTATCTGTCATATGAACAGGAACAATTAAATTCTTAATGTTTAAGAAGGAACTGCAGATGCTGGAAAATCGAAGGTAGACAAAAATGCTGGAGAAACTCAGTGGGTGAGGCAGCATCTATGGAGCGAAGGAAATAGGCAACGTTTCGGTTCAGACTGAAAAAAGGTTTCGACCCAAAACGTTGCCTATTTCCTTCGCTCCATAGATGCTGCCTCACCCGCTGAGTTTCTCCAGCATTTTTGTCTACCTACAATGACATTTGTGTTTGCTGCAATATTACAGGAACCTATAATGCAACAATAAAAAACTAAATGATTAGTCATTCTAAGTAAACCCAGACCACCATAACACAAAACTAAAGTATGCCAACCGACCGCAGCAGGGCAATTTCCTCTGTAGGTCAGTGCTGACGTGGATTGTGGTTGGGGATTGTGCAAGAACCTGGTGGTGGATGAGCGGAGGCAGTTCTTGAACCGCGATGTAATGGTTCTCAGGCTCCTGTACTTTCTTCCCGATGGTGAAATGAAAGTGTGGCCGGGTTGATGTAGGGGCTTCGATGATATTAGCTGCTTGCCTGACGCAGCACTTCCTATACATCCCTAGGAAGGTGGGGAGGTTACTACCATTAATGGACGGGCAGTGTCCACCAGCGCTCTTTGATCTTGTGCTTTTGAGTTTCTGAACCAGGTCGTATGCTCTCCACTTGTAGCAGTCCAATAAGACTATTCAGTGAGATGCCGAATCTCCTCAAACCTTTGAGGGAGCAGAGGCATCGGTGAACTCTCTTTGCCTTTGCATCATTGTGCTGGCCCCAGGACAGACCATCAGAACAAAGAGTGACAAAATGCTGGAGAAACTCAGCGGGTGAGGCAGCATCTGTGGAGCGAAGGAATAGGCGACGTTTCAGGTCGAGACCCTCCTTCAGATTGATGTCGGGGCGGGGGGGGGGGGGGGGGGGGGAAGAAAGGAAGAGGCTGAGACAGTAGGCTGTAGGGGAGCTGGGAAGGTGAGGGGGAAGGAGGGAGAAAGCAAGGACTACCTGAAATTGGAGAAGTCAATGTTCATACCGCTGGGGTGTAAACTACCCAAGCAAAATATGAGGTGCTGCTCCTCCAATTTGCGGTGGGACTCACTCTGGCCATGGAGGAGGCCAGCATCTGCAGTTCTTTCTTAAACCGAACAAAGAGATACTGTTTCGGCTCATAAAGTCACTCGATTATAGTATAGCCTGATCTTCTACTGAAGTTCTGAATTCTGCTGAAGAATCTGTCTTGTCAGAAATGTCTGTTCTTTGCGTTAGACATTAATTCAGATCCCTGCCATGTTATCTGTGGATTCAGGTCAATGTCAACAATCCTATGGTTCTGTTGAAAGTTCTCCTGGTGCCCTGGTCTACATTGTATCCTCATTCATATGAGGAACAGATTATCTCTTGTTCACTCCATTGCTGATTGTTGAATTGTTTTCCTATTCGATAGTGATAATAGTTTCAACTAATTAATGGTAGACAAAGCAATAAGGAACTTTCCTAGGATCACAACAGGTGTTGTAAATAGGCCATGTATATACATGTACGTATAACACCTTTAATATGGCAGACCATCCCAAGTCTTCTCATAGAAATATTTTCAAATGTAATTTTCTATCAGCAGTATTGCAAAAAGTAACCCAATAATATCTTTCTCTCCATCCCTCCCCCACCCAAGTCGTACCATCTTCAAAGTCGTCTTGTTGAGTCTTATTGTCCGTACTCGTTCTCACCTAGGCCACAGCTAACAATGGCCTGTTCCCTTTATCATCGTACTTTTTTGCATATCTTTCATTCATTTGTTCTATATCTCTCCGCATCACCGTCTATATCTCTCGTTTCACTTTCCCCCCCCCCGACTCTCAGTCTTAAGCAGGGTGTCGACCCGAAACGTCACCTATTCCTTTTCTCCGGAGATAATGTCTGACCCGCTGAGTTACTCTAACCTTTTGAGTCTATCTTCAGTTTAAACCAGCATCTATATAACCATATAACCATATTACAATTACAGCACGGAAACAGGCCCTCTCGGCCCTTCCCAGTCCGTGCCGACCATTTATGTTCCCCTAGTCCCATCTACCTGCACTCAGACCATACCCCTCCATTCCCTTCCCGTCCATATACCTATCCACTTTACTTTTAAATGTTAATATCGATCCTGCCTCTATCACTTCTGCAGGAAGATCATTCCACACAGCCACCACTCTCTGAGTAAAGAAGTTCCCCCTCATGTTACCCCTAAACTTCTGTCCCTTAATTCTCATGTCATGCCCTCTTGTTTGAATCTTTCCTACCCTCAATGGGAAAAGCTTATCCACGTCAACTCTGTCTATCACTTTCATCATTTTAAAGACCTCAATCAAGTCCCCCCTTAACCTTCTGCGCTCCAAAGAATAAAGACCTAACTGCATCTGCAGTTCCTTCCTACACAATATGTTTTTGGTGTTGAATGAAAGTGTACAAATAAGGGATACTTAAACAACTGCAGATTCTGCTTTACAAGTTTAAAGGGGAGTTCGGTATACCACTTGTGGACACAAGGATGTCCACTTGAACTGAAAAGCATGGTGTGGAAAGTAATTCCAATGAAGAAAGGCTTGTGTGAATGAGAAACACCTTCATAAACATTTAGACCTTTCGGCCAGTTTCCTTGTTGAATTTCATGTGTAAATGTATGTAAATTTCTGCTGTGCACGGATGTAATAGATCAGGTACCCAAATGCTTGGCCAGAGTGGTAGCTTTAAGGAGGTTCTTTAAGGCAGGAAAAATGGAATGCAGCCGGATAGACTGAAGGAGGGAATTCCAGAGCTTTGGCAGCTGAAGTCACGTCAGGTAATGGTGGAGTGGCGGAGGCAAGGAATGGAAAAATACAGAACATATGGGAAAGCTTAAGGTTGGAGGAGGAGGAGGAGGTGCTGGAATAGAGAGGGCAAGGCACCAGGGACAAACCATAAATAGGTTCAGCCATGATCGCCTTGAAATGCGGCAAAAGGCTTGAGTTCCTGTGTCGCCGAATCTTGCTCCTTGTTAAATGTTATCGTGCTCAAATGGATGCGAAAATCAAAATTAAAGAAGTGGCAGATTTGAAAATGTCAAACAGTAGAGCACAGGAATAGCTCTTTTGCCCCACGATGTGTCTAACGATGATGCCAAATTAAACTAATCTCTTCTGTCTGCATGTGATTCATATCCTTCCATTACCTGTCTGAAGAAGGGTCTCGACCCGAAACGTCACCCATTCCTTCTCTGCAGAGATGCTGCCTGTCCCGCTGAGTTACTCCAGCATTTTGTGTCTACCTGCGATTTAATCCAGCATCTGCAGTTCCTTCCTACAAATTTTGTCCCTCCATTACCTGTACGTTAATGCGCCAATTGAAAAATCTCTTAAAGGCCACTATTGTGTCTGCTTCCACCACCACCTCTGGTAGCTATCTCCCTTCTCAAACAAAGGGGAACATTGGTTACTCTCTGGGGCCTTGCCTGTGGCTAGAGACCCTACAAAGATCTTCATCTGGAGCCCAACAATCTCATGCCTCAATAATTTGGGATAGATCCCTTCAGGCCCTGGGCTGAAAGTAGCCGTAGAACGAATGACAGGGGTGTTGTGGATTAGGAGGGGAGAAAGGTTTTGGGTGAGCTAAATATTTTAGAGCTTTTTGGAGATTTTTGGCTATCATTTCACTAATGTAGGCAAGCGAAGCACATTTTCTGCATAGTACCTCTCCATCATTAATGACAGGACCCTGGGGAGTATTGTCGAACAATAGACAATAGGTGCAAGAGTAGGCCATTCAACCCTTTGAGCCAGCACCACCATTCAATGTGATCATGGCTGATCATCCCTAATCAGTACCCCGTTCCTGCCTTCTCCCCATATCCCCTGACTCCGCTATTTTTAAGAGCCCTATCTAGCTCTCTCTTGAAAGCATCCAGAGAACCTGCCTCCACCGCTCTCTGAGGCAGAGAATTCCACAGACTCACCACTCTCTGTGAGAAAAAGTGTTTCCTCGTCTCCGTTCTAAATGGCTTACTCCTTATTCTTAAACTGTGGCCCCTGGTTCTGGACTCCCCCAACATCGGGAACATGTTTCCTGCCTCTAGCCTGTCCAAGCCTTTAACAATCTTATATGTTTCAATGAGATCCCCTCTCATCCTTCTAAACTCCAGAATGTACAAGCCCAGCTGCTCCATTCTCTCAGCATATGACAGTCATTTTTTTCCAGCATGACAAAAAATGTCCCGCCATAGAAACATAGAAAATAGATGCAGGAGAAGGCCATTCGGCCCTTTGAGCCAGCACCGCCATCCCGGGAATTAACCTTGTAAACCTACGCTGCACTCCCTGCAGTAAGGGTACAATTGCCAAGTTCCCTGAGTGGTGCTGCAGGTTGACAAGATGGTGAAGAAAGTGTACTTGCCTTCGTTTGCCATGGACAAGAGTTGGGACATCATGTTACACCTTAGTGAGACCACAATTAGAATATTTAATGCAGTGCTGGTCATTGTACTACCAGGAAGGATGTGATTAAATTAAGAATGGGCACAGAAAAGCTGCAGAAGGATATTGCCAGGAATGGAGGGCTTAAGTTATAAGGAGAGAATGGATTAGCTGGGACTATTGTCCCTGGAGTGGAGGAGGCTTGAAGGGGTCGTCCGTATGGAGGTTTATCCATCATGAGGAGCAGAGATAAAGTGGGGGTGAATGTCTAAGGGAGTCTAGCGAGCATCAGTTTAGGGAGAGAGGGGAAAGACTTTAAAAGAACCAGAGGCCATTTTTTCACACAGAGCTGATGAGTATATCAGGCAAGTGAACACAACTGGAGAGCAGACCTGAACTACCATCCACCTCACTGGTAACCCTTGGATCATCGTTGATCGGACTTTACTGGCTCTAACTTGCACCAAACGTCATTCCCTTGTCATATAGAATGTGAATGGCTCGACTTTAATCATGTATTGTCCTTCCACTGACTGGTTAGCACGCAACAGCTTTTCGCTGTACCTCGGTACACGTGACAATAAACTAAACTGAGTATAGGAAATAAGCTGCCAGAGGAAGTGGTAACGCCAGGCAGAATCACAATGTTTAATCGAGATTTGGACTTGTACATAGAGAGGAAAGCCTTTGAGGGATACGGGCCAAATGCAGGCAATGGGACCAGCCCAGATGGAAATCATGGTCAACATGGACTGTACAAGTAATTAGTACAGGTTGAAAATAGCTGATTAATCTTTCCCTTGTGCTTAACCATAGCTGCCTTGCATTAAAGGGAAGGGTGGTGTTTGCCACAAAGGAAACTTCACCCTATGATGTGGCAGTGGTGGAACTTGACGAAGATCTCTCATCCATTGAAATACCGACCATTGCTTCGGATTTTAAGACAGGTAAGAATGGAGGAAGGGTTAACTTAAGGAAAGCAACTTAACGTATACAAATCAGAGCAAAATTACATCTAGACCAAATCGTGTCACTATCAATTTGATGGGAGAAGGACTATTTTAGAATAAGTCATCGGAGCAGGCAGCAATTCTGGTTAGAAGGAATGGAGAAGTTTGTTAAAGTGTACATTTATTAACAGAGCAGACAGAGTACTTTTTAAACAAAGCAACGGTGACATTTCTGGTTGAGACCCTTCTTCAGACTGAGAAACTCTCCGAAACGTCACCCATTCCTTTTCTCCAGAGATGCTGCCTGTTCCGCTGAGTTACTCCTGCATCTTGTGTCTACCTTCAGTGTGAACCAGCATCTGCAGTTCCTTCCTACATTTTATTTTAGAAATTCACTCGCCCTTCAACAGCATTTTGTGTAGAATTGGTGCGGCTTAGGAGGAGGCCATTTAGCCCATCCAGTCTGTGCTGTAATGGCCTGTGGTAGCAGAGTCCCTTCAGGCCCAATTCCATAGTCATTCCCCATCTGCTGGCAAGGTAAAGGGTCACGACCCGAAACGTCACCTCCAGTCTGAAGAAGGGTCTCGACCCGAAACGTCGCCTATCTCCTTCGCTCCTTAGATGCTGCTGCACCCGCTGAGTTTCTCCAGCTTTTTGTGTAACCCAAGGTATTTACCACCCAACCAGCCCCCTTTTATAAGCCCTGATTAATTATATTTCTACCACTGTTACAGACAGTGATTAACAGATCCTAGCATTAACAAAATATTCTTAATGTGGCAAACTCACTTTACAAAAGATTTGGATTTTTTAAATTTACCTTCCTGTAGAAATAGCTGCAATTCTTTTGAGCCATGCTTTCATTTTAAATTTTCTTCTTAAAATCTCCCATTCTTCTCTTTGAGGTTATGGGCAGTGGAGTGGGATTTAAGGGTAGGACGGTCGAGGAAGCGACTCTAGGGGGTCTCTTGTCTAACTGGCACGCTGGTCAAAACTGCTACATGTTGACTGAATGTCCTTAACTCTCTCCTCGTTGTGAATAATATCGCCTTCCCCAACACTCGCACACTTTGCCACGGGCTGTGAAGCAACCCCACCCCCCCCCCCTGAATAACTGCCCTGATGTGGGGAGATAAACATTGCAATGTAACTAACAGGGAACAAAGACATGAGCAAGGGTTGATAAAAACGTATCTCCCCCTCGCAGTGTGAGGAGCCGTTTACACAGGCGGTTGTTTATCGTTTGTTAAAGTTCACATTTATTAACAGGACAGAGCACTTTTTAAACAAAGCACGGGACTGATGCATGGGAACAAAAGGTTTCTGTGGTTCTGGCAGTGCTTGTGCACAACTTGACAATTTGTATTTTTCAGGGAGGGGGGGGGGGACGTTCTTTTTGGGAGAAAATTAAAAACTTTTGAAAGGTTTGCACACGTGATATCGACCAGACATGGTCATTGCAACATTTGCGTCCAAAAATTCATTTAGAATAGAGAATATTGCTGCAATGTCAGCGCAAAAGCGGAGCCCCGATGTCTGCTGGTCGGATTAAGGTATCAACAATCAGGAATCACGTCAAAGACAGCAGTTGTTGAGATAGACACAAAAATCTGGAGTAACTCAGCGGGGACAGGCAGCACCTCTGGAGAGAAGGAATGGGCGACGTTTCGGGTCGAGACACTTCTTCAGACAGGGCAGTCAGTCACTCATTCTCTCCAGAGGTGCTGCCTGGCCCGTTACTCCAGCTTTTTGTGTCTATTTTTGGTTTAAACCAGCAGCTGCAGTTCCTTCCTACGCAGCAGTTGTTGAGAATCCAAATTAAAATGTAGAAGCATAAAATCTGATTTGAATTTAAGTCCCAGGAGCAAAAAATAATTAATAAGTTCCTTGACCAGAATTAGGCCATTCGGCCCATCGAGTCTACTCCACCATTCAATCATGGCTGATCTAGCTTTCCCTCTCAACCCCATTCTCCTGGCTTCATCCCGCAACCCCTGACTGCCTTTTATAGTTCCAGTCGTAGAACATAGTGCAACATTGCCATTATATTCTTTATCGTGTAGAAAAATGAGAGAGCTCATAGAAGCAGACAACATTCTTAAATGGGCCCACAGCTAGAGACAGAGAACGTTCTCTCCTTGGCTGGGAAGTCATGGACTAGGAGACATGACTGTGGAATAAGGGATGGTTGTTTAGGTCTGAGATAGGGAGAACGTTTGGCACGTAGACAGTGTCAATCCTTGTTTTAGTTAGTTAAGAGATACAGCATGGAAACAGGCCCTTCGGCCCACTGAGTCCATGCCGACCACACTTACACTGTCCCACACACTAGGGACAATTTATAATTAAATACAAAGCCAATTAACCTACAAACCTGTACATTTTGTGGGAGGAAACCGGTGCACCCGAAAAAAAGCCACGCAGGTCATGGGGAAAAGCTACAAACTCTATTCAGACAGCACCTGTAGTCAGGATCGAACCTGGGTCTCTGGCGCTGTGAGGTGGCAACTCTACCGCTGCACCACCGTGCCGCCCTCTGCTGTGGAGACTCAGTTATTTTGTCCGATAATACTTTAAGTGAAACTGCGTCCTCAAACAAGAGGGCACGACATGAGAATTAAGG
Organism: Raja brachyura; assembly: GCA_963514005.1. The sequence goes on from OY740818.1 coordinate 18,576,932, forward strand.
GACAGAAGTTTAGGGGTAACATGAGGGGGAACTTCTTTACTCAGAGAGTGGTGGCTGTGTGGAATGAGCTTCCAGCAGAAGTGGTGGAGGCAGGATCGATTTTAACATTTAAAGGTAAAGTGGATAGGTATATGGACAGGAAGGGAATGGAGGGGTATGGTCTGAGTGCAGGTAGATGGGACAAGGGGGAAATAAATGGTCGGCACGGACTGGAAGGGTCGAGAAGGCCTGTTTCCGTGCTGTAATTGTTATATATGTTGTCCACAGGCGAGGACGTCTACGTTATAGGCTACGGGGTTTTTGGCCGCGCGTGTGGGCCCTCGGTGACGGCCGGGATCTTGTCCGCTGTGATCACTATGGAGGAGCGGCCGGTCATGCTCCAGACCACCTGTGCTGTCCACGCTGGGGCCAGCGGTGGACCTGTCTTCAGCACCAGCGGTGGAGAGTTGCTGGGTAGGTTGCCCCGTCTTTGCAGCCTATAGAGGACATCTTCCCACAAGACCTGTGGGTGGAGCGGGGAGGTGGCTGGACATTGGAGATCAGGTCGGTAGTTCTCCAAAGATCGACACGAAGTGCTGGAGGAGCGTGTCAGCCAGCATCTCTGGAGAAAGTGGCCTGGTGATGTTTTGGGTTGAGACCCTTCTTCAGACTGATTATGAGTCGGGATGGGAAAACAGGATAAATCAGAGCCGGCAATAAATCACCTGAGGCAGGGAGGTTCCCTGATTGTTAAAGAAGGAACTGCAGATGCTGGAGAATCGAGGGTTACACAAAAAGCTGGAGAAACTCAGCAGGTGCAGCAGCATCTAAGGAGCGAAGGAGATAGGCGACGTTTCGGGTCGAGACCCTTCTATAGGTTCCCTGATTATTGGCTGCCTGAGGTCATTTGGTGCCAGCCTTGATTTGTCCCATTTTTTCTTTGTTTGGAGTTCCCTTCCTACAATCAGTCTGAATAAGGGTCCCAACCCGAAAGGCCACCTATCTATTTTCTCCACAACTGCTGCCTAAAAGCCCTGTCCCACGGTACGAGTTCATTCCAAGAGCTCTCCCTAGTTTGCCCTGATTCGAACTCGGAGATTTACGCTAATGGCCACTCGTCGGTACTCGGGGCTCTCGTGGACATTTTTCAACATGTTCAAAATTCTTCGCGAGTCTTCCCGTGCTTACCTGCCATCAGCGAGGTTTCCCCGAGTACCTGCCGTTAGCGTTACAAGCCGCTAAGAGACGTCCCCGAGCTCCGACGTACCCGCTACGTTCATTCTTACCACGAGTTTGATTTTTTTTTTAAACTCGGGAGAGCTCTTGGAATGAACTCGTACCGTGGGACAGGGCTTTGACCTGCGAAGTTACTCCAGCTCTTTGTGTCTATCTTTGATATAAACCAACATCTGCGATTCCTTTTTATTACATTGGCAGATCTCCATGCTGGCTTGGTCACTATGCTTCCTCAGTCAGTCGATGGTGCTTGCTGTCAGTGGGAGCTTTCTGTGTGTGCACGCATTGGTACAGCTAATCGAGCTGCTACCTCAGAACTCCAGCAACCTCCACTGCTTCCTATGTGGAGTTTGCATGCTCTAGTCCTTGGATTTTCTTTCCTAGGGAGGGTTTGGTAGGTTAATCGGCCACTCTTAGTTGCCCTCCATGAGTGGGGGGACTGGTAGAGCCTGGAGAGCAGGAGGGGGAAGAGAATACGATTAGCTTAGATAATTAGCCTGATGGTCAGCACGAACTCGGCGGGCCAAAGGGCCTTTTCGCCACATGTACCACATTACAGGAAGTGTTTCTTTGGCTGTGAAGTCATCGTCAACATCCACACAAACGGTGGTGGGTGCATGGAACAAGCTGCCAGAGGAGGTAGTTGAGGCTGCAAACTATCCCAACGTTTAAGAAACAGACAGAAACATGGATAAAACAGGTTTGGAGGGATATGGACCAAATGCTGGCAGGTGGGAATAGTGTAGCTGGGACATGTTGGCCGGTGTGGGCAAGTTGGCCGAAGGGCCTGTTTTCACACTGTAACACTATGACTATCCTGAATTGGCATATAATCATTTGCCTTGCCTCCACAATGGGAGATTCTGTTAGGAGATTTAGTGTTCCTCCTTAACCAATGCATCAATGTCTGAAGAAGGGTCTCGACCCGAAACGTCGCCTATCTCCTTCGCTCCTTAGATGCTGCTGCACCCGCTGAGTTTCTCCAGCTTTTTGTGTAGCATCAATGTCAAACGTGCTGGAGTAACAGTAGACCAGGCAGCAACCAGACTGATTCCTGGGATGTCAGGACTTTCATATGAGGAAAGATTGGATAGACTCGGCTTGTACTCGCTGGAATTTAGAAGATTGAGGGGGGATCTTATAGAAACTTACAAAATTCTTAAGGGGTTGGACAAGCTAGATGCTGGAAGATTGTTCCCAATGTTGGGGGAGTCCAGAACAAGGGGTCACAGTCTAAGGATAAGGGGGAATTCCTTTAGGACCGAGATGAGGAAGACATTCTTTACACAGAGAGTGGTGAGTCTCTGGAACTCTCTGCCACAGAAGGTAGTTGAGGCCAGATCATTGGCTATATTTAAGAGGGCGTTAGATGTGGCACTTGTGGCTAAAGGGATCAGGGGGTATGGAGAGAAGGCAGGTACGGGATACTGAATTGGATGATTAGCCATGATCACATTGAATGGCGGTGCAGGCTCGAAGGGCCGAATGGCCTACTCCTGCACCTATTTTTCTATGTTTCTATGTTTCTATCTGTGGAGGTCTTGGATGGATATAATTCCAGGTTGGGATCCTTTGAGATTTCACTAAGTGTGTCAATGGTGTCGAACCTGTGGTGCTTTCCCCTGCAGGGATCATTTCCAGCAACGCTCGCAATAACAACGGGGGAGCCACCTATCCACACCTGAACTTCAGTCTTCCCATCACCGTCCTGTGGCCCGTTTTGTCCGCCTACAACCAAACGAGGGACGTTGCGGTCTTCGAGGGGCTGAACAGAGGCAGCAAACACCTGCGCGCACTCTGGAGGCTCCAAGGCAGCACCTCAGTCCCACAGAGGAGCAAACTGTAACGTCTGGCTGTCGAAGGTAAGACACAACATGCTGGAGTAACTCAGCGGGACAGGCCGCATCTCTGGAGAGAAGGAATGGGTGATGTTTCAGGTCGAGACCCTTCTTCAGATTCCTTCTCTGTCAGCCCCGCTGAGTTACTCCAGCATTTTGTGTCGATCTTTGATTTAAACCAGCATCTGCAATCCTTTCCTACGCACTCTGACTGTCGAGTTTGCTCCCTCATCTCTGGCCGTGCCAGAAATGCAGGGGAGATCAATCTCAATCCAGGAGGGTTGAAATGGCACGAGTTTGGCTTTGACTCCATTTGCTGTTATCTGGAATATACTGCAGTCAGTGTTTGCAGATTATCTTAAATCTAAGAAACAGAGGAATAATTGGAAAGCAGTGATATCATGGTGCTTGGTTCATGATAGGGAACAGATTAACATTTGCTCTACAATGCAACCTGAATCTTTGAAATTGGCTGTTGCTTGGATTCTGATTAATTATTGTGACCACTTCACTTACTAGCGAATACCACTGTCCTAGTTCAGTCAACAGACAATCCAGATCTCAACCCCTCCGACCCCAACACCCCTAAGTACGATGCTAAATGAGTGCCGCGCTCTTGGAGGTGCTGACCTTGAAACCAAATCTTAAACTGAGGTTTGCCTACTTATTTAGCTGGTTCAAGCAGAAATCACAGATGGCTGAGATACTTTTTATAAACATAGTACAGGGAATTTTCCAGCTGTTTTGTTAGAATGTTAGAAGTAGGCCTTTTACTCCTTCTAGAATGTTCTGCTATTCCTCAAGATCTTCTACCTCAATTCCAATTTCCTCCCCCGTCCCCATTTCTCTTGATTACCTTCCTCTCAAGAAATCTATTGACCTCTGTTTTGAGTGTATCTTCGACGGAGGATTGGGAAGTTTCGCTGTGATCTGGCTGAAGACGTTTCTGCTCATCTCAGTCCCAAATAGCCTCTCGTATTGCCAATACTGACCCCTGAATGTGGGCTCCTCAGCCAAAGGAAGCATCCTCCTTGCCTCTAGCCTGTCGAGCCCTGTGAGAATTCCAGTTGCAGAACTGTCCAATTGTCGTAGTCAGTTTAATTTTAGCTCTGTTGCGCTATTTCTGTCCGAGATTCCAGAAGTATCGCTCCAACCTAAGCTGACAAAACTGGGAACTTATCACATTGAAACTGGGTCATTTTGCTATTTACAGTTGTATTTAAAAAGTAATTATACGTTGGTATCTTAAAGAGATATGAACATATCTGAGGTTGGGGAGCTAAATTTTCTGCACTTTGAACTGAATGAAGAACCAGTCCACCCTGTGACTTTAATGATTTAATTCAAATTTCACAGCATCCAAGAGAAAAATGTCTTGTTAATTTTTCACTTTTCTGCATTCTGTACTCTGCTCAGTTCAAACTAGGAAATAACATTAGAAAATGGATAACTTGTAACAACAAAAATAATGTCACTGTACCTCAGCACACATGACAATAAACTAAACTATTAGGAAGGGATGTAATTCCTCCAACAGCATCCAGGGTATTTTGGTCATGTTATAATTTATAATAATGCAAATTGGAGGGGCAGCACCTCATATTTTGCTTGGGCAGCTTACAACCCAGTGGTATGAACATTGACTTCTCTGACTTCAAGCAACCCTTGCATTCCCCTCTCTCCCTCTCTGTGTCTTTCCCCCACCCAAGTCGTATTAGCTTCAAAGTCGTCTTGTTGAGTCTCATTGTCTGCGACTCGTTTTCACCTAGCCCACAATTAACAATGTTTAAGAAGGAACTGCAGACGCTGGAAAATCGAAGGTAGACAAAAGTGCTGGAGCAACTCAGCGGGTGCGGCAGCATCTACGGAGCGAAGGAAATAGGCAAGGGTTCTTCAAAACCCTTCTTCAGACTGATGGGGCGGGAAGAAGAAAGGAAGAGGAGGAGCCAGAGGGCTGAGGGAGAGCTGAGAAGGGGAGGAGACAGTGAGGGCTACCTGAAATTGGAGAAGTCAATGTTCAAGCCGCTGGGGTACAAACTGCCCAAAGCGAAATATGAGGTGCTGCTCCTCCAATTTCCGGTGGTTCTCACTCTGGCCATGGAGGAGGCCCAGGACAGAACAATCGGGTTCGGAATGGGAGGGGGAGTTGAAGTGTTGAGCCACCGGGAGATCAGGTTGGTTATTGTGGACCGAGCGTAGGTGTTCGGCGAAACGATCGGCAAGCCTACACTTGGTCGCACCAATGTAGACGGCCTGTTTCCTTTATCATTGTTACTATTTTGCATATCTTTCATTCATTTGTTCTATATCTCCCTATATCCCCGTCTATATCTCTCCTTTCCCTTTCCCCGACTCTCAGTCTGAAGAGGGTTCTCGACCCAAAACATCACCTATTCCTCTTCTCCAGAGATGCTGCTTGTCCTGCTGAGTTACTCCAGCACTGTGTGTCTATCTTCAGTTAAAACTAGCATCTGCAGTTCCTTCCTACACAGTGGGCAGGAGTAGTCCATTTACCCCTCTCAAGCCTGTTCTGCTGAGAACTTCGGCTCTGTCATGTTGTAGGTATGTTACAAAACTTACCTTGACCAGCGCTGCAGTTCTGCTGCTCCCTGTGTGCATGACTTTGGCGCCTTTCAGAGGGGGGCGGGCTTAAAGTGTCGTTTTTCTGCAGACTGGGAAAATCAATCCATGTCGGGCGATTTCGTTGCGGAAGAAAAATCGCTCCGACATTTCATTCATGAAGGTATTTTTAAATTATGCTAGATTATTTATTAACTAGAGTAATTTAAAAATCACCTTCAAAAGCCGTGAGCGCCGACAACGGGAAGGATTTTGTGTAGGAGAGTAAAAAAGGTACACAGTTTATTTTTATATTAAAAGTTGGTTTTTATGGAGGCTTTAATCACATTTTCATGTTGCGAAATGGGGTCCAAAAAAATGTATGAACCAACAGTATTTTTCCTCCCGACTTCACCACAAACCGCAACGTTCCAATCCACCGCATTCCACTAAAACCCACTCGCTAGTTGATTTAAATGGCCATTAATTTACAGGCATTAAACACTAAATTCCTTCTATTTGGCCCAGAAATTCATGAAAATGAGATTTAAAAATTATGTTATGTTGTGGATTATTGTGTGAATGTTATTTGCACACAGGCAATTTAAAAAAAGTTTATCTTTTCTTAAGAAATGGATAGATGTTTAGATCTACTCATTGAATTTTGTAATTAGCTACAATTAGATAACTAACTAATTATATGCTTTAATTTCAGGTCATCCAAGTAAGATTGTTTCATATTTGTTTCAGAATGCTTCAATCTGTAATAACTGAAAATTTCATTGCATTCTCTTAATTTTTAAGAAGGTTATGGGCTTTTAACTGTTCTAGATCACAGCTTTTGATTTAAATCAATTGAAAGGCAATGGGGAACAAGATGCTAATTTCCGAGTATGAAAACGGTCATAACTTTCTTAATACTGAAGATATGAAAGTGAATTAGGTGTCAAATTAAACTTCTTTTTATGCTTTATCTGATGGGATAAACTGCAGACTTGATTTTTAAAATCTCAAAATTTTGTAACATTGCTACATGTTGCTGGTTCTAGCCCGTGTCTGTAGGTAACACGTTGGAGCTGCTTACACCCACTACTGAACCATTGAGGAAGATCATGTTCGTCCCTCACGTGAGCTTCAGAACACATTGAGAACAGCTGTTTCCTTCACCGAAGGACTGATACTCACTAAATTCCGTTACAAACCACAATGTCACAAGACACCGTCTAACCAGTTAGGCCAACTGTAGGCCAACTGTAACCACTCTTCGACCACTGAACTGCTTACGCCCTCCTCTTAGACAGGCGACCATGTGGGCGACATCACAACACAGCATCATTTTAATTTTCTAAATCAGAGATTCAGTTGTCGCCAACTGAGGCAGATCTGACGCATCATGATGCATAACGTGACTTTGCGTTGAACAAAGAATTGTCAAAACAAATGATATGAAGCTGAATCACATGGTGTGGGTAGCTTATTCAAAGTATGGTGGGATCATCATCAGACTTAAATGTATGTTGCAACAACTGGCTAGTTCACTGTATTGGGAGTCATGAATGATTCCTCGCCCTTCGCCAGGACTACAACCACAAAGTCCTGTGACTGCCTCTGTGTGTAGTGAAGGTGCACATTTCATTGCACAGTAGATGCAAGATCGCCTCTAAGAGTTATCAATCTCTTAGAGGGTTTCATTTTAACACAAGTCAATCACTGTTGACCCAAGATACAGCATGGCCAGGCAGGTACAGGTTTATGAGCAAGTTTCATTGATCTAGTCTGAAGAAGGGTTCCAACCCTTCTGCCCGACCCACTGAGTTACTCCAGCACTTTGTGTCTTTTTTTGTAAACCAACATCTGCAATTCCTTGTGTCTGCATACTTCCATTGACGAGTACAGGCCCAGTGTCGACAAAGGCTCATCAGAGGTTAACCTACTCATTCCTGGGACCATTCTGGTCAACCTCTGCTGGACCCTCTCCAGAGCCAGCACATCCTTCCTCCGATATGGCGGCCAAAATTGCTCACAGTATTATTATTCAAAGAGTAATAATAACAAAGAGCTATTCAAAGAGGTAGGTTTGAAGGAGGACGAAAAAGGAAAAAAAAAAAATCACAAGCCTGGGGTCCAGGCAACCAAAGGGACAAATTATAAAGGGGATTCGATTAAATCAGCAAGCTGTTCATTGTCTTGGAGTTTAAGTTTTTTTATTTTACATCTGATCCTTTGGAAAAATCCTTCACAGGGCAAAAGAGCAAGATGATGCCAACGCATATCTGTGGCCCTGATCCTCTCAGCACAGCTTTAACTCGACATGAGATTAGTATTGAGGGCTAGAGTTGGGGCAATTAAATCAGAGTCTCAGCCTTGCACACGGAGGCCCAATGAATTTTTGAACTGTTATTATTCTCAACTACCTATTCAAGGCAGAAAATGGCTCGACTGTAATCAATGTATAGACTTTCCGCTGATTGGTTAGCAAGCAACAAAAGCTCTTCACCGTCTCGATACACGCGACATAAACTAAACTGAAGCAGCCAGGAGATCCAATGGATGTTGGAGATACAGGGAGGGGGGGTTGGTATGAGTAGAGCTAGTGACAAAGGCTAGAGATCCAAAGGCGACGAGTGTCAGATGAGGAAAGGAATTAAATATGCAGAGGAATTATAGGTGGAAGGGGACAGGATATTAGGGAACTCTAGGATGGAAGTATGCATGTGGGGGATACTAGTGGGTGGGGGGGAGCAAGTCTTAGGGGTGTAGATGGAAACAGTCACAGGGAGCACTGACTCCAGATGGCATTGGGTCAAAATTGAATCCAGGTGCTGGAGCACTGAAACAGCTGCTCCACTAACCACTGCTCCCAACAAAAGGTCAGAACAGAAAGAATTCTCCCCACTGCCTTTTGAAATAACAGATGGTAATTTGTGACCGGGAGGACAAATCTACGTTGTAGAATGTTTCAGTCACAAGATGGAATTCTTGAAAACCTAACATTTGATGCCAGTTAAGAGTGTTGTTCAAAATAAAGTTTCGATCAATATACCTCCAATTCAGGGGGACTGTTTAGAACAGATTAGAATTGAAGTATATTGTTCAACCATACTGATACCTTTGACTAAAAATAAACTAGCAGCTCATTCTGCACCTTCACGCTGCAGGGCAGTAACAATTTGGCAAATTAACTTCATCCCCATTGATTTGGATGCAAAGGAATGGGGAAAGTATTGTTCACAGGTTGTACACGCAGAATTAGGCCATTCGGCCCATCAAGTCTACTCTGCCATTCAATCATGGCAGATTTATCTCTTCTCTCTCAACCCCATTCGACAGTCTTTTGCCCATAACTCTCGACATCCAGTACTAATCACGAATCTATCAATCTCTGCCTTTGAAAGATCTATTGAGGGTCTTCACAGCCTCCAGTGCCAAAGAAGTCCACAATTGTGTGAACAAAAAACTGTGGCAACCAGAAAGTGTTGATTTGGGAGATTTTACAACAGTTTATTGTCAGTTAAGTGAGAACTAGTTTTGCCAGTCACTCCTCAGGGTCATAAACCTGATTGAATTTGAATGGAATTTTAAAGCAAAGGGAGGTCTTACAAAGACATTCGTTAACGTCTTACAAATTCAATGGGGGGGGGGGGGGGTTGTTTAGGCGCTAAACAAAACTGCTAGCAAGTTCTGGAATGTTCCAGTTAACTGCAGGCACTAGGACCATGCAGCACATTGTAATAATGGCAATTGGAACAGCGCCCAACCTGACGCAATTGTTAATCTGAACCAAATGTTCAGCCTGCCAATATGTTACACTGAAGCACCAATAAAAGGGACAGCAAGTTCACTCCAAATATCTGGTGTCAGTACCGAGTCGGGACACTGTAAATGATCAAACTAAACATGATTTGAGTTTTGTTCTTTTATTTAAGTTGTACAAACTATAGAATAGCACCAATGTATCAAAAAGAATGTGTTGAATGCAAATCAATACCAGTCCAAAGGAAAAGTTAGGCTGCCCTGCAGACCTATTGGCCCCACCGAGGGGTATTTACACGATTACACAAGTTAGCACCAGTTTGTAAACAGTTTGTTTTTTTAAAAAATTGCAGGAGACATCAAAATGGGCCCCATGCAGAACAGGTCCAGCTCCAACTCCAGTTCCACACTTGGTTAACGTTGCATGCGTCTGGGAATGGGGAATGGGGAAAGGCAACCATGTGCAGAGTCCCTCACCCTGGTGTGCAGGTTTAAAATCGCTCTGTGAATTTATAGTCCCCATTGTCAGATGTTACATTAAGCCCCGGGTGGAAACCTCTCCCCACCCACCGCTCCCTCCCTCCCTCCAGCAGTTGCCGTGTCCATCACCTCAACATTCCTCGACGAACACCACGTTAGAGCTGTACAGTTTCCTCTTGATGATTCGGAACCTGGGGCTGAGCCGGAGAGCTTGGCTGTACCCCGGGGTGAAGGAGGGGCCCGAAGTCAAGAGGTCCTGGACCTTGGACCAGAACCCCCCTTCCAGCCTCAGCACCAGGGCGAGCTCGAAGGTGGGTGCCAAGCTGCCGTCCACCACGATGCGGTCCACCTCCTTGCAAATGTCGCCATCCTCCACGCTGAGGTGCAGCACGGCTCCCCGCAGCCCGCAGGGCTCGCTGGCCGCCAGCCGCAGCAGCTCCTCGGCCACCTGGCCGCTCAGCTCCTCGGGGATCAGCAGCTTGAAGCAGTGCAGCGCCGCGCGTTTGGCCTCACTCAGACTCTGCTCGATCAGCTGCATCACATCAGCGCACAGCAGCTCCTCGAACGGGTCGTCAGTGACCGAGTCCCGGTCCGACTCCAAACTCCCGTAATCTGCAACATTCAGAGTGGCAACAGAAAGGATTAAAAACCCGGCTTTACAAAATGTTAAATGGTTCATTTAAGACAGAGGTGAGAATAAACCTTTCCACCCAGCGAATTGTAAATTTGTGGAATTCCCTGCCACAGAGGGCAGTGGAGGCCAAGTCACTGGATGGATTTAAGAGAGAGTTGGATAGAGCTCTAGGGGCTAGTGGAGTCAAGGGATATGGGGAGAAGGCAGGCACGGGTTATTGATTGGGGACGATCAGTCATGATCATATTGAATGGTGGTGCTGGCTCGAAGGGCCGAATGGCCTCCTACTGCACCTATGTTCTATGTTAGCTCGACATAGATTACCAAACCTTTACCAAACCCAAACCAATTAGGAGCAGACGAGGGCATTCGATCCAATTTGAGATTCCAGCCACCAAGACAGATGTACGTAAGTAAGTATTTTTTATTCATATAGCATTTTTAAATCAAATCATGTTGAAGCCAAAATGCTTTACAGAGGGAAAAAAATAGATTCCCATACATCCATATAAAATATAAAGAAAAAAGACACAAGTCACCATAGGATTAAACATGAACCCCCCCCCCCCCCACACACACACACACGCAGCAGCAAATGTTTAAGGAGGAACTGCAGATGCTGGAAAATCGAAGGTGGACAAAAGTGCTGGAGAAACTCAGCGGGTGCAGCAGCATCTATGGAGCGAAGGAAATAGGCAACGTTTTGGGCCGAAACCCTTCTTCAGATCTGTGCAGCAATTCGTTCTCCTCCTCCCCCCCCCCCCCCCCCCATTAAAGCATGGAATAACCTTCACCCTACCAGATGCAACTACATTTAAGGTAGCTCTTTCTTCCCTAAATCCCTTTCTGGCTCAAGTCCTCCCTCCACCTCCAGTTGAAATTCCAATTTGGAATATTTTGGAAGACCCAGAAACCCAAGGGGAGACCAGATTAAAACTAGCAGGGAGGACAACTGCAGATGCGGGGATTTTTCCAGCAAAAACACACAAAAGTGCCGGCGGGTCAGGCAGCATTTAGGGGGGGGGGGATGTTTTAAGGAAATAGGCAACGTTTCGGGCCGAAACCCAAGGGTTTCGGCCCGAAACGTTGCCTATTTCCTTCGCTCCATAGATGCTACTGCACCATCCACAGGGGAATGGACAGTTTAAAGGTCCCGAGCTAAAACATCACTTATTTATTCTCCCCTCAGATGCTGTCTGACCCGCTGAGTTACCCCGTCATTTTTGCGTTTTAAAACTAGCACAGAACTGGGCTGCCAACAAATGAACATTACATTGCCACAGGCAACGGGGATCATTCAAACCAGGGTTAAACCAAATGTTTAAAGTACGCAGGACACTCGGCCCATCGAACCTATTAAGACACCCCCCCCAAAAAAAAAAATCTCCAGTCTCCCTACTATTGACTAAACTACCCTTCTTCACGCCCCAGTGTTAAATTAACACACGCGAGGAAAAGCAATGTTACATTTAAGAGTGTAGGAACGAACTACTGGAAGATGCTGGTTTTAAAAGAAGACAAGACACTAAATGCTGGTGTAACTCAGACAATTACAGCGGCTGAAGAAGGGTTTGCCTGTTCCCTTCGCTCCATAGGTGCTGCAGATGAGTTCCTCCAGCACTTTTGTCCACCTTCGATTTTCCAGCATCTGCAGTTCCTTCTCAAAACAATTCCACCGGGGCTCCTGCAATGACACTCACCGCTGTCGGTGTCCAGGTCGGGCTCGGCTTTGCGTTCGGGCTGGCACTGCTGCTGCTGCTGGTGCTGGTGGTTTTGCTGCTGTTGAGCCGGGGAGCCGCCGGTCAGATCGGCGAATCTCTGCAGCAGCTTCCCCCAGGATGCGGGGAGCAGAGGCGGCGGAGCCGGGGGGGCAACGGCGCGTCCGTGACACATCTTTTAAGTGCGGGTGGCGAGGCTGGAGTGAGCAGTCACCACGACTGTGCCAGGCGGAGTGGCGAGCATCTGCGACCGCCACATGCCTCTTATATTGGATACAGCATTGGATACACTCGCCGGCCCCGCCCACAGCTCCCTATAAGGAGCGGCGCTCCATGTAGCAATGTAACTGGCCAATCCGTGCGCCCTGCACGTTCCCCACGTCCCAAACCCTTGTGGGCAAACCCTCGCCTCTCTGAGACACCTTGTACCCACCCCCCAAAGATCCTATCCTATCCTATAGCGACATCTTTGCCCACCCCAGCCCGAGTCTTGGTTCCTTGGCCCTGCAAAATATTCCAACTGGAATTTAAACTGGAGGTGGTGAATGGAGGGGTTTTGCCAGAGAGGGTTATTGGGAAGAAAATGCCACTTTAAATTGAGTTGCATCTGGCTGGGCAACCGTGGCTTGGTGGAGATTATTCCATGCTTTAATAGTGTGCGTGAAGAACGAATTGCTGAATTGAGTCAGGCAGGGACAGAGAGCAACATAGGACATTGGTGCAGGAGTAGGCCATTTGGCCATTCGAGCCAGCACCATCATTCAATCAGTCTGAAGAAGGGTCTCGACCCGAAACGTCGCCTATCTCCTTCGCTCCTTAGATGCTGCTGCACCCGCTGAGTTTCTCCAGCTTTTTGTGTAACCCACCATTCAATATGGTCATGGCCGATCATCCAAAATCAGTACCCCCATTCCTGCATTTTTCCCCATAATCCCTTGATTCCTTTACCCTGAAGAGCTATATGTTCCCAATGTTGGGCGAGTCCAGAACCAGGGGCCACAGTCTTAGAATAAAGAGGAGGTCATTTAAGACTGAGGTTAGAAAAAACTTTTTCATCTAGAGAGTTGTGAATTTATGGAATTCCACAGAGGGCAGTGGAGGCCAAGTCACTGGATGGATTTAAGAGAGAGTTAGATAGAGGTCTAGGGGGTAGTGGAGTCAAGGGATATGGAGAGAAGGCGGGCACGGGTTATTGATAGGGAACGATCAGCCATGATCACAATGAATGGCGGTGCTGGCTCAAAGGGCCGAATGGCCTCCTCCTGCACCTATTTTCTATGTTTCTAATATGATCATAGCCGATCATCCAAAAGACCCGTACCTGCATTTTTCCCCATAATTCCTTGATTCATTTAGCCCTAAGAGCTAACTCTAATTCTCTCTTGAAAACATCCAGTGAACTGGCCTCCACTGCCTTATGTGGCAGAGAATTCCAGAGATTCACAACTCTCTGGGTGTAAAAGATTTTTTTCCCCATCTCAGTCCTAAATGGTCCACCCCTTATTCTTAAACTGTGACCCCCTTGGTTCTGAACTCCCCCAACATCAGGAACATTTTTCCTGCATCTCGACCCTTACGTTACCCATTCCCTCTCTCCAGAGATGCTGCCTGTCCTGCTGAGTTACTCCAGCATTTTGTGTCTATCTTCAGGCAAGGACAGAGCGGGCACAAATATGTAGGAAGGGACTGCAGATGCTGGTTTACACTGAGGGCAGACAGAAATTGCTGGAGTAACTCAGCGGGACAGGCAGCATCTCTGGAGAGAAGGAATGAGTGATGTTACGGGTTGAGACCCTTCTTCAGACTGAGAGTCAGTGGAGAAGGAGACTGGATTATGGAAGGGCAAGGCGTGAAAAGGACTGATCAAAACACTATGATCAAGGAATTTTTGTTTCCATCTCCAGTTTATTTTAAGGTAGACACAAAATGCTGGAGTAACTCAGCGGGACAGGCAGCATCTCAGGAGAGCAGGAATGGGTGATGTTTCAGGTCGAGGCCACTAGGGGAGAGGGAGACTACCAGACTAACAGCATCAAGGTGTGAAAACGACAGATCAAAGCCGAACACCTCCGCTCGGTCTGCAATAACCAACCCGACCTCCCGGTGGCTCAGCACTTCAACTCCCCCTCCCACTGCGTATCCGACCTCTCGGTCCTGGGCCTCCTCCACGGCCAGAGTGATCAACACCGCAAGTTGGAGGAACAGCACCTCATATTCCGCTTGGGGAGTCTGCATCCTCTGGGCTTAAACATTGAATTTTCTCAATTCTGTTAACCCAGACTGCCTCCCCCCCACCTCTCCCTCAGCCCTCTGGCCCTGACATTCCTTCTCCCCCCCCCCCCCCCCCCCAATTGCACTAGCTTCTCATTTTCACACCACAAACAGCTTACAATGGCCTGCTTCCTTTATCACCAATACTTTTTTGCATATCTTTCACTCATTGTTCCTTATCTCTCCACATCACTGTTTATATCTCTCGTTTCCCTGATCCCTGACCAGTCTGAAGAAGGGTCTCGACCCGAAACGTCGCCTATCTCCTTCGCTCCTTAGATGCTGCTGCACCCGCTGAGTTTCTCCAGCTTTTTGTGTAACCTACGATCATAGCAGACAATGGGAATGTAGAATGGTTCATTGTTAGCTGAGGGGGAGGGTGACAACGAGGCATACAATCAGAAAAAATAATCAGGAGGGCAGTGAAACTGGTCGGAGAACTAGGTGGGGGAGGGACACGGAGAGAGGGAAAGCAAAGGTTACTTCAAGTTAGAGGAATCACTATTCATACCCCGCTGGGTTATAAGCTGCCCAAGGACAGGCCAAGCAGTGCTCAGCACCTCACTGCGGCCAGGATCTTTAAGTTTGGTTTTGTTTAAAGAACTTCTCCTTCTTGCGTATGGCATGCACAGCCTAAAGTTGTAGGACAACTTGTTCTATTAGATCTTATTTAATTCTGCACACCATTTTGATTGCATTTGTCGAAACAGGGCGGACCACGTGAAGGTTGCAATCTCCCACCCGTTTAGGGATAATGTGTGGAAACAGGCCCTTCGTCCCACCGAGTTACCATTCACACTATCCTACACACACACACCCATTAGGGACAATTTACAATTATACCATAGCTGTCGCCTGGAGTCTGGGAGGAAACCGGATACCCCGGTAATAACCTACACGGGTCAGAACGTGCAAACTCCATACAGACAGAACCTGTAGTCAGGATCGAACCAGGGTCTCTGAGGCTGTGAGGCAGCAACTCTACCACTGTGCCACCGTGCCGCTCTCAGCTTTGTTCAGCTTTAAGCCCTGCTTTCTTCACAGGTCCCGCATTAAGTCTTTGCAGCTTTTTTTTTTCTAGTACGGGTTTTGTTTTTAAACCTTTTGTTTCAAATTTGCAGACCTGCAGTGTGTGGTTTTGTTTGTGTGCAGTTTGTTCTGGGCCTGTTGCCAACAGCAGTTTGTGCAAAGGAGAGAGAGAGAGAGAAACAGCAAGAGCTGGGACACCAAGTCCTTGGCATTTCGCCAGCAAGCGAAAGGCTGTGCTCGGCACGTCGTTAATCAACTCAGTTCAGTACAGTATGCTTTCCCTTGCGGCTTTGCAGAAACCTTCATAACATAATCCGCAATGCGATGTCAAAGTAATGTGAGGCAGATGTGGGTTGGACAGGGGGTGGGGGTGGGGGGGGGGGGAGGGAGTCTTATAGAACAGTACAGTACACAGACACAAAATGCTGGAGTAACTCAGCGGGTCAGGCAGTATCTCTGGTGAATTACTATCTTCGGTATCAAAACGTCGCCTATACCAGTCTGAAGAAGGGTCTCGACCCGAAACGTCGCCTATCTCCTTCGCTCCTTAGATGCTGCTGCACCCGCTGAGTTTCTCCAGCTTTTTGTGTAACCCTCGATTCTCCAGCATCTGCAGTTCCTTTCTACACATAGAACAGTACACAGGACGAGTCCATGGGCCCACAATGTTTGTTCCCAACATAAGTTAAGTTAAACTGATCTCATCCGCTTGCACATGATCCATATCCCTTGTTTCACTGTACTCCCATTTATCCAAAGGCCTCTTAAATGTCACTATCGTCTAAGTATCTTGATAAATAATGTTTAAGTTTATACAGCAGAAAGCCCACAGAGCAACCAGCCCCCACAAATTGACCTAACTGGGCGTGTACCATATTTGCATTTCAAAGGCAATACTTGCAATATTTTTTAAAAAGCATGAGAAACCTACATTTACAGGGGACTTATCCGATCGTTCAGAGTATTTACTCTGTTTTAAGTACAGCGATTGTTCATGATCAGGCCAGCAAGGTCCCACAGGTAGGAATAAAATAAACCGTCTGTAATTAGTTGTCAAATGTTGGGGGAACCTGCGATTATCTCAGCAACAACATGCATTTACGTTCAGACATGAGCCCCAAGAGTATGCAAAGGTGTCATGAGTGTTGTGGAGATGCAAAAACACAGTTGAACATTTTGTTTAAGAAGGAACTCCAGATGCTGGAGATTCGAAGGCGGACAAAAGTGCTGGAGAAACTCAGCGGGCGAGGCAGCATCTATGGAGCGAAGGAAATAGGCCGAAACCCACATTCAGACTGATGTAAGGGTGGGGAGGGGGGGGGGAGAAGAAAGGAAGAGGTGGAGCCAGTGGGCCGAGGGAGAGCTGAGAAGAGGAGGAGAAAGTAAGGACTGCCTGAAATTAGAGAAGTCAATGTTCATACCGCTGGGGGACCATTTGGTGGGTTGCAAAACAAAAAAAATAAAGGCCCCAGTTTTAAGAAGTCAGCTGTGAAACAGTCCTTGAAAGTGGATTTGAATTTCACTCCATTAACCTGACTACAAACAGGTCTGAAGAAAGGTTCCGACCTGTAGGTCACTCATGCTTTTTCCCCCAGAGATGCTGCCTGACCCGTGGAGTTACTCCAGCATTTTGTGCCCACGGTTAAAGCAACATTTGCAGTTCCTTGCCACACAAATATGGGGACTAGCATTTGTGCACAGTATTGAGGAAGTGTTCAGCTGTTGGCGGAACTGTGCATGAGGTGTTCACACTGAAGTTACACGTCTACCTTCTTGTATTGTAGCATTGGAGCAACAAGGAACTGCAGTTGGCGGTTGATGCACAAAAGGACACAAAACGCTGGAGAAACTCAGCAGGTCTGGCAGCATCTGTGGAGAACATGGATAGGTGACGTTCCGAGTTGAGAAATTCTTCCGGCCAGGAGCATTTTTTTGAGATGATCAAAGGCCACCAGCACTGAAGACAGACACAAAATGCTGGAGTAACTCAGCGGGTCAGGCAACATCCCTGGAGAAAAGGGATAGGTGACATTTCATAAGTCACAAGATCATGACTTATGACCATGACAAGTGATAGGAGCAGAATTAGGCCATTCGGCCCATCAAGTCTACTCCACCACTCAATCTGAAGAAGGGTCTCGACCCGAAACGTGGGCCATTCCTTCTCTCCATAGATGCTGCCTCACCCGCTGAGTTACTCAGTATTTTGTGTCTACATTCAATCATGGCTGCTCTATTTCTCCCTCCTAATCCAATTGTTCTCCCCAAGAAGGGGTTGGGTCATCGCAGATTGAATATTTATTCCACAATGAATGTAACCAAAACCAACCAGTCAAGTATAATTGAAAATGATAAAAGCGGCAGGTGCTGGAAATCTAAAATAAACACAGAAAACACTGGAAATACTCAGCTGGTCAATCCGTTCCACTCCACACTGATGTGGCTGTGCCTGACCTGCCGGGACTATCTGGTATTTTCTGATTTACTCCAGTCACCATTGCAGTACTGGGTTTTAGGAGCTTGTTTACAAATTTGCTGCTGCAACTTCCATCTTCCAGCGGAGATTGTATATTAAATATAAAAACATTGCAAGATCACGTGGCTGCAAACACTGCTGTAAAATGTGCAAGCTTTTATTCTGACAGAGGAGGAGAAGTTGGGGAGTGGAATCAAGGAGTTCTATGGAGGGCAATTGACTGATGTTCTATGGAGGGCACTCCTGCCGACTGCAAAATAAGGGTACTGGAGAAATTCAGCGGGTGCAACAGCATCTATGGAGCGAAGGAGATAGGTAACGTTTCGGGCCGAAACACTTCTTCAGACTACAAAATAAGGATTGATGTGCAAGAATGTTTAGTTTAGTTCAGAGTTACAGCACAGTAAAAGGCCCTTCGGGCCACCGAATCTGTGCCGGCCAGCGATCCCTGCACATTAACACTATCCTACACACACTAGGGACAATTTACACATACACCAAGCCAATTAACCTACATACCTGTACGCATTTGGAGTGTGGGGAAAACCGAAGATCTCGGAGGAAACCCACGCAGTCACGGGGAGAACGTGCAAACTCCGTGCAGACAGCACCCGTAGTCGGGATCGAACCTGTGTCTCTGGCGCTGCAAGCACTGTAAGGCAGCAACTCTACCGCTGCACCACTGTGCCGCACAATTGATAGGTGTGCACAGGGAAGATTGAGTAGGAGTGTCATATACTGGAGGGCATAGCTTTGTGAGGAGAGCAAAGTTTAAAGGGGATGTGTGAGGCTAGTGGTTTACCCAGAGTGGTGGGTGTCTGGAACGCATTGCCAGGGGTGGTGGATGAAGCATGCACGATAGTGGTGTTTAAGAGGCATTTAGGCAGGCACGTGAATATGCAGGGAATGGAGGGATATGTTCACATGCGGGTAGATGCCGTTAATTTAATGCAGCATCAGATCAGTATGGACATTGTGGGTCTAAAGACCTGTCATTTTGCACTAGGCTTGAGTGCCTTGAGTTAATTAAATTGATTAAGATCCTGTTCCAGATCATGCAACGACACAGGGGGGTCCCGAACCAAAACGATCTGAAACGTTTGACAGGAGAAGGGTCCCGAACCAAAACATCGCCGATCCATTTTTCGCCATCAATGTTTGTTGGCAACTTAACTGTTTGTTTAGTCAATGATACTGGATTAGAAGATTCCGCATCTTTGGAGCACCTTCTCCAGAAGGTCTGAAGTGCTTCATGTTTCCCAACCACCAAGGGAGCAGCAATAAACGCTGGCTTTGCCAGTGAACATCAGAGCCAAATAATACATAAATAAAAAGCCGGGACTTGATAGTGGAACGTTGTTAGATTTTATTCTTACTCGGCTTGGCATCTGATTTACCACAAAGTTGACAGCATTTGGCTGACAGAGGTTTGAACTGAATCCATTTATTTACAGTAAAAAGACTGAAAAACAGGTATTCATGTCGTGTGGACTGTGCAATTTTGGACTCACAAATCCCCTCAAGTGCTTTAGATGGTGAGCTGCTGAAACAGAGGTTGGACGGAGTTATGTAGGTCAGAGCTGATATTGGGAAACAGAGAGTTGGCGGAGGAGGTGCGAGTGGTTGAAAGTTGCAATGGTGACGAGGAGCGATCGTACCCTCAAAGGAAGTCGTGATGCTGGTTCGACGCAATCTGGTGCCCTGAGAGAGACTGAAATCTGATGAGAGAGATTTGGATCTGGAGTTTGCAAAATTGATCGGTGAGGTCTCGCCTCGGCAGACAATCCTGCAGGAAGGTGAAAAGACACCAGAAGATCAGGAGGAGGCACAAGGAACTGCAGATGCTGGATTCTTCAGTGAAATACACAGTGCTGGAGGAACTCAACGGGCCAGGCAGCATTTCGGGTGGGAATGGACGGGCATTCAAACAGATAATGCAGATATGGAAATCTGTAATAAAATGCTGGAAATTCTCAGCAGGTCAGGCAGCATCAGTAGAGAACTAAAAAGAGTTAATGATCCAGATTGTTGACTTCCTATTGAATTTCTCTCTCCAGAGGAGATCACATCAGCGCCTCTACTTCCTGAGACGATTACGGAGAGTCGGTCTGTCAAGGAGGACTCTCTCGAACTTCTTCAGGTGCACAGTAGAGAGCTTGCTGACCGGTTGCATCGTGGCTTGGTTCGGCAACTTGAGCGCCCAGGAGCGGAAAAGACAGCAAAAAGTAGTAAGCACTGCCCAGTCCATCATCAGCTCTGACCTCCCTACCATCGAGGGGATCTATCGCAGTCGCTGCCTCATCATCAAGGACCCACACCACCCTGGCCACTCACTCATCTCCCCACTGCCTTCAGGTAGAAGGTACAGGAGCCTGAAATCTGCAACATCCAGGTTCAGGAATAGCTACTTCTCCACAGCCATCAGAGAGACTCTGGCTGACGAGCCTATCCATGCCCCTTCATAATTTTATAAACCTCTTCTAGGTCACCCCTCAGCCTCCTAAATTCCAGTGAAAATAAACCAAGCCTTTCGAATCTCTCCTTATAAGCAGTTCTTTATTCCGCTTCAAATGTCTAGCTAATCTATTCATAACTGTTAACATGGCCTCTGCTTCAGTTACAAACTCTAGTGGTGGAACCAATGGCTTCAAAAGGCAAAAACTGAAACGATGAAAGAGCTCGGCCAGTCAAACGGGCATTTGTGGAGCTCTTCCTGCAGGGTGCCTGACCTGAAGCGTTCTCAATTCATTTGAAAAGAGGACTTTCTACAAGAAATACAAAAACTAGTGCGCTGGGTTGTTTACATTCATAGTATCGCCTAGGCGACACAGGCGATATCAGGTCAGGTCTGTTGTCGGGTCTGTGCATTTTGCGAATGCATTCTCTGTTCAAAGCACCAATGCCTGTCATGTGGCCTCTGTGGAAATACACTCTTCAAGTGTTTCAGTGACTGTGCCACAGGACTCGGCACTCCAGTGTCTTGTAATTACAGGAACCTAGATTATAGTGCTTTCCCTCTAAGATCACGAGGCATTGGAGCAGAATTAGGCTGTTCGGCCCATCGAGTCTACTCCGCCATTCAATCATGACTGATCTATTTTTTCTTCTATACTACCTTCTCCCTGTAACCTTTGATGTCCTAACTAATCAAGAACCTATCAGTCTCCGCTTTAAAAATACCCAATGTCTTGGGCTCCACAATGAATTCCACAGATTCACCACCCTCTGGCTTAAATAAATTCCTCCTCATCTCCTCCTTTGTTTTGGCCGCACCCAGTTTCAGTTTGCCCACCAGCATGACGTCTTGCTTCTAGACTTTAGACTTGGAGATACAGTGCAGAAACAGGCCCTTTGGCCCACCGAGTCCAGGACGACCAGCGATCATCCCGTACACTAACACTATCCGACACAACAGGGACCATTTACAATTTAACCAAAGCCAATTAACCTCCAAACCTGGATGTCTTTGGACGTTTGTGGTTCTTTCCACACTTGACTGGTTGAGTTGCTCAAGAATTTGTAGTTGTTTTGTATTCCAGCATCTGCATTTTTAGGGTTTTTTTCCAACTTCAAGCAGTTTCACCTACAAAGGACAAGGACAAAAGACATTTATTGTCACATACGATAATTGGTGCAGTGAAATTTGAGTTGCCATTGCAGCACAGCTAGAAAATAAACACAACATTATAGAATTTAACATTAAACATAAAAATACATCCCCCCCACAATGTTTCCCACTGTGAAGGAAGGCAGCAAAGTTCAGTCCACTTCCTCCATGTTCACCCGTGGTCGGGGCCTATTGAGGCCTCCGCAGTCGCCCCTATGGCGGCCCGATGTTCCAGGCCTTCTCGATGGAACTCCAGTGTCGGAACAGAAGAACACTCTCATTGGCTTGGAGTTTCGAAACGGCCGCTTCTTCCCGGAGAGCGCGGCTCCCGGAGTCCACAGGCCGCGCTGGTCGGAGTTCCAACACTGGCGATCTCGGCGAAAGATCCCAGGCTCCGCGATGTTGCAAGACGTTCTGCAGACCACAGCTCCACGATGTTGACGTCGGCACTCCGGAGCTCCACACAGCGGCCCGGGTAAAGCATCACCCCACTCCGCGATGCTACCTCAGTGCCGCTGTCAGTACTAGTCTTACATTCCTCTTGTCCATAATATTGAGATATTTTACATCTACAGACCAGGAGCGCTCGGTTAAATGGTTCTTCCAGAAAACAACATTTCTGTGGTCAGCGCTCTCTCAGTTTTGCACTCGAAGGTCTGCGTTTTGCCAAAGGTTACGGGGAGAGGACGGGAGAATAAGGTTAAGAGGGAAAAATAGATTGGCCATGATGGAATGGCAGAGCGGACTTGATGGGCCGAATGGCCTAATTCTGCTCCTATGTCTTACGAACTTGTGCCTCTCCTTCGAGAACACTTCAACTAATTCCCACTGTGCAGATTCTTAAACTTGGGACATAATGTATATAATTGTAAATGGAAAGAGCTGTTTTTATATGTGCTTACCGGAGCCGCCCTCAGGATGTCCCAAAGCCCTTTACAATCAATACACTGCTTCTGAAATGCAGTCACAGTTGTAATAAAGGAAGCAGGGCCACAGGACGGATCTTGGTCAATGTGCCCAACCTTTCCCTTGTGCAAAGGAAGCTCTCACAGATGGTCAGACTGGTGATAATAACCAGATCATGTTTTTTTTAGTCATGTTGATTTACAGATTGATATCAACCAAGGCATTATGAATGCACGACTCAGCTTCTTTGGAATAATATCTTGAGATTGTTTACTTTCTCCACACCAGGAGGTCGTGTTATACAGCAGGGTGCTTTGTTACATGATTCATCCAGCAAGCAACATTCCTGAGGGCAGGTAGACAGAAATGCTGGAGAGACTCAGCGGGTGAGGCAGCATCCATGGAGCGAAGGGAATAGGCAACGTTTCGGGTCGAAACCCTTTTCCCCCTGACTCTCAGTCCGACGAAGGGTCCCGACCTGAAATATCACCCAATTCCTTGTCTCCAGCGATGCGGAGTGACTCCAGCGTTTTCCAAGTTCAAGTGAGTTTATTGTCATTTGTCACAAGTGCCCTTTTTGTATCTAGCTTAAGTAAATAAACTATGTGGATACGCCCTTTCTCATGTTTATTTTTTTATTCCCACAGTAGGGATATCAAAAAAAAGAAGGTTTAAGGGTAGGGGACAGAGTTTTAAAGGGGATATGAGGGGATATGAGTTTTTTTACAGAGAATGGTTGGTATCTGGAACTCACTGCAAAGGAGGTTTAGGTTAATTTAGTTTAGAGATACAGCGTGAAAAACAGGCCCATCGGCCCACCCAGTCCGTACCGACCAGCGATCCCCACACATTAACACTACCCTACACACACCAGGGGCAATTTTTACCTTGACACCAAGCCAATTAACCTACAAGGGTTACACAAAAAGCTGGAGAAACTCAGCGGGTGCAGCAGCATCTAAGGAGCGAAGGAGATAGGCGACGTTTCGGGTCGAGACCCTTCTTCAGACTGCTTCAGGGTCTCGACCCGAAACGTCGCCTATACCAGTCTGAAGAAGGGTCTCGACCCGAAACGTCGCCTATCTCCTTCGCTCCTTAGATGCTGCTGCACCCGCTGAGTTTCTCCAGCCTTTTGTGTAACCCTCGATTCTCCAGCATCTGCAGTTCCTTCTTTAACAATTAACCTACAAACCTGGACTTCTTTCGAGTGTGGGAGGGAACCGGAGATCAAAACCACAAGAAGAAACCACAAAAAAAACCCCCAAAGAAATCCACACAGGGCACGGGGAGAACGTACAAACTCCGTACAGGCAGCACCCTTGGTCAGGATCGGACCAAGGGTCTCTGGCGCTGTAAGGCAGTAACTCTACCGCTGCGCCAACCAATGTGATGGTGGAATCCGATCCAATCAGAATGTTCAAGAGACATTGAAGCCAATATCAAGGATACAAATCTGTTGCGGACAATGGGAATAGTGTAAAGGATAAAAACGTCAGCGCAGGCGTGATGAACAGAGATCTATTTCTATGCTGTACAACTCTATGTCTCCACTTCTTAATGTAACTAGTGTCTATTTGTATAATATAATCCCATTTATCTTAAAGCTGGAGTTCTTAAAACCAGCAAAGCAATTTTATTGTTCAGATTATAACTAGAAGATACCTGGATGCCTATAAATGCCTTATCTGCAACTCCCTATCACACTAGATCAACAATTTCCATTAAAAAAAAGCAAAGAGGCCACAGTTTATAATTATGCCAGAAACTGCTTTCAAAACAAATGTTAAAAAGAGTTGAAATGGGGGATGGAAATTATTTTTTATGGGTTTCTTTAACTTACATGAAGCCTCAAAGGCGCTGAAAATGTATCTTCATAGTTATAAAATGTCTTAATTTTCAGACAGCTTTAACTTTATTAAATTAGTCTCTTCTTCCTGGGCATTCCCTATGGATTGATTTACTTCCACTCCAGTTCTGGTGGTTCAATGGTGAATAAATTCTAAATCCTAAATACCAGTGCTGTCTGTAGAGTTGTATGTTAAAGAAGGAACTGCAGATGCTGGAGAATCGAGGGTTACACAAAAGGCTGGAGAAACTCAGCGAGTGCAGCAGCATCTAAGGAGCGAAGGAGATAGGCGACGTTTCGGGTCGAGACCCTTCTTCAGACTGTAGAGTTGTAGAGTTCCTGTCTGTAGAGTTCCTTGTTCTTCCTGTGACCACGTGGGTTTTCTCCAGGTGCTCTCCTTTCCTCCCACATCCCAGATATGTGTTGGTAGACAAAAGTGCTGGAGCACAGAGAACAGTTTCACAACCACCTCTCTAACGTTCTCCTACTCCCAGATATGTGTTGATTGATAGATTAATTAGCCACTGTTCAAATGTGCCACTTGTGTAGGTAAATGGTAGAATTGATTTGGGGAATTTTGAGAACATAGGAACAATTATTTGGAGAATGGGATTGCTCCGTTATCTATTATAGGCTTGATGGATCAATGGCTTCTTTGAAATATTAACACTACCCTACACACACCAGGGACAATTTTTACATTGACACCAAGCCAATTAACCTACAAGGGTTACACAAAAAGCTGGAGAACCTCAGCGGGTGCAGCAGCATCTAAGGAGCGAAGGAGATAGGCGACGTTTCGGGTCGAGACCCTTCTTCAGACTGCTTCAGGGTCTCGACCCGAAACGTCATTATTTCATTATTTGAAATACATGGACCATCTACTGCAAGTGGCATTGAACAGAAACCACCATTACTGTGCTTGCCCATCCACCAATTCTGCTATGAGGCTGAGCAATCCCAACATTAGCTTCCTCTCCAAAACCAACTTGCCCTGGACATTTATTGAGTTGAGTTTGAGTTGAGCTTAGTTTATTGTCACGTGTATTATAAAAGGACTGGACAAGCTAGATGCAGGAAAAATGTTCCCAATGTTGGGCGAGTCCAGAACCAGGGGGCCACAGTCTGAGAATAAAGGGGAGGCCATTTACGACCGAGGTGAGAAAAAACGTTTTCACCCAGAGAGTTGTGAATGTGTGGAATTCCCTGCCACAGAGGGCAGTGGAGGCCAAGTCACTGGATGGATTTAAGAGAGAGTTAGATAGAGCTCTAGGGGCTAGTGGAATCAAGGGATATGAGGACAATTGATTATTGATTATGGGTTATTGATTGGGGACGATCAGCCATGATCACAATGAATGGCGGTGCTGGCTCGAAGGGCCGAATGTCCTTCTCCTGCAGCTATATTCTATGTTTCTATGTTTCTATGTGTACCGAGGTACAGTGTAAAGCTTTTGTTGTTTTATGTTGTGTGCCAACCAGCCAGTGGAAAGACCATACATGATTACAATCGAGCTGTCCACAGTGTACAGATACATGATAAAGGGAACAACGTGAATAACGTTTGGTGCAAGATAAAGTCCAGTGAAGTAGATGAAGAAGAGCACGGTTAAAGTAAGAAATGCTGCAGTTGGAGTAAAGGTTTAAAAGAGAGGAGTGATTTTAACGTGAGATTGCAGACTCACTCTGTGACCAGCACACACAGAGTCGCCTGGCCTGGGCACCTTCTTCCATTGGCATTTGTTGTTGGGTTGTTGACGCTGGGCAGCAGAGGAAGGTTGGTCAATGACCTTTGTTTTAGAGATGTCTGGTGTAAGGCCCGTTTCTTCAGTGAATGAGTTGATTTAGAGCTCGACCTTTGTGCGTATGCGAGTGTACACACAGACGTGATCAACACACTGCGGTTTTGGGTGACCTTGCTTCCAGAGTGGAAGCTACGTAGATTGAATCGTTTCCCATTTGTCCCGCAGATTGGCTCGTCTCCATGAGAAGCCTGTTAGATATCAGGTGCAATGTAGTGTCGACAAAGAACGCAAAAGGATTTGTCGGCTCCTGTTGGAAGGACCCATCAAGGAACTTCTCAACCAAGGTTCTGTCCTTAACTCCTTAACTCTATCCCGCAGCTTGCACTCTCACTCCCAGCTCAGACTAACAAGAGGTTGAAAGGGCCACATGTCAACTGAATAAGCAGACAATTCCCCTGGCAAAAACCAACAGAGAGGAACTTCATGCACAAATTCTCAGCCTCGTCTAGGCAACATGCCAGGAAAACGTAACAATAAACTAAGCTCAAACTCAAACCCGTGAACTTCTTCAAGAATGGAGACAAAACTGACCAGCTCTTTCCCTGTGATCTGCCACAGAGAAACCCATTACAGGGGACCTCCCCAACCACCTCCGTCCAGTGGATGGATCAGCAAAACTTCCAGTTTAAATTCCATTTGGAATATTTTGGAGGACCAAGAAACCAAGAAACAAACGTTATATAGGGACACCATCGACCCCACTGAAACCTTTGCTTCTGGAGAATCCTTTTCAAATGTAGTTGCCTACATCAATCTGTCTCCATCCATGTCTGCTACAAGATGGCAACCAAGCCATGAACCTAACGGGTAAACCCACCAGAAACCCAATCCCTGGGGTCAAACAAGGCTGGTCTATCACTCTCACATGTTTCTTAATATTTCTTGCTGTAATCTTGCAGAAATAATAGTCTTCAACAGCAAGACACTTGAGCTTATGGTAGAGCATATGTGTGGGTGGATTGGAAGGATTTTACATTGGTCTATACAACCTACCAATATAGGGTGGTCAAGATTCACAATACTGCCTTGACTGATCTTTGCAGCCACACATTCTCGACATCAGAGGCTGGCCACTCAAGACCTCTCCTGAACTACATGAATCACTGTATTGAACTCTTGCAGGGCTCGAGGAACAGACGGCAATTGTAAATGTTCAATAAATGCAATGGTGGAAAATAGAACACCTCCCTCAGCAGTTTATTCAGTCAGGAGGGTTACACAAAAAGCTGGATAAACTCAGCGGGTGCAGCAGCATCTAAGGAGCGAAGGAGATAGGCAACGTTTCGGGTCGAGACCCTTCTTCACACCTGGGTTATTCAGTCAGGTCCCTGGAATGGAGGGTGAAGCCTTCCAAGGTTGAGAAATGGCCGATACTGTATGCAAGATACATCCACATTCATGTTCAACCTACAGGGCTGTCTGACGCTGGTTTATTAAGTCAAGTCAATTTTATTTCCCTAGCACATTTAAAAACCAACTCTCGTTGACCAAAGTGCTTTACATCAGTGCAGGTACTAGCGTGCTACATACAATGGTACATAGATCTAACAATACATACATGGATACATGCATACAGTGCTGCCTCAGAGGACCTGAAGAAAGGCTTGAGAAGTTTTAAGTCTAGATTTAAAAGAGTTGATGGAGGGGGCAGTTCTGACGGGAAGAGAGGTGATGTTCCATAGTCTAGACTTGACTTGATCGTCTAGGAGCTGCAACCACAAAAGCGCATTTGGAGTGAATCACGTGACCGATGATTGCAGTATCAGGTCAGGTATATTTTCTCATCTCACTTCTTCTGCGGCCAGTTAGGGTCAGTCAAGTTCTGTGGGCTCTGTGGTGCCTGATAACACCAGTATGGGTTGGGGCTGGGCGGGCTTTACAGAGTGGGTGGCGTGGGAGGAAGTGCACCTCTTCTAGCATTTACTACGGGCTTCTTTGAACTTCTATTGAAGGAACTTAAGGTTGTCAGTGCCATCTTGAATGCCCCTTTTCTCCAGTTTGGGCCGTTATGGGCGAGGACATTGGTGGGGAGCTGCAGGACATGGTTTCAAAAACGCTTGGAGAGCTTCATTGATTCTGTTCTTGGTGAAGGAGCTTGGAGCAGAGGGCCTGCTTCTGGTGTCTGATGTTAGCTATATAAATGCCCTCTGTTTGTGTGTGTGTGCGTGTGTGTGCGCGTGTGTGTGTGTGTGCGCGCGTGCATGTATGTGTGCGCGTGTGTGTGTGTGTGTGTGTGTGCATGTGTGTGTGCATGTGCGTGTGCGTGTGCATGTGCGTGTGCATGTGCATGTGTGTGCATGTGTGTGTGTGTGTGCGTGTGCGCGTGTGTGTATGCGCGTGTGTGTGTGCGTGTGCGTGCGTGTGCGTGCGTGTGCGTGTGTGCGTGTGCATGTGTGTGCGTGCGTGTGTGTGCGTGTGTGCGTGTGCGTGCATGCGTGTGTGTGTGCATGCGTGTGTGTGCGCGTGCGTGTGTGTGTGCATGTGTGTGCGTGTGCGTGTGCGTGTGTGTGTGTGCATGTGTGCGTGCATGTGTGTGCATGTGTGTGCGTGTGCGCGTGTGTGTGCGTGTGCGTGTGCATGTGCGTGTGCGTGTGCGTGTCTGTGCGTGCGTGCGTGTGCGTGTGTGTGTGCATATGTGTGTACACTGTTGTGATCAACACACTGTGGCATTGGCTGACCTTATTTCAACCTTCTTCAGATTGACCCGACCTGAAACATCACCTATCCACGTTCTCCAGAGATGCTGCCCGAACTGTTGAGTTACTCCAACACCTTGTGTAAACCAGCATTTACAGTTCCTTGCGTCTACATATAAATGATGTGAGCGGCCCACTGGACTCAGCTGGGAGTCCCAATGCTGGCCTTGGAGAGAACAATGTCACTGTCACCTATCCTTTCCATGGATTCCCATGACTTTGCAAAGATAACAATGGTGCTCTTGATTTTGCAAATATATCAATGGTGCTGTTTGTTCAGTTCCTTGAAATGCCTGCTGTAGGTTGCTCAATTCCAAGCCGCATGGAGAGCAGGATTCACAGTGACTCAGCAGACCACGAGAGTGGTGGAGGTACTATAGTTAGACCTTCCTCCCTGCTGTTCCACTACTCCAGCCTCACGTGTTTTCTCCCTGACGGATTCCTAACTAAAACCTTGCCTGTCCATTCCCTCCACAGATGCTGCCTGACCGGTAACATCTGGTGGTGAATTTTATCACCAAGCACCCGGAGGAAACGCACGCGGTCACAGGGAGAACCTGCAAACTCCACACAGACAGCACACAAGGTCAGGACCGAACACGGGTCGGCAGGGCCACGGGGCAGTGGCGTTACCCGCTGCGCCGTCATGCACGGTGTGTGACAATTGTGGAGCACTCTTAAATGCTTCACTATTCCAACATCGCTCTCGCCAACAGCATTGCAGAAGCTTTCACATCAAGTGACAAAAGGAGACCTTTGGTCAAACGAACTGGAACGGTTAATATTGGGGTTTAAAGAGATCTTTAAGGGTGAGGGGGCCGGGGGGGGGGGAGAAAGAGGGAGGGGGGGAGGGAGAGGGGGAGATGGAAAAAGGGGAGAGGGAGAGAGGGAGAGAGGAAGAGAGTATGAGGGGGAGAGAGCAAGAGACGGGGAGAGAGCAAGAGAGGGAGAGAGGGAGAGAGAGAGAGAGAGAGAGAGAGAGAGAGAGAGAGAGAGAGAGAGGGGAAGAGGGACAGGGAGAGAGAGAGAGGGGGAGAGAGGGACAGGGAGACAGAGAGGGAGAGAGGGAGAGAGGGACAGGGAGAGAGAGAGAGAGAGAGAGAGAGAGAGAGAGAGAGGGAGAGAAGGACAGGGAGAGAGAGGGAGAGGGGGAGAGAGGGAGTGAGGGACAGTGAGAGAGAGAGAGAGAGAGAGAGAGAGAGAGAGAGAGAGGGACAAGGAGAGAGAAGGAGAGGGGGAGGGGGAGAGAGGGAGTGAGGTACAGTGAGAGAGAGGGGAGAGGGGAAGAGGGACAGTTAGAGAGAGAGGGGAGAGGGGGAGAGAGGAGAGGGGGGAGTGAGGGAGAGAAAATGAGAGGGGGAGAGGGACAGGGAGAGAGAGAGAGGGGGAGAGAGGAACAGGGAGAGAGAGAGAGGGGGAGAGGGACAGGGAGAGAGAGGGAGAGGGGAAGGGGGAGAGAGGGAATGAGGGACAGTGAGAGAGAGAGGAGAGGGGAAGAGGGACAGAGAGAAGGAGAGAGTAGGGGGTTGCAGGTAGCATTTGCAGACTTCAGGGGCCTGGCCATTGACAGCTGAGTCAGCATAACTGGAGCGTGCTGGAATGAGTTAAGCCCCAGTGTGTGTGAGCGCTGCGGTCTGCAGGAACTGGAGATTGCAGAGGAAGGATATGGCCCTCGGAATAACTTGAATATAAGATATTTATTTAAAAAACGCCTTTGGGACACGGATAGCTGAATTTTGGGAGTGGTCAAATCTTAAATCTGAGTTTTTAACAATGCATGGTACATTACTGAGTTCACTGCCTTGTTGGTTTGGGTTTAAAAAAATCAACATAACTTTATTCAGGATAAAAAAGAGCTGTGCAAAATCCCTGCGACATTGTCCGTGGCCACACATACAATCGTTAGCGTTATCTTTGGTGGTGTTCCCAAAAAACATAATTGTACCCGGGACCCTTGGTACGCAGGGTGATACCCCTCTCTGCCTGACCACGGGAGAAGAAGCAAGGACGAGATAAGACTTCCATCACAGTCAGGAGGTGCCTGGAGGAGAGACACTGTGATGGGTGTTTCTGTTAATTTAAGTAAAAATGTCTTTAGTTTGCTTTTTATTCTTATGACTGTATGGTAACGACATTTTGTTCAAGTTTTTTATGGAATGACAAATAAATGCAATAGGATAGTTTTAATGCAGCGAGCTCGCTGGGCCCACAGTGACTGGGAGATCCAAGTCGATTTCTTCATGTCCCCCACCCCTCACTGTACCATTGTTTCTGAAAGCCACTGGGCTTGTTTGCGAGCATGGCAATGTTTGAACTGCTCTCTTTGTCCCTGGCAGACTGCATTGCATAAGTTCAAAGGGGATGTTGTCCCGTCCCTAGGTCCTAGTGCTAGTTGGTTGCAAGTGTTAGTGTTGCAAGTTAAGGGCCTGTCCCACCAGCATGCAACTCTATGCGATGAGCGCGACCTAACGTGGTCGCTTGAGCCGTCCGGCGTCGCAGGGCCGGTCCCACTTCGATCGCGGAGCCGTGCGGAATTGTGTGGAGTTCGTCCCGACATCGCGCGGGGCTCCGAAAAACTGACTATATTCAAAAATTCCGCGCGGCAACGGCTTGTCGGCTCGCAGTCGCCTCGACGCATTACACACCGTCTCGACATCGTGCCTCTCTGTACGTGCCTCCGTGACCCTCTAAGTGTGTGGCTCCGTGACCCTCTGTGTGTGTGTGCCTCTGTGCCCCTCTCTGTGTGCCCCTCTCTGTCCTGGCGAACTTACCTTAAGACTTCGCTCCAAGTTCGCCTCACTTTGCGCCGCGTTGCGCCACTCACCCGACCTCCACGCGGCCCTCGCTGCCGGGTTGGTCGCGCTTGCCACATGCAGGCACATGCTGGTGGGAACGGCCCTGTACAGAGGATCACCCGACCTCCGCACGGCCCCCACTTCTAGTTTGATCGCGCTCATCGCATGCAGTCGGATGCTGGTAGGACAGGCCCTTAAGTAGAAAACTCAAGGGTCTGTCCCACTTTCCCGAGCTGCTCACCAATTCCCCCGAGATTTCCCTTTGATTCAAACTAGGAGAATGTTCGTAACAGGTCCGTAGGAGGCCGTAGATATATCGTAGCGGCTCGTTATGCCAGCCGTAGATACTTGAGGCATTAAATGTTGCAATGTTTCTCCTCCCAACTACCTTTTTACTTGTGGACATTTTTTATCGGGCTGGAAAAAACGTCCCGACTTACCTGATGCCCCGAGCACCTACGGCTGACATTGCGAGCCGCTACGAAATATCTACGGCTTCCTGCGGACCCGTTACGAACATTCTCCAAGTTTGAATCAAAGGGAAAACTCGGGTGAATTGGTGAGCAGCCCGGGAAAGTGGGACATAGAAACATAGAAACATAGACAATAGGTGCAGGAGTAGGCCATTCGGCCCTTCGAGCCTGCACCGCCATTCAATATGACCATGGCTGATCATCCAACTCGGTATCCTGTACCTGCCTTCTCTCCATACCCCCTGATCCCTTTAGCCACAAGGGCCACATCTAAAAGTCTGAAGAAGGGTCTCGACCCGAAACGTCGCCTATCTCCTTCGCTCCTTCGATGCTGCTGCACCCGCTGAGTTTCTCCAGCTTTTTGTGTAACCCCCAGGGCCACATCTAACTCCCTCTTAAATATAGCCAATGAACTTGGCCTCAACTGCCTTCTGTGGCAGAGAATTCCACAGATAAGGGACGGGCCCTTAAACTTCAGTTCTACTTCAGTTGTATAGGGTCTTGGTGAGGCCACACCTGGAGTATTGCGTACAGTTCTGGTCTCCAAATCTGAGGAAGGACATTATTGCCATAGAGGGAGTGCAGCGAAGGTTCACCAGACTGATTCCTGGGATGTCAGGACTGTCTTATGAACAAAGACTGGATAGACTCGGTTTGTACTCTCTAGAATTTAGGAGATTGAGAGGGGATCTTATAGAAACTTACAAGATTCTTAAGGGGTTGGACAGGCTAGATGCAGGAAGATTGTTCCCGATGTTGGGGAGGTCCAGGACAAGGGGTCACAGCTTAAGGATAAGGGGGAAATCCTTTAGGACCGAGATGAGAAGGAATTTTTTCACACAGAGAGTGGTGGGTCTCTGTGTGAAAAGTTCCACTCTCTGCCACAGAGGGTAGTTGAGGCCAGTTCATTGGCTATATTTAAGAGGGAGTTAGATGTGGCCCTTGTGGCTAAGGGGATCAGAGGGTATGGAGAGAAGGCAGGTACGGGATACTGAGTTGGATGATCAGCCATGATCATATTGAATGGCAGTGCAGGCTCGAAGGGCCGAATGGCCTACTCCTGCACCTATTGTCTATGTTTCTATGTTTCTAAAGGTTCACATTTCTCCATCTGCTGTCACGCTGTCTCAAAATGAGTCCTGTGGAAAAGTAGAAGCTGCCCAGTCCACCTAAACCTTCCCGATCTTCTGGTTACTAAACATTTTAACTCCCCTCCCATTCCCACACTGACCTTCTGTCCATGCGCCTCATATTTTGCATGGGTAGCTCACACCCCAGCGGTACGAACATTGACTCTCTAACTTCAAGTAATCCTTGCTTTCCCCCTCTCTCCATCCCTCCCCCATCCTAGTTCTTTAACCAGTCTGACTGCCCCCCATTACATTTTATCTCTGTACGCTTTGTTGTCACCTTCTCCTCGCTAACAATGATCTATTCCACATTTTCCTTGAACTCATCCCCTTTGATATATTGTTTTCACACCTTACACTTACTCTTGTTATCTTGTTTTCACATGTTACTCTGTGTCTCCCTCTCCCCTGACTCTCTGTCTGAAGAAGGGTGTCGACCCAAAACGTCACCCATTCCTTCTCTCCAGAGACGCTGCCTGCCTTGCCGAGTTACTCCAGCCATTTTGTGTTTTTAAAAAAAAGCAAATGCTGGAGTAACTCAGCGGGTCAGGCAGCATCTGTAGATGACCTGAACTCCAGAGTGAGCTACTCCTGCACTTTGTGTTTTTTTGCAAACCAGCATCTGCAGTTCCTTGTGCCTGCTGTGGACAAGTAACCTTGTATGTATTGTAGAAAAAACAGCAGCCAAACCGTCCACAGTAAACTCCCACCATCTGCAGTGACCACGGAAATGTTTTTTAGTGTTATTTAGTGAGGGGAAATATTTGGTTAGAACACAAGGAAGATTTTTTTTGTTTTTCTTTAAAATGTTTTAAATTAATTCATGAGAGCTTTGGTAAAGTATTCAAAAGCCAGTACTTCCAACTGTACTGTATTCACTCATTTATCACTTTAATTTAATTTAAGGTATCTAGCATGGGTAAAAGGCCCTTCGGTCCATCAAGTTCATGCTGACCATCGATCAACCAATCACGTTACTGCTACATTGCCCCATTTTCCTATCCACTTCCTACACACACTAGGTGCAATTTACAGAAGCTGTTTGTTGGCTTCAACTCACAATTAACAAGAAGCCAATACCAAACCCACACATCTTTGGGATGTGGGAGGGAACCGGAGCAATGGGAGCAAACCAACGCAGTCACGGGGAGAACATGCAAACTCCACACAGACAGCATCGGAGATCAGGGTCTAACCCAGGTCTTTGGTGCTCTAAGGCAGCGTCTCTATCAGCTGTTAAAGAAGGAACTGCAGATGCTGGAGAATCGAGGGTTACACGAAAAGCTGGAGAAACTCAGTGGGTGCAGCAGCATCTAACGAGCGAAGGAGATTGGAGACCCTTCTTCCAGCTGCACCACTGTGCTGCCCATCCTTCTACGCTCGTTCCCTCCTACCTCTCCTCTCCCCCCTCACCCCCTCTCCTCCCCCCCTCACGCCCTCCCCTCCCCACTCTTCTCCCCCTCCTGCCCTCTCCTCCCCCTCCCCCCATCCATATACATGTTCACCAGCCTGCTTGCTCGACAGATTATCCATTCAACATGATGATTGCACCCTGTAGCTCCCCACCGCATGGTGCAGGAGCCTGCTGCTACACTGCTTTAATTAAACACCACAGGATAATTAGTCTTCAAGACCACATTGACAGTAAACTTTTATTCTTTGAGTCTGAGAAGAAGGGACTCGACCTGCAACGTCACCCATTCCTTCTCTCCAGAGAGGCTGCCTGTCCCGCTGAGTTACTCCAGCATTTTGTGTCTATCTTTTATTCTTTGGGATCTTTTGTGTAATGAAGAACGCCTTTAACAATGACTCTTGAACGAGCTGAATTGAATTTCATTGATGCAAAATGTGTCGAAAATGCTATCTGAGATTTCAATTACTTTGTTCTGCTATTTTGGAGGAACAATGAATTCAGACGCCTGGAAACAGCAGATAAATTGTGTGTGAAAAGCTGAATGTTGATTATCTTAGTATTATTATTGAATTGCTTAATATAATTATTTCAGTATTTCTCTGAAGGATCTGTCGCGAAAAGTGCAACTTATTTTCTTTATGATTTCACATTAATAATCTAAAGTATATGTTTTTTAAATTGGTTTGCAGCGTGTTATCTTGCTTTGTTGGCCATAGATTGTGGCGAATGTCTTCAATTACTTGGCATTGTCGAGTATAATTAACATGTCATTAAATGTGTGGCATTATGTGTCTCCAATGTTTATTACGAATAATGCAAACTTTGCAATTTAGACAGCTTGTTGCTTAGCCACAAGTCAAATAAGAGCTTAGTTGTGTCTATGTGAAAAAAACAGCACTGAAGAATCTGCCGAGTAGTTTGTGCTAACGTTTGCAGTGTGAGACTTATGTCAAGAGTTGAGACAAGATTGCTTATTTATTATAGGCACTGGATGTGAAACAGAACAAAGGCATACTTAAAGCCTCAAGGTAAAGCCTCTGACTGGAAGTCCGTGCAGAGAGTGGTGAGGACAGCGGAAAAAATCATCGGGACCTCTCTCCCCTCAATCGGGGATATTGCGACCAAACGTTGCGTGTCTAAGGCCAGCAGTATTATAAAAGACCCCACACATCTCCATCACGGACTGTTCACTCTGCTGCCCTCGGGCAAAAGATATCGTAGCATAAGGAGCAGAACATCAAGGTTCTGCAACAGCTTCTTCCCACGAGCCATCAGACTCCTGAATGCCATGTAATGGGCTGCCACCATTGTCTATTTATCCTTTTATCCATGTTTATCCTTCTGTTAATTATCGTGTTGCACAGGGAGCCAAATGCAACGGAATTTCGTTTGGAACTGCATATATGGAACTGAGGAGACTGAAGAAGGTCCATCTGTCTCCTCAGATCCTGGTGAACTTCTACCGCTGCACCATCGAGAGCATCCTTACCAACTGCATCACAGTTTGGTATGGCAACTGCTCTGTCTCCGACCGGAAGGCATTGCAGAGGGTGGTGAAAATTGCCCAACGCATCACCGGTTCCTCGCTCCCCTCCATTGAGTCTGTCCAAAGCAAGCGTTGTCTGCGGAGGGCGCTCAGCATCGCCAAGGACCTCTCTCACCCCAACCATGGACTGTTTACCCTCCTACCATCCGGGAGGCGCTACAGGTCTCTCCGTTGCCGAACCAGCAGGTCCAGGAACAGCTTCTTTCCGGCGGCTGTCACGCTACTCAACAACGTACCTCGGTGACTGCCAATCACGCCCCCCCCCCCCCCCCCCCCCGGACACTTATTATTATTTATTCAAATCATTTGCTGTGTCGCTCTTCCAGGGAGATGCTAAATGCATTTCGTTGTCTCTGTACTGTACACTGACAATGACAATTAAAATTGAATCTGAATCTGAATCTGAATATATCGATGTATTTCTAAATGACAATAAAGTTTGTTTGACTTTGACTTTAAGACAGACACAAAATGTTGGAGTAACTCTGCGGGACAGGCAGCATCTCTGGAGGTGCTTTAAAGAGAGAGTTAGATAGGACTCTTAAAGATTGCAGAGTCAGGGGATATGGGGAGAAGGCATGAATGAGGGGTACAGATTGTGGATGATCAGCCATGATCACAGTGAACAGCGGTGCTGGCTCGAAGGGCCGAATGGCCTACTCCTGCACCTATTGTCTATTGAGAGAAGGAAAGGGTGACGTTTCGGGTCACCAGGCTCGGCCCCAAACGGCACCTTCCCCAGACTCGGCCCCAAACGGCACCCATTCCTTCTCTCCAGAGATGTTGCCCGTCCTGCTGAGATTATACAGCATTTTGTGTTTATCTTCGGTTTAAACCAACATTTACAGTTCCTTCCTGCACAGGTCAGTAACTGTATTGGGTCGAGCAACGTCTACCACTTTCTGCAGCTCCCTTTGTTCTCAAGCATTTTTGAATTTCCAATACATGGCAGAGTCAGAGGTGTGAGAGAGATCAGCACTGAGCCAGGGACGTCCTAACAGCATTACAGGCCCCGAGGTAAAGCAGTGCACTGGGTCAATACACCTCCAGTTTATTTATGCCGAATCAAATATGCCGTCATGTACTTGCGGTGTTTCTCTTCGCTTTGAAGTTCCTCAATAACATTCTACAATACATAGATTAGCGTGGGGGCCCTATGCTTGTGGCCCCCGGGCATCTGCCCAGTGTGCCCATGTATTAAGATGGCCCTGCACTGAGCCACAACCAGCACTGCCCCAACACTACACTGAACTGCTTTATACAATGTGCAACATCTCTCAGAAGATAGACACAGTAACTCAGCAGGGACCGGCAGCATTTGTGGATTGAAGGAATGGGTGACGTTTCGTGGTCGAGACTCTTCCTCAGACTGACCCTTCCTCCTCAGTCTGAAGAAGGGTCTCGGCCTGAGACGTCACCCGATCCCTTCTCTCCAGAGACGCTGCCTGTCCCGCTGAGTTACTCCAGCATTTTGTGTCTTATCTATCTTCGGTTTAAACCAGCATCTGCAGTTCCTCCCTGTAAAATCTCCCCAGCAGGCTCTTCAGATTCAGCTGATAATAATGGCTATAAAAATAAATGACTGGCTTTCAAAAGGAATGTGGCCTTTCCCTTTTATTTGCTTGTAACGTCTTGTAGCTTCTCAAATTTCATTTATTTCGAATAAACATACCTCTCAGGCAGCCTGCTTATGTAATGAAAGATCTCGTCTTACAGAGTGAGGATGGACAGATGGTGCTTACAGGAGTAAAAGGACAAGGGATTAAGGCATGTAGCAAAGGCCCGGGTGAAACAAAGGATTTAGTAAAAGCAGAGAGAGCTGGCTTCACACATACGCTGTTGAACATCCGGGGGCGCTGCATGATGGCTGCCTCGGCCTACAGTCTGTTTGTTTTTCTGTCTTTTTTTCTTTTTGGTTTGTTTGAGTTTGTTTTGGAGGATTTGGAGGTTTATTTTGTGTGGGGGAGGGGGGCAGGGTAAGGGGGGAAACATTTCCCAGTCACTTCCTGGCAAGGATGCAACTATTTTCCGAGTCGCGCCCTCGCCCCCCACCTTGCGGCCTACCTACTGGATTGGAGCGGCCTTTCCTGCCATGGACCCGGACCAGAGCTTCAGCAGCGGAGGCGCAGCGCTGGATACATCGCGGAGCGGGGGATGCCTCACCTGGGGACGCCGTTTGAAGCTACGGAGTGTTGGGCCTGCTGCTTCAACATCGCGGAGCTGTGGTTTGTACAACTCCCAGCGCGGGCGGCACCGCTGAGTCCTGGGACCCTTTGCCGAGGGCCGCCAGCGGTGAATCTCCGCCTATGGACTTCGGGAGCCGCGGAATCCAGTAGGAAGTGTCCGATTCAGAGGTCCAAGCCGCTGAGGATGTTCTTTCGTTCTGACGTCGGACTTCCATCGTCCCGGCGAGAGGGCGTGAACATCGGGCCGCCCGTAGCGGCGAATGCGGGGGGCTCGGGAGACCCCGACCACGGGTGAACATCAGGGCACATCAACGAGGAGGTGGACTGAACTTTGGTGCCTTCCCTCACAGTGGAAACGTTGGGACCGCTGTGGGGATGTTTTGTTGTGGGCTATCATGCTTTTATTTTTTTTAATTCGTGTGGCTGTATGGGAAAAAGCATTTAATTATCTAAGTATTTGTACTATGGACAATGACAATAAAGTTGAATGAAATCAAATCAAATCAAATATGAAAAATTATATATAAAAATAATGGACCAAGCGCAGGCAACTGGGGCTAGTGTAGCTGGGACATTGTTGGCCGGTGTGGGCAAGTTGGGCCGAAGGGCCTGTTTCCACACTGTGTCATTATATGAATCCATGACCCTATAACTTCTTAATACAGAGGTGTGTAAAAGTTTGGAATTATCTCCCCATGAGATCTACACAGACTAAGCCAGTCATTCATTTGAATCAGGATTTCATTGGTGATAGGAGCAGAATTAGGCCATTCGGCCCATCAAGTCTACTCATGGCCGATCTATCTCTCCCTCCTAAACCTAATTCTGAAGATTAAGTAAATCAAGGGATATGGGACAGTGCAGGAAAATGGTTATGAGGGAGAAAATCAGCTAGAGTCCCCAATCAAGGGCCACGTGGACTACTCCTGATCTTCTGTCTGATGTTTCTTGCTTGGATCTTGGGTTGAATGTGGAAACAATTGGCCGAAACTGGAATGTAAATTAACATCATATTTTACATGATTTTATTGAAAGGCAAATCACCAGAGATGCTGCCTGACCTGTTGAGTTACTCCAGCCCTATGTGTCTTTGTTGTTGTATAATCTGGCATTTGCAGTTCCTTGTATCTCTGGAGGTCGGAAACGGAAGGAATATAGAGTTATCTAAAGAGTGCAGGATTCAGGGAGGTCACAGAGAAGGGGCAACAGCAGTACAACAGAATAAGAATTTTTAATTGGTGATTGGTAAATTTGGTCCATTTTCCAGAAGCATTGGATGGGCCCCAGGCAGCAAAGTGGAGCTGAATCATGGGGTCAAACATGATCTTATCGAATGGTTTGAAGCCCAAGGGACAAACGGAGTCGGAGTTTTTTTTTCCCCTGCCTGAGTCATTTGTTTATATGATGAGATTATATCTGGTGTTAGCACAGCTGAAAAAAACTCATGTATCAGGAAGTGGCATGTTGAACATGTTGATGGTGTGATTGGTGAGAGAGTGTCACCTCTTACATGGGGTGTGGTTCTGCGTCAGACAAAACGTCTCCCGGATGAGATGCTTAACCAAAAATGAGTCCTTCCCACCAAGATGAGAAACGTTCCCCTTTACCGGGGTTACTGGGACACATGACAATAAACGTTTTTTTTTTTTTTTTTAATTTTATTTTTTTTAGAAGCAATTGTACAAAGATAAAACATTCGGCATCGGAAATTATACCATTATTGTGCAGCTTCATTTGTAACCTAATAAACTGAAAATGAGAAAAGAAAAGAAAAAGAGAACAAGAGAGGGAAAAAGTGAGAAGTGAAAAGACAGCTCGAAAAAGAAACATAGAAACATAGGTGCAGGAGTAGGCCATTCGGCCCTTCGAGCCTGCACCGCCATTCAATATGATCATAGCTGATCATCCAACTCAGTATCCCGTACCTGCCTTCTCTCCATACCCCCTGATCCCTTTAGCCACAAGTGCCACATCTAACTCCCTCTTAAATATAGCCAATGAACTGGCCTCAACTACCTTCTGTGGCAGAGAATTCCAGAGACTCATCACTCTCTGTGTCAAGAATGTTTTCCTCATCTCGGTCCTAAAGGAATTCCCCCTTATCCTTAGACTGTGACCCCTTGTTCTGGACTCCCCCAACATCGGGAACAATCTTCCAGCATCTAGCTTGTCCAACTCCTTAAGAATTTTGTACATTTCTATCAGATCCCCCCTCAATCTTCTAAATTCCAGCGAGTACAAGCCGAGTCTATCCAGTCTTTCCTCATATGAAAGTCCTGACATCCCAGAAATCAGTCTGGTGAATCTTCTCTGTACCCCCTCTATGGCAAGAATGTCTTTCCTCAGATTTGGAGACCAAAACTGTACGCAATACTCCAGGTGTGGCCTCACCAAATCCCTGTACAACTGCAGTAGAACCTCCCTGCTCCTATACTCAAATCCTTTTGCTATGAATGCTAACATACCATTTGCTTTCTTCACTGCCTGCTGCACCTGCATGCCTACTTTCAATGACTGGTGTACCATGACACCCAGGTCGCGCTGCATCTCCCCTTTTCCTAATCGGCCACCATTTAGATAATAGTCTGCTTTCCTATTTTTGCCACCAAAGTGGATAACCTCACATTTATCCACATTACACTGCATCTGCCAAACATTTGCCCACTCACCCAGCCTATCCAAGTCACCTTGCAGCCTCCGAGCATCCTCCTCACAGCTAACACTGTCCCCCAGCTTCGTGTCATCCGCAAACTTGGAGATGTTGCCTTCAATTCCCTCATCCAGATCATTAATGTATATTGTAAATAGCTGGGGTCCCAGCACAGAGCCTTGCGGTACCCCACTAGTCACTGCCTGCCATTGTGAAAACGACCCGTTTACTCCTACTCTTTGCTGATCAGACGGTCACCTCCACCAAGGCCACTTGGTCAAGAGTTGACTGCTGTCTTCAGGGCAAATTGAACCAGGGATCTCAGGTGTGGGATCAATGAATGGTCATTGGGTTTCACAAAAAGCTGGAGAAACTCAGCGGGTGCAGCAGCATCTAAGGAGCGAAGGAGATAGGCGACGTTTCGGGTCGAGACCCTTCTTCAGAGATTGGTCATTGTTCCCTGCAGGGCACAAGCAGCTGGAAGAGTCTGCAGTAGGGTGAGTCACCAGTCTGACCACAAGACTTGTTACCACAGCACATCCCCTGCCATACACAGAGTGTGGTTTGTGCTGCCTTGACATCAA
This sequence comes from Raja brachyura, assembly GCA_963514005.1. Next base: position 18,618,543 of record OY740818.1, read on the forward strand.
TGACGTTAGTTAGTCACTATCAGACTGTGCATGTTACTGCAATATACAAGGCCACATGAAATCATTTCCCCTCTACTAGAAATGATGTAGAATTGCATTGGCAATCAATTGCGCCAGATTTCTTGACTCAAATCATTTACTGAAAATGAAAGGTAGGGCGGATATTATTCAGACTCTTGCACAATCTCAGGCTTCCAGCAACCTCATGCTCATTCACCTGCCTTTCTGCCTAATCCTCTGAATCTCTCCATTTTTAAATTCCATAGCCTGCCACTGCCCATCTCCTTAGCTTCCTCCAACCCAACTAAAGCCCCTGCTCCTCAACTTGTTGTAGTCTGCACTCACCTTCAATCTCCCCTCCAATACCCACTTTAACCCACCAAATCTCAGTGATTCTACCTTCAGCCACAAAGTTTCAAACGCTGCCGTTCCATCCATCAAACTCTCTTCTACTCTGATTCCTCCTTAAGCAAACCTTTGGCTGAAGTTTTTAATCACCTATCCGAAGATTTGAAAAAAAAAAGGTTTAAAACATACTTTGTTCAAAGCATTCCCTTGCCCAATCAATTTATCACCTCCTGAAACATGTTTTCTTTTTTTTTTTTTTTTCAGTTCATTTGGACATTTATTTGCGAAATTGGCGCCGGGCAAAATATTTACTTCTTCTTGGACACACCAACTGTGCGCCCTCTTCTTCCCGTGGTCTTGGTGTGTTGTCCACGCACACGCAGGCCCCAGAAGTGCCGCAGACCCCTGTGCGCACGGATCATCTTCAAACGCTCCAGATCCTCGCGCAGTTTGTTGTCCAGACCGTTGGCCAGGACCTGGCTGTACTTGCCGTCTTTGACATCCTTCTGCCTGTTCAGGAACCAGTCGGGGATCTTGTACTGCCGGGGATTCTGCATGATGTTGATAATGCGTTCCACCTTCTCCTCGGAAAGCTCCCCGGCTCTCTTGCATGTTTTCTAAAGTACTTCCATCGTGACATATGGACAAAAATGCTGGAGAAACTCAGCGGGTGAGGCAGCGTCTATGGAGCGAAGGAATAGGTGATGTCCTGACCCGAAACATCACCTATTCCCTCGCTCCATAGATGCTGCCTCACCCGCTGAGTATCTCCAGCATTTTTGTTTACCTTCAATTTTTCCAGCATCTGCAGTTCGTTCTTTAACTTGCATTGTGACAGAGCCTTTAACATCCTCTCTACAGCCAATGAGATACATTTGAATCATCATTACTATTGTACAGTAGGAAACACTTCAAACTTTTATGTGTAGGATCCCATGAAGAGCAAAATGATAGAGCAGATAATCTGTTTTTAGTTTAGTTTGGTTGGAGATACAGCATTGAAACAGGCCCTACGGCCCACTGAGACCAGGCTGCCCATCGATCACCCGTTCACATTCATTCTGTTGTCCCTCTTTCTCATCTACTCCTCACACACTGTGGGGCAATTTAAAGAGACCAATTGACTTGCACACCCACATGTCTTTGGGATGTGGGAGTAAAGCAGAGCACCTAGAGAGAACCCACGGGGAGAAGGTACAAACCAACGATCCTATAGCGGAGCAAGATAGACCACTCCAGCTAAATGCAATGGGCTGACGTGTAGTACTCAACGGAGCGGAACGTGGGCCTTTCTTTCATCCATTTCAGTAACCGGACCCGACCCGACCCGACTCTCAGTGTAATCAATGTTGCGGGGGAAACAGTTTGTGTTAATAAATTAAAATTCTGAAAATGAGGAGAAGATTTTTGTCAAATAACCTTTATTTTTACGAGGATGTTTCCATAACCGGCTTCCGTCTCCACACTAGTATCTTTGCTCCGCTACGGGATCTTTGGTGCGGAGACGGAAGCCGGTTACGGAAATGGGGCCGAAAATGACCCATGAATCTGCCCATGACCGTACTACGTCTTTTTCGTCGAGTGGACTATCTTGCTCGCTGTAGGATCTTTGCGGTAAATGGCTCATGTTATAGCTGAGTCTCCAGGGGACTGTTCATTAACATGTGTGATGGAACAGATAACAGGGAAATGGGTGGCGGGATGGGATTGATGGATTGCTGTGTGTACAAGAACAGACTTGTTGGGGCAAATGAGTTCCTTCTTGATTGTAATAAAATATATATGACGTGTTGTTGCTGCTGTAATGTTGGAAACGCAGCAGCTAATTTGCACACGTTAAACCTACACGTGGCCAGAGGAAGGTGATAATGACCAGACAGCCACCTGAATCTTCTTTTGTGTGGGTCTTTTGGGGCTACCAATGATGCAGGCAAGACCTCACTTTAATGAATCTGGCAAGTTAGCACATCTTCAATGTAGGCACTGCGATCTGTGGGGGAAATTGCCCCAGCACCAAGGACAAGAAACATAAGTTCATAAGTGATAGGAGCAGAATTAGGCCATTCGGCTCATCATGTCATCTCCGCCATTCAATCATGGCTGATCTGCCATCCCCTCTCAACCCCATTCTCCTGTCATTAACACTGCAGCTTGCAATGGGGATGGTGAACGCCACAAAATATAGGAACTGATCTTTCGGGTTTGAGATCCATCTATGGAGCGAAGGAATAGGTGATGTCTTGACCCGAAACGTCATCTATTCCCTCGCTCCATAGATGCTGCCTTACCCGCTGAGTATCTCCAGCATTTTTGTTTACCTTCAATTTTTCCAGCATCTGCAGTTCGTTCTTTAACATGCATCGTGACAGAGCCTTTAATATCCTCTCTACAGCCAATGAGATACATTTGAATCATCATTACTATTGTACAGTAGGAAACACTTCAAACTTTTATGTGTAGGATCCCATGAAGAGCAAAATGATAGAGCAGATAATCTGTTTTTAGTTTAGTTTGGTTGAGAGATACAGCATTGAAACAGGCCCTACGGCCCACTGAGACCAGGCTGCCCATCGATCACCCGATCACATTCATTCTGTTGTCCCACTTTCTCATCTACTCCTCACACACTGTGGGGCAATTTAAAGAGGCCAATTGACTTGCACACCCACATGTCTTTGGGATGTGGGAGCAAAGCAGAGCATCCAGAGAGAACCCGCGGGGAGAAGGTAGAAACCAACGATCCTATAGCGGAGCAAGATAGACCACTCCTGCTAAATGCAATGGGCTGACGTGTAGTACGCAACATGTAGTACGTGGGCCTTTCTTTCATCCATTTTAGTAACCCGACTCGCCCCGACTCGCAGTGTAATCAACGTTGCGGGGGAACAGTTTCTGTTAATAAATTAAAATTCTGAAAATGAGGAGAAGATTTTTACCAAAGAACTTTTATTTTTACGAGGATGTTTCCGTAACCGGCTTCCGTCTCCGCACTAGTTATCTTCGCTCCGCTACGGGATCTTTGGTGCGGAGACGGAAGCCGGTTACGGAAATGGGGCCGAAAATGACCCTTGAATCTGCCCATGACCGTACTAAGTCTTTTTCGTCGAGTGGACTATCTTCCTAGCTGTAGGATCTTTGGTACAAACTCCATAAAGACAGCACCCGTAGTCAGGATCGAACCTGGGTCTCTGACGCTGGAAAGAAGCAACACTACCGCTGTGCCACGGTGCCGTCCTATGTTTTACTAATGTTATTGAGAGGCAACGATTGGTGAGGACACTAGGATAACAATCTGAAGAAGGGTCATGACCCAAAACATCACCTATCCATCTTCTCCAGAGATGCTGCCTGACCCGCTGAGTTACACTAGCACTGTGTCTTTTGTTTTGTAGACCACCACCTGCGTTCCTTGTTCCTACACTAAGATACAGGTAACTCCTCTTTTTTTTTTAAACTGAGATCATTTTAAACTGAGATAATTTATAACTACCTGAAAGGCAGCAGAGATTTAGTTTGATAATCAGCGTGTATGGAATTAGTGGCGGGGCCCAGTTTGTTGATGGGTGGACTTGTGACTGCTTAAAAGGGTACAGATAAGCTGTGGTTGACACAAAATGCTGGAGTAACTCAGCGGGACAGGCAGCATCTCTAGAGAGAAGGAATGGGTGACATTTTGGGTTGAGACCCTTCTTCCAACTGATGATCGATATCCTATAGATGAGTGGACAAGAATATGATAGATGGAATATACTAATTTTATGTGGACTTTTTGTTCCTAAAAATGGGGACGTGAATCGAGGACCACAGGACATCTGCTTATGGTGAAGGGGAAAAGATTTAATATGAATCTGAGGGGTCAGTTTTTCACACAAAAGGTGATGGGTGTATGGAACGAGCTGCCAGAGGAGGTCGTTGAGGCATGAACTATCCCAATCTTGAAGAAACAGTTAGACAGGTAAATGGATAGTGTCAGTCTGAAGAAGGGTCTCGACCCGAAACGTCGCCTATCTCCTTCGCCCCTTAGATGCTGCTGCACCCGCTGAGTTTCTCCAGCTTTTTGTGTAACCCAGATAAATGGATAGGACAGGTTTGGTGGGATATGGGCCAAACACAGGTAGGTGGGACATGTTGGGGCAAGTTGGGCTGAGGGGCCTGTTTCCAAGCTATGTGACTCTATTAGCTCCATCTGACTGAATAATTTTGTTTGAAGTAATTTGGGACCTTTGGGTTAGGGTTGCCTCCACAGAAGGGTGAAAGGAATTCAAGTGAGTGCAGCCAGAAGTGTCCCACTCCAGATGAAACAAGGAAGTGTTTTTTTGTATCTAGGGTATGGTACACATCTGGAAGACTGAGGGGCTGGTGGAGGCAGGAACATCCACAACATTGAAGGCCTACATAGACAAGGACCTGAAGCACCATGGCAAAGTGCTGGAAAATAGGATTAATAGGGAAAAGCACCCAAAGGTCAAATCGAGGACTGTGGATCAAATGGTCAATTTCTTTGCTGTGTGATGTTGGGACACCATGAAAGGCATTGTGAATTTACAGCTAAGTAAGCTGACTCCATTCCAAAGGGTGGCTAACTGAGAGACTGAACACATATTATTAAAGGACATCAATTATGGCATTGAGCTTCTTTTGAATCATCAAAAAACCTTTTTAATGAATGGTGTTGAAGGCAATCGACACGATGGAGGAGCAGAAAGACATACACGGCCCTGTCCACGCTCTCATTTCGCGACTACTATCGGCACGAAGGAGCCTGAAATCCTTGACCGCCAGGTTTAAGAACAGTTTCTTCCCAACAAACATCAGGCCCTTGAGCACAACGCAACACTAAACTCTAGTATGTAAAATAGCAATCTGGAGAAAGTTCCGACCCGAAACGTCACCCATTTTGTTTTCACCAGAGATGCTGCCGGACCTGTTGTGTTACTCCAGCACTTTGCGTCTAACAACACCAACCGCAGCAATTATTATCTTCTATGGACCGTGTCCTTGGCCACACCCCGTATTTTGTTTTTTGCACTTTTATGGTTACCATAAATTATTGTATTTTTGACTATTATATATTTATCTATGAGTCATTACATTTACAGGCCTGTTAAGCTGCAGCAAGTAAGGATTACATTGTTCCATTGCCAGTACACATGGCAAAGAAACATTCTTGATCAAAGATCCTACAGCGAGCAAGATAGTCCACTCGACGAAAAAGACGTAGTACGGTCATGGGCAGATTCATGGGTAATTTAAGGCCCCATTTCCGTAACCGGCTTCGGTCTCCGCACCAAAGATCCCAGAGGATAATAGTGCGGAAACATCCTCGTAAAAATAAAAGTTATTTGCAAAAAATCTTCTCCTCATTTTCAGAATTGTAATTTATTAACACAAACTGTTCCCCCGCAACGTTGATTACACTGCGGGTCGGGTCGGGTCGGGTCCCGTTACGGAAATGGATGAAAAAAAGGCCCACATTCCGCTCCGTTGCGTACTACACTCCAGCCCATTGCATTTCGCAGGAGTGGTCTATCTGGCTCCGCTATAGGATCTTTGCTCTTGGCACCCTTTGAAAAGATCGGCCTAATTTACAGACTCCCCACTCTGTACTCCCATTGCTTTTGACCTGCAGACAACCTGGATTATGATTACAGTTCACCCACATGACAAAGTTGCACAATCTGGTTTTTCAGACCTCAATTTGAACAAAGAAAAATACAAGACAGTCAAGTCAAGTCAGGTGGAGTTTGTTGTCACATTCACAAGTTCGATCAGGTACACGCTCAATGAAAACCTTGCTTGCAGCAACATCAGAGACACAAAGACTTAGACAAACACAAGACACGTAAATTAGACATGAATTATTCATATAATTACGCCCAAAATTCTGCAAAAAAAAGAACTCTGCAATAAAAGAAAGCCCATTACAAAAAATTACCATCACTGGTAAAGAAAGCAGACAGTGTGGGCTTGCTTTCACGGCTTGGGGCATTGAGTATAAGTGTCAGGAAGGCACAATGCAGCTTTGTATGACTTTGGCTGTGCCACATTTGGAGTATTACATGCAGTTCTGGTTGCCCCCATTACAGGAAGGATGTGGAGGCGATGGAAATGGTGCAGAGGATGTTTACCAGAGTGACACCTGGATTCGGGGCTATTAGCTGCAGCGAGACGTTGGATAGATTTGCATTGTTTTCTCTGCAATGCTGGAGGTTTGCGTGGAGATCTGATAGGAGTATATAAAATTAGGCAGCATCTCTGGAGAGAAGGAGTGGGTGACGTTTCGGTTTGAGTCCCATCTTCAAAATGCTGCCTGGGCCCGCTGAGTTACTCTAGCTTTTTGTGTTTATCTTCAACGAAATGGCACAGTGGGTAGTGCTGCTGCTTCACAGATGCAGCGATCCGGGTTCGACACTGAGCTTGGTTACTGTCTGTGTGGAGTTTGCTCGTTGTCCCTAAACTCCATGTGGGTTCCCCCCCCCTAGTCCTCTACTTCCAAGTCCCAAAGGCGTGCTGGTTGGCATGTTCATTGGCTGCTGTAAATGAAAGATCCTATAGCGGAGCAAGATAGACCACTCCAGCTAAATGCAATGGGCTGACGTGTAGTACGCAACGGAGCGGAACATGGGCCTTTTTTTCATCCATTTCAGTAACCCGACCCGACCCGACCCGACTCGCAGTGTAATCAACGTTGCGGGGGAACAGTTTGTGTTAATAAATTATAATTCTGAAAATGAGGAGAAGATTTTTACCAAAGAACTTTTATTTTTACGAGGATGTTTCCGCAACCGGCATCCGTCTCCGCACTAGTATCTTTGCTCCGCTACGGGATCTTTGGTGCGGAGACGGAAGCCGGTTACGGAAATGGGGCCGAAAAGGACCCATGAATCTGCCCATGACCGTACTATGTCTTTTTCGTCGAGTGGACTATCTTGCTCGCTGTAGGATCTTTGCGGTAAATGGCTCATGTTATAGCTGAGTCTCCAGGGGACTGTTCATTAACATGTGTGATGGAACAGATGACAGGGAAATGGGTGGCGGGATGGGATTGATGGATTGCTGTGTGTACAAGAACAGACTTGCTGGGTCAAATGAGTTCCTTCTTGATTGTAATAAAATATATATGACGTGTCTTGCTGCTGTAATGTTGGAAACGCAGCAGCTAATTTGCACACGTTAAACCTACACGTGGCCAGAGGAAGGTGATAATGACCAGACAGCCACCTGAATCTTCTTTTGTGTGGGTCTTTTGGGGCTACCAATGATGCAGGCAAGACCTCACTTTAATGAATCTGGCAAGTTAGCACATCTTCAATGTAGGCACTGCAATCTGTGGGGAAAATACTGCTGCCCCAGCACCAGGGACAAGAAACATTAGTTCATAAGTGATAGGAGCAGAATTAGGCCATTCGGCTCATCATGTCATCTCCGCCATTCAATCATGGCTGATCTGCCATCCCCTCTCAACCCCATTCTCCTGTCAGTAACACTGCAGCTTGCAATGGGGATGGTGAACGCCACAAAATATAGGAACTGATCTTTCGGGTTTGAGACCCATCTTCAGACTGAGATTCAGGGGAAAGGGAAACTGAGCTCCAGGCTTAGATCCAGGCCCACAGCCTCCGCCAAGAGCTTCCATATTGCGATTGTCCAAGGAACTCTCTTCCGTGTTGTCCAGTATTCTCAGAAGGAAGCACTAGATCCGGAATTCTAACCTTGACCTAGCGTTGCACAACATAATATTATTTTTCTTAGAATTAGACATTTAATTGGAACCCATCACCGCAGGGAATACAATCATATCCTCTTCATTATTTTGCTTGGCTCATTTTGGCAAGAATTTTAGTTTAGATTAGTTTAGTTTACAGCACAGAAACAGGCCCTTCGGCCCACCGAGTCCGTGCCAACCAGCGATCCCCACACACCAACACTATCCTACACACACTAGGGACAATTTTTACACATACACCAAGCCAATTAACCTACAAACCTGGAGTTTGGGAGGAAACCGAAGATCTCGGGGAAAACCCACGCGGGTCACGGGGAGAACGTACAAATTCCGTGCAGACAGCACCCATAGTCGGGATCGAACCCGGGTCTCTGGCGCTGCAAGCGCTGTGAGGCAGCAACTCTACCGCTGCACCACCGTGACGCATGACATAATTGACCCAATCAATCTTGGTTAACATTAAACAGCCACTGTGTGTCAAATAACCCGTTCGGGAAGGGGACTTTGAAAGAGGACTATGGCCAATCTCCCTTACGGCGTTATATCTACCACTGGCCATTGTCTTTTGATCGATTGAGAGGGACAATTGCTTGGATGAGAAGCTTTAGGTCAACAAGTTAACCACATGCATAGCAGAGGGCAGAAGGGAATTAAATGCATTACGTTGAGCTTTCCATGAGGTCCCAAACCACTTTACAGCGACTGAGGTAATGTCGGAAACACAGGAGCCAATTTACCCACAACAAGTTTCCACAAACAACACGTACACAGGCTGAACCAGAAACGTCACCCATCCCTTCTCTCCAGAGATGCTGCCTGTCCCGCTGAGTTACTCTAGCTTTTTGCATCTATTATCTTCAACCTATTCATTGGTTCATTGCTGAAATTGGGCTTGTGCTATCTATTTTAATGAGAGCAATATTTATTGAGGAATATTTTATTGGCCAGGAAACTTGGAGAAATCTCAGATCTTTTTACAAAACTGGCCATGTGTTGAGTCATGAAATGTAGCAAATCTTGGCCTTTCATGTCTGTGCTGGTGGAGACAAGAGCAACACAGCCTAATCATCCAATATTGTGTCCACAACCCACAGATCTCAGCTTGTCAGCCACACTCCCACATGCTCTTTAATGTGGTGGTGTGTGTATGCATCCATCAGCCCTTCAGGCGGCTCATCAAGGATGAGTCTCACCACAGACACTCCCTCTTCTCCCCTCTCCCATCAGGCAAGAGGTACAGAAATGTGAAAACGCACACCTCCAGATTCAGGGACAGTTTCTTCCCAATCTGTTATCAGGCAACTGAGCCATCTTATCAACAACTAGAAACATAGAAACATAGAAAATAGGTGCAGGAGTAGGCCATTCGGCCCTTCGAGCCTGCACCGCCATTCAATATGATCATGGCTGATCATCCAACTCAGTATCCTGTACCTGCCTTCTCTCCATACCCTCTGATCCCTTTAGCCACAAGGGCCACATCTAATTTCCTCATCTCAGTCCTAAAAGATTTCCCCCTTATCCTTAAACTGTGACTCCTTGTTCTGGACTTCCCCAACATCAGGAACATACTTCCTGAATATAGCCTGTCCAACCCCTTAAGATTTTTCTATAAGATCCCCCCTCAATCTTCTAAATTCTAGCGTGTACAAGCCGAGTCTATCCAGTCTTTCTTCATATGAAAGTGCTGACATTCTAGGAATCAGTCTGGTGAACCTTCTCTGTACTCCCTCTATGGCAAGAATGTCTTTCCTCAGATTTGGAGCGGTCCTGACCCCCCATCTACCTCACCGGGGACCCCTGGACTATCTTTAATCGGACTTTACTGGTCTTTATCTCGCACCGTATGTTGTTCCCTTTATCATGTATCTGTACACCGTGGATGGCTATATAGTAACCATGTGGCATCCTCCCCCTGACTGGTTGGCACGCAACAAAAGCTTTTCACTGTACCTCATGTCACTAAACTAAACTTTCAGGCAGCAATTTACAGATCGCTAAGAGTCTCTGGGTGAGAAAAATTAATCATTCTCTCCTCCAATTCTTCTTTCAATCGTTGGGTTTTTGACCCCGCTGTTCAGAAAATAATCCTTTCCTATTTACTTTGTCTGTGATTCTCATAATTTGACACCCCTATCCTCAGTCTCCTTCTAAATCAGGGAACGCTCTTATCCAAGAAAGACACAAAAAGCTGAAGAAAGGTCTCGACACAAAACATCACCCATTCCTTCTCTCCAGAGATGCTGCCTCTCTCGCTGAGTTCCTCCAGCTTTTTGTCTATCCTCGGTTTAAACCAGCATCTGCAGTTCCTCCTATCCTCAACACTCTTATCTAGTCTTTTTACTACTAAAAATCGTTTGCACCTTCTGCAGTGCAGCACAGCCTTCTGGTTATACGGCAACTAGAACTGGACTGATTTTGACGGGACACATAAAAAGCCGATGCGTGCCTCCTTAATAATTACAGATGAAGGGTAGGTGTCGGAAGGTTGACCCTTCTGGCCTGAGCCTGTGGTCTGTGGAAGGTTTTGTCTCTGGAGACACTCGGAGCCTGTGGCTTCCTGACTTGGAGCCGAGGTTGCTTTGCACTCAGGCACGTACTGTTGCCAACTGCTGCACCGGTCCCACAGGTTGGAAACTGATACACTCTGGCCCGACATGCAGGGAGGGGTGAACCGATCCCTCATTGCCACAGGGCTCACAGCTCCGCTCTATGATCTTAGCTCATCGCTACCACAACACATGCAAACAGGCCAGTCATTGAACACCACTAAGCCTCCTGAACCAGAAACGGGGGAGGGTCAGAGATCAGGGAAAGCGCTGACTCTGCACTTCGATTTGGATCCCAGCTGACTGAGATGAACTGAAGCCTCCCCTCCCCCCCCCCCTCTGCTGCTCGGAGGCACAGATGGAATCAGTCAAGAGCTTTTTAACCACTTGTGTGCTGATGTTAGGCAAAAATGCTGGAGAAACTCAGCGGGTGAGGTAGCATCTATGGAGCGAAGGAAATAGGAAACGTTGCCTAATTCCTTCGCTCCATAGATGCTGCCTCACCAGCTGAGTTCCTCCAGCATTTTTGTCTACCTTCGATTTTCCAGCATCTGCAGTTCCTTCTTGAACATGTGTGCTGATGTTGCCTCAGAAACAAGCCGAGGCACTGAATCGTCATAAAACATCTTTAGTTTTGTTTAGTTTAGAGAGAAAGTTACAGGCCCTTCGGCCCACCGGGTCCACGCTGACCAGCGATCCCCGCACACTAGCGCTATCCTACACGGGGTACTTTACGATAGAACTTGGTCTGCCAACCATCATCAAACACAAGATATATGAAATTGAAGTGATGAATGGAAAGTCTAAGATCGGGGATGTGCAAAGATTGGGATGGGGGGGGGGGGGGTGGGATTAGGGGAGTCCGTCTCAGTCGACCCCACGACAGAAGGGGGGGGAGTTGTACAGTTTGACAGCCACAGGGAAGAAGGATCTCCGGTGGCGTTCTGTGCTGCATCTTGCTGGAACCAGTCTGTTGCTGAAGGTGCTCCCCAATTTACACTTTTTACCAAAGCCAATTAACCTCCTTTGGAGTGTGGGGGGAAGCCAGAGCACCCAGAGAAAACCCACGCGGTCACAGGGAGAACGTACAAACTCCGTACAGACGGCACCTGTAGTCAGGGTCGAACTCGGGTCTCTGGCGCTGTAAGGCAGCAACTGTGCCACTGTTCAAAATCAAAATCAAAAGCAGGGTTAGCCTTCTTTCAAAGAATTGACTACACAATCCAGGTCTAGTACTGGGTAAGGCTGCACTTGGCATATTCATCATTTGGATGAAGTGTTAAAACAAAGAAATGCTCTCTATTAGCTGTGAGACTGAATATAAAAGCAAAGAGATCATATTCAAGGAAATGGTCGGGTCACGGCTAGACTACAATAAGTAGTCTTGGTCACCACACTACATAAACACTAGTTGCCTAGTATAACTGAGAATGTATTGTGTCATTGTTTAATGGTATATTTCTTTGTTAACATAGAAACATAGAAAATAGGTGCAGGAGGAGGCCATTAAGCCCTTCGAGCCAGCACCACCATTCATTGTGACCATGGCTGATCGTCCCCTATCAATAACACGTGCCTGCCTTCTCCCCATATCCCTTGACTCCACTAGCCCCTAGAGCTCTATCCAACTCTCTCTTAAACCTATCCAGTGACTTTGCCTCCGCTGCCCTCTGTGGCAGGGAATTCCATAAATTCACAACTCTCTGGGTGAAAAAGTTTTTTCTCACCTCAGTCTTAAATGACCTCCCCTTTCTTCTGAGAACAGAGGAGGTCATGTTGCATTTAATGTGCCTGCAGAGCTGCTGCAAGAACCTCATTGTTTCAGTCCAGGTGCTCAAGACAATTAAACACTCTTTCCTGGCAGAACCCAAGAAAAATAGGATCAGCACTCGGCCACCGAGCCTCTCGAGTCTGCTCCGCCATTCAACATGGTAATTGAAAGGAAAAGCACACAGCAAGCAGGTTTTCTGTCTGAGATGCTGTCTGACCCGCTGAGTTACTCCAGCTTTTTGTGTCTATCTTGGGTTTAAAACAGCACCTGCGGGTTTTCTTAGAAGACTGGGGTTTTTGGGCAAAGTATGATTGAAATTTAACGAGTGGGAAGATAAAGTTGCAGGCATACAACAACAGAGAGAAGCCCTTTTGGCCATCATGAGTCTCCGCTGATCATCAGTTCCCCATTGTAGACAAAAATGCTGGAGAAACTCAGCGGGTGAGGCAGCATCTATGTAGCGAAAGAATAGGTGACGTTTCGGGTCGAGACCCTTCTTCACACCTTCGCTCCATAGATGCTGCCTCACCCGCTGAGTTTCTCCAGCATTTTTGTCGACCTTCGATTTTTCCAGCATCTGTAGGTCCTTCTTAAACATCAATTTACCATTAACACTCATGCAATTGTAAATGAAACGAAGCTAAACTAAAGTAAGAGGCTGTAAGACTCAGCAGGGTAACAATATTATGTCAGTCGTGTGTGTCGGTCCCACTGCAAACCTCTGAACGACCGGATGTAACCACCCTGCAACGTGCTGTTATGTTGAGCAATGAACCACATTATGCACCAGCGCAGCTAGCCCATTAGTTGCAGCACTTGCAGAGGGAAGGTGACACAGTGGCGCAGTTAGTATGACGGCTGCCTCATCGCATCAGAAACCTGGGTTCAATTCTGACCTCTGCTGCTGCCTGAGTGGAGCTTGCATGTTCTCCCAGTAACTGCACGGGTTTCCTCCGGGTGCTCAAGATTCCTCCCACATCCCAAAAATATGCAGGTTTATTGATAAATTGGGCATTTTAAAATTAAATCTCGCTCGCAGGGGAGTGGTAGAATCTGAGAGGAGTTGACGAGAATGGGGAAGAATAACAGAGATTGGTGAATCTGTGGAATTCTCTGCCACAGAAGGTAGTTGAGGCCAGTTTGTTGGCTATATTTAAGAGGGAGTTAGATGTGGCCCTTGTGGCTAATGGGATCAGGGGGTATGGAGAGAAGGCAGGTACAGGATACTGAATTGGATGATCAGCCATAATCATATTGAATGGCGGTGCAGGCTCGAAGGGCCGAATGCACCTATTTTCTATGTTTCTGATGAGATTTATGTGGGATCAGTGTAAATAACATGGATTTAGTGGGTCAAAGTGTTTGTTTCCGGTCTGTGTTTCCATGAGGAAGAGTTAGCAGAATCCTAGTTCTAAATCTAAACTGCCTGGCCACTTACCTTCTTCAGAGTTGTCTCGACCCGAAACGTCGCCTATTTCCTTGTCTACCTTCGATTTTCCAGCATCTGCAGTTCCTTCTTAAACAAATACCTTCTGAGAATGTTCACTACATAATGTCGCAGGCCTAACAGTAATACAGCCGCGAGTCTTGAAGCAGAAGACACCATTTGGCTAAGTAGGTATCTCTCCTGACTCTGAGCCAGAAGAGTCGAGTTTCAAGTCTTACTCCAGAGAAATGGGCGTCCACACTAACCTCCCTTTACTGTGGCCTGTCAGTTGTGCAGATGTTAAATAGTGGTCCATGGGGCACCAATTGATTGAGAGGGACAGGGTCATTCAAGCAGACTTTCCACTTGTCATCATTTTGCTGATTGCAACTGCTAACAAATTAGCAATTGTTTCCGGCATTGTGTTTCCTGTCCCACATCAGTGTCCATACTTTGAACGTTCTCAATGCGCTGACTGGCACCCAGAGATGTTCTAAAGGGCCTGTCCCACTAGCGCGCGATTACACACGGCAAGCGCGACAAATTCGGATGCGGGGGTCGCGTGGGGTCGCGTGGGGGTCGGGCGATCCAGGTGCGAGTTAACGTGAAGTTTGTGCGAAGTCCGCGGGAAAGTTGCGCGTGACGTCATTTTTCATCATATAAACGTGGGCTGCAGGCTGCTTGTCTGTGATCACCATGGAGCCCACACAGAAACATGGCTGCAGCTCCGTTGGGAGAACACGTGGTATGTTGTCTTCAAAACGCGCACGTTTTATCTGTCGCTGTCATGCGCGTCGCACGACGTCGGGCAGTGACGTAATCACGCAACGCCACGCTGAAGACGCACAACGTCAAAACGTCAAGACGTTACTCACGTTCTCGATGCGATTCCGGCCGACAGGATTTTGCCGCGCGGAATTTTTGGACAGTGTCGGTTTTTGAAAGCTCCACGCGATGTCGAGACCAGCTCCACACAACTCCGCGCAACTCCACGAGACTCCGGCGATCGAAGTGGGACAGGGTCACGCGAGGCCGGGCAGCGGTAGGTCGCGCTTGCCGTGTGTAATCGCGCGCTAGTGGGACAGGCCCTTTAGGATGTGAAAGGTGCTACGTAATAGCTAGTGTTTCATTGTTGCTGTTATTGTTTCCGTTCCATTTGAACACACCAGTGCGAGGTGTTGCAAGGTGTGAAGTCAACCCAGGGCAAGACCATGTTGAATGGTAGGGCCTTGCGGAGTGTTATAGAGCAGACGGATATGGGAGTGCAGATACATCGTTCCATGAAAGTGACGTCACAGGGAGGTAGGGTGGTCAAGACGTCTTTAGACAGTTCGGCCTTTAGCAGTTTATAGAGTCAAGAGAGTTTATCGTCATGTGTCCCAGATAGGACAATCAAACTCTTGCTTTGCTTCAGCACAACAGAGTATTGTAGCCATAAATACAGATCAGATCAGTGTGTCCATCCACCATAGAATATATGTAGATTAGATTAGATTAGATTAGATTCCTTTATTGTCATTCAGATCTTTTGGTCCGATCTAAATTGTTACCATACAGTCATAAAATATAATAAAAAACAAAACACACAATAAACACATATCCAACATCCACCACAATTAGTTCACCAGGCACCTCCTCACTGTGGTGGAAGGCACAAGTCTTAAGTCATTGTCTTCATCCCTCCTAGTTCTCCCTCTGCGCTGAGGCGATCCAGGCCGCAGCCGCCGCTGGAGCACCGCAGCTCTACGCTGAACCACCGCCGCTGGAGCACCGCAGCTCTACGCTGAACCGCCACCGCTGGAGCACCGCAGCTCTAAGCCCAACCACCGCCGCTGCTGGAGCACCGCAGCTCTACGCTGAACCGCTGCCGCTGGAGCACCGCAGCTCTAAGCCGGGCCGCAGCCGCCGCTGGAGCACCGCAGCTCTATACTGAACCGCCGCCGCTGCTGGAGCACCGCAGCTCTAAGCTGGACCACCGCAGCTCTACGCTGGACCACCGCCGCCGCTGGAGCACCACAGTTCTAAGCCGGGCCGCCACCGCTGCTGGAGCACCGCAGGTCTAAGCCGGGCCGCTGCCGCCGCTGGAGCACTGCAGCTCTACCATTAGGCCTCAGCACAGACGGTGACGGGGGACACGCATCCCCCCGAAGGGAGAGACTAAAACTGTATATATATATACACACACATCAGTAAACAGATGAAGTGCAATAGGTTGTTTTAGTTCATAGTTTGTTCGAAGTCGTGTTTAATAGTCTGATGGCTGTGGGGAAGTAGCAATTCCTGAACCTGGATGTTGCAGATTTCAGTCTCCTGTAACTTCTACCCGATAGCAGCGGAGAGATGAGTGTGTGCCCAGGATGATGTGGGTCCTTGATGATGCTGGCAGCCTTTCTGAAGCAGCGACTGCGATAAATCCCCTCGATGGCAGGGAGCTCAGAACCGATGATGGACTGGGACTGGGACTGGGCATGTTATGTTAAGTTACAGTTGTACAACATGTTGGTGAGGCCGTTTTTGGCGTATTGAGTTCAGTTTTGGCCACCCTGCTACAGGCAGGATGTCATTAAGTTAGATAGAGTGCAGGGAAGATTTACGGGGATGTGTCGAGGATTTTAGGAGCTGAGCTATAGGGTGAGATAGCGCAGAATAGGACATTATTTCTTGCTGCACAAGTGGCTGATGGTGATCTTACAGGCATGTATAAATTCATAAGAGGAATAGATAGGATGAATGCACATAGTCTTTTACCCAGGCTAGGGGAATGAAGAACCAGATGACATTGGTTTAGGTTAGAGGGGGAAGATTTAATAGGAACCTGAAGGGCAACAATTTCACACAGATGGTGGTGAGTACATTGACACAAGTTGCCAGAGAAGGTAATTGAGGCAGGTATTATAACAAAATTAAAAACAATATTTGGACGGGTGTAAGAATAGGACAGATTTGGTTGGATATGGGCCAACGCTGGGCATATGGAACTAGCGTCAATGGCACGCCTTGATCAGCAAGGACAAGTTGGACTGAAAGGCCTGTTTCTGTGCTGTATGAATCTGTGGCCCAATATAGAGGGAGCACATGAGCATGTGACAACAAACTCATCTTGATTCGAACACTCATTAAGGAGTGGTAAAACGCCACGTTAGCCCCTAGTAACAACACACACACCAGTCTTTGGATAAATGGGTTATTTTTATTATCAAATACAATGTAAATATTGAGAATAAGACATCTCCAAGCAGTTAACATTCAGTACAACAAGATTTATACATTCTGGGTAAATCCCACGGACCTCAAGGCATACATTAATCTATCCAGTGAATGAAATATGGGATTGAATTTGATCTGCATACAGATTATAAGAGCATGGTGGATTATCTCAATGGCCCACGCAGGGAATCAGATAGAACACCTCACGGCTATACTGTGGCATTAGTGTAGGTGGTTCCTCTGAGCCTTCCCCCTCATCCCAACCCACCTTTAAATATCTCTAATATTCTGCAGGAGAGGGACCGCACTTTGCCCTACTGATTGGCCTCACGTTATACCCTCTAATCATCTACATAGCGCTGATCATAGTTTAAGCAGACATGTATTGCACATTTGCTCCTTCGAACGTCAGTTGAGTTTAGTTTATTATTACTGTCCCGTGTACCGAGGTACAGTGAAAGGCTTTTGTTGCGTGCTATCCAGTCAGCAGAAAGACAATACATGGTTACAATCGAGCCGTTTATTACTGTGTATAGATCGAAGTAAGGACAGATCTGAGAGGCGATTAAGAAGATCAGAGTCAAAATAAGAAATGTTGCTGCAGGAATGAGAGATTGACGAGTGTGGAGCGATTGTAATGCGAGTTTGTAGACCTGCGTCTGTGGCTAGCACGCAAATAGTCGCCGGGGTGGACGCCATCTTGGATGGTCATGCATACAAACATATGGTAGCTGTTAACATTTTTAATGAGTAACTCTCTTTTAACCATTTATCAACAGGCGTAACTTGCATCTGGATGGAGGTTCTGCTGCATTTTACTTGTGTTAATATTAAAAAGATATGTTTGTCTTGGACAGAGAACTAAAGCCTAATGGTTCAGCTATTTTTGCAGTGCTCCCCATTCCCTTTATATACAAGGACACAAAAATATCTAAAGCAACACCATAAACATTATTTCCTTAAGATAAAGTCCAGATATGATTATACTGTTATGGGACGCTCCCCCATTCTTATTTGTTCCTCTACTCTCTCCTCTCGCGTTAAGAAAATCTTTAGTTCCTTCCTATATTTCAGCAAGTGTTAATATCTCTAAATTCTACGCTAACATATTGATTCCTACAGCTTCAGCAGACCCATTAATCTGTAGCAGTGAATCACATCACACCACTCTATAATACCTGATCTTCAAATGATTTGCGCTGACAAATTGGAACCACACAAGACCACATCACCCACACCAGGCAAAAGCAGTCACACCCAAATGGAGAAATGAAGAGTCAAATTGGAGTTCACCTTATAGTAATTAATTACAGTGAATGCCACAATCAGGAGGATGCTTTCAGGCCAAGGGCGTGGTAGGCAGTGCCCTGAGCTACAAAGGTAGTGAATGTCAACAGTGGAGGGACAGCACAGCCCAACGCACGCTGGTCTGACAAAACAAACACTCCACTCAATCAATCAATCATCTTTCAGGGAGGTTGCTTGGGAAATAAGGTCATAACAACTCACCTTGTACCCAGCAAACGCTGAACAATAAGATAAGACACAAAAAGCTGGAGTAATTCGGCAGGTCAGGCAGCATCTCTGGAGAAAGTCTGATATCCGAAACACGTCCTATTTATTTTCTCCACAGATGCTGTTTGACCCGCTGAGTTACTCAAGTTTTTTGTGTCAATCTTCGGTTTAAACCAGCATTTGCAGTACCTTCCCACGATCTTGCCTTTCATTCCTCTGCTACCAGAGAGTAATGATCAAAACCAACACAAGGATTGTTGTTGCATCCATTAACCATCAGGTTCGATGATGTTTTTGTGCCTTTGCCTCGACGTCATCAGAGATTTTGCAGACTGGCAGAAGGAAAGAGCTGGAGGGAGGTGTCACATACACGATACTGCCTCGACCATCTGTAAGAAGCTGCTCCTGACATTTGTTCACCAAAAAACTCCCAATGTAATTGGGGGTGAAGTTTAACCAGTTGGTAACATCGTGCAACTTGCACCCACGGTCTGAAGTGAAAAGGAACTGTTCAGAGACATGACAAACCTCCCCAAAATATTGTCATCTGGACGATGTAGCTCCCTAAAGTAACCCCAATCAGCTGCAATTGTTCAGAGAGGGGCTGTGTTTGTTTTAAGAATAAGGGGTAAGCCATTTAGAACGGAGACGAGGAAACACTTTTTCTCACAGAGATTGGTGAGTCTGTGGAATTCTCTGCTCAGAGGGCGGTGGAGGCAGGTTCTCTGGATGCTTTCAAGATAGGGCTGTTAAAGATAGCGGAGTCAGGGGAGAAGGCAGGAACGGGGTACTGATTGGGGATGATCAGCCATGATCACATTGAATGGCGGTGCTGGCTCGAAGGGCCAAATGGCCTACTCCTGCACCTATTGTCTATTGTTTGGGAGGTCAGAATGTGGGTCTGCATGCAGGACATTGTGTGGGTCAGTATGAAGGTGTGTGTGAGGATTGGTGCAGGGGTCGGTGTGCGTGGACGTGCCAACAATGTGTGAAGGGCCAGAGTCAGAGTACCTCACCCTTGCCAGTATCAAGCAACAAGGAATCCTTCTGCAGAAGATAAGACACAAAATGCTGGAGTAACTCAGCGGGACAGGCAGCATCTCTGGAGAGAAGGAATGGGTGACGTTTCACCAAAATTCTGTTGAGTTACTCCAGCATTTTGTGTTTAGCTTCGGTTTAAACCAGCATCTGCAGTTCCTCCCGACACATCCCTCTGCAGAGGCATTGGTTCCATGTGCATTTCACACTCTGCACCTGTGCTGCCTGTAGCAAGTAATTCGTCAAGGCTAGGTAGCTTCTACATTGTATGTCAGAACATCCCAAGGAAGTCCAGTGCCAGCAACACCAAATTGACATGTTCAATATTCACAAAGAACATCAAATGAAACGCCAATGGACAGATGAGCAGAGAGTGAGGCAATTTTACTGCCCAGGGTCTAAGCTGCAACTTCAGAATATGTTGTTACTTGTGGGCGGAGCACCAAGGCAAATTCCTTGTATGTGAATACTTGGCCAATAAACGTACTTACTTACCCCTTACCACTGTGGCTTTACTGTTCTCCATCAGTCAGCACTTGCTAGCAAATGTGTGTGTGTATGTGTCCACATATATGAGAGGGAATGTCTGTGAAAGACATATGTGTAAATGTAAGCTTATGTGTGCCAAGTTTTGTGTGTGTGTGTGTGTGTGAGAGTGCGAGAGATAGAGGGAGAGAGTGTGTCCTCTTGCAGCACATTTAGGCAATCGATTTCATCCTTCAGCAGTGTATGACTTGGCGTGGTATACTTTCAACTGGATATTACAGACAAGGAGTGGATGGACTGTGTGCGAAGGTCAATTTAACACTGGGCACAAGCACCAATAAAACATTCTGCCAACACTATATACGCAAGCCCAGCGCTGTTCAACACTTGTGCTTGTCCATACAGCCTGTCCTGGAGACAGGAATGACTGATATTAAACCGATGTTTGTCTTGGGGGAAAGTGTTCTGTTGAGGATAATGTTTCACACAGGAGTTTATTTTCAGTCTCACCTTTTGAAAGCCTGGTCTCAAATAGCCTCCAGAGAGAAACAAGGGCCACTCCCAAAATCAAAATATTATGGTTGCCTGTTCAGCGTTTCTATACTGTGCTGAGAGCATTAAACCATCTGGTGGAACTCAGAGCCCAACACAGCCTGGGCACGCACACTTCCCAGTGCCTCTTCTCCGTGCCAAGTGCTGCTGTGGTTCCTGCCAGCCTTACCAGCCCTGCACCTCCCACAGGGGCAATGATACGTCTCTGCCTGTTCATGTCAAACAATCTCGATTCACCAGCCCCAACCTCCCCCCCCCCCCCCGTCCCACCAGCAACTGGTGCATCCCTTCACCATGAACAGCCAAAGACTATTTTCCACCGCAATGTGCTCTGCTTGTTGACTTTTCCCACGGTTTCATTGTTGGGAATTTTTTTCCAAACACATGTCCTTGGAATAGTTTTGGGGGAGTTTCCCGTGGGTGTGCGGCCCGCGGAGATGCTGCGCAGTTGGAACTGGGAGCGATCCCCTCTTTGAAAATGCTAGTGCGTAAACAAACGGATAAAAAACAACCTCTGCAGGTGGCAATGTAAAGGGGTAGCGAGTGTCGGCCTGTGGGCGAGGGGCTGCAGTGAAGTGCAAGTGACAACCGGGGCAAATATACACCCGATGAACGTCCCTGCAGAAGGAGGCAGTGTTCCTACTACTTTGATCGTGTTTCCGTCAGCTGAGGGTCCCTCATTCAATCCTCGAGCAACTGGGACAAATGGTTTACTGTACACTCATAATGCAACGGCCGTGCCTTATCTCCACTATTCTGATCCACAGATGAGGCCCCCTCGTTCAACCTTTCCCCCTCCTCATGCTTGGGCTACACTGTGGGCTGTGGTGAGCAGGGGAGTGCACTGATGGTATCTTGCTGCTCTCAGTGCTACAGTAGTGTGACAGTAATAGTGCAGTTAATAGGTCAATGATGTGCTCACAGGTGCCAGGGATGTCGTTGGTGATCATGTACACTGTGGGGATGGGATAAGTTATCGGTCAAAGTGGCTGATGGAGAGTGAGGAATATGCGCCAAGTGGCTGCTAGTGTGCCTGCTGCTTCTCTACCAAATGTAGCCGCCGTCGTCCGCCTCCCCAACCTCCCCCTCTTCCTCCTCCGTCTCCTCTGCGTTCTCATCTCCATCCTTCTCTTCCTCGTCCTCCCATCCAATTCCGCTCCCAAAGTCTCCTGAGAAACTTACCACATCATCTGCAAAATAAAAAAAATCAGCAGAGCATTAGTAATTAGAAGAAACATAGGCAATAGGTGCAGGAGGAGGCCATTCAGCCCTTCGAGCCAGCACCGCCATTCATTGTGATCGTGGCTGATCGTCCACTATCAATGCCTGCCTTCTCCCCATATCCCTTGACTCCACTAGCCCCTAGAGCTCTATCTAACTCTCTCTTAAATCCATCCAGTGACTTGGCCTCCACTGCCCTCTGTGGCAGGGAATTCCACAAATTCACAACTCTCTGGGTGAAAAAGATTTTTCTCACCTCAGTCTTAAATGACCTCCCTTTTATTCTAAGACTGTGGCCCCTGGTTCTGGACTCACCCAACATTGGGAACATTTTTCCTGCATCTAGCTTGTCCAGTCCTTTTATAATTTTATATGTTTCTATAAGATCCCCCCTCATCCTTCTAAACTCCAGTGAATAGAAGCCTAGTCATTTCAATCTTTCCTAATATGACAGTCCCGCCATCCCAGGGATCAATCTCGTGAACCTACGCTGCACTGCCTCAATCACATGGATGTCCTTCCTCAAATTAGGAGACCACAACTGGACACATTCGGCCCATCGAGTCTACTCTGTCATTCAACCATGGCTGGTCTCTGCCTCCTAATCCCATTCCCCTGCCTTCTCCCCATAACCCTTGACACCCGTTCTAATCAAGAATCTGTCTATTTCTGCCTTAAAAAATATCCACTGACTTGGCCTCCACAGCCCTCTGTGGCAATGAGTTCCACAGATTAACAACCCTCTAAAGAAATTCCTCCTCACCTCCTTTCTAAAAGAGCGCCCCTTAATTCTGAGGCTGTGCCCTCTGGTCCTAGACTCTCCCACCAGTGGAAACAACCTCTCCACATCCACTCTATCTGTGCCTTTCATTATAGGTTAATTGTAAGAAGCATGCAGTTTCGGTCAGAAGAAGGGTCTTGACCTGAACCGTCACCAATTCCTTTTCCCCAAAGATGCTGCCTGTCCCCCAATGAGTTAAGGGCCTGTCCCACTTTCACGACCTTTTTTACTCGTGGACATTTTTCATCGGGCTAGAAAAACGGCCCGACCCACTTGATGCCACGAGTACCTACGACTAGCATCACGACCGGCCTACGACCCTGTGACAACCAGGCTGCGAGTACAAGTCAACAGCAAACTCGGCAGAGGTCGTGAATTAGGTCGTGAAAGTGGGACAGGCCCCTTTACTCCAGTATTTAATGTCGACCTACAGTGTAAACCAGCATCTGCAGTTCCTTCCTATACCGTTTCCATACTGTACGACTCTATACTTTCACTTTTAATTCTAATTTCAGGTTTTTGTGTACCAAGCTTGTTGTGTTTAAGAAGGAACTGCAGATGCTGGAAAATCGAAGGTAGACAAAAGTGCTGGAGAAACTCAGCGGGTGCGACAGCATCTATGGAGCGAAGGTTATACACAGTGTGTTGTGACTGTTGGCAGACCAATTTCCCTGCGGGGAAGAATAAAGTTCTATCATGTTGTACTAAGCCAGTTTCAGTCCAGTGTGTCGGTTCCCGTTGGTCATTGAGGTTGTGGGCAAAGAAGGATGAGGAACCGCCAGGGACAGAGTTAGTGGAAAACAGAATGTAACTTTATTACCGCAGACTGGGTTTCCTTTGACGTGGGTTCCAGTCACCTCACTGCCTTGCTGGTCGACGCACCAACACTCGCCAGAGTACGAGTTGCACTGCAGCTTTCTGTAGTAGCCATCCTCATCGCAGCTGGGGATGAAGGTACCTGTGAAGTAAGGTGTGGGGTTAGTCACACTGACTGACGATAGTGGGGGAGACAGCTGGAAACAGGCCCTTCGGCCCAACGGGTCTGCGCCGACCAGCGATCCCCGCTCCCCTGCGATCAACACCATCCTACACCCACTAGGGACCATTTTTACATTTGCCAAGCCAATTAACCTACAAGCCTGTACATTTTTGGAGTGTGGGAAGAAACCGGAGAAAACCCACACAGATCACGAGGAGAACGTACAAACTCCGTACAGGCAGCAACCGTAGTCGGGATCGAACCCGGGTTTCCGGCACTGCGTTTGCTGTAAGGCAGCAACTCTACCACTGTGCCACCGTGACCGCCCCTGAGTTTGATGCTGAAGGATGCAGCTTTATAGGACTTTGGTTGGACTGCCATTCGGAGCATTGCATGCAATTCTGGCCACCCTTTCACGGGAATGATATGGAGGCTTTGGGAAGGGCGCAGAGGAGGTTTACCAGAATGATCCCTGGATTAGGGAGGTATCAGCTACAATGAGAGGTTGGACAAATATGGGATTGTTTTTCCTGGAACGTTGGAGATTGGGGGGAGAGACCTGTTAGAAGTGTATAACATGATGAGAGGCATGGATAGGGTAGACAGTCAGAACCTTCTCCCTCTATGTGGAAATGTCAAATATTGGAGGGCATGGATGTAAGGTGAGAGGGGCAAAGTTTCTTTCCTCATTGGGTGGTGTGTGCCTGGAAGGTGCTGTTGGGGGTGGAGGTGGTAGCAGATATGGTGGTGGCATTTGAGTGGTGGGACAGGTATATGGATATCTGCAGGCAGATATGAGTTGGTTGGCATCATATATGGCACAGACATTGTGGGCTGAGGGGCCTGGTTTTGTGCTGTGTGTTCTATAACCATCAAACATCTCTGAGGATTTCACAGCTAGAAATGTATCAATGTGAGAATGCAGCGCTGGACTGTACATGGACAGCCATGTGATAATCACCTCTCTCCCAGAAGGGCTAGGGCATGGGGCTGTCGTGGCTTCTCTCCAAAGCACACACTATCCTGCCTTGGAAATAAGTTATTCCTTCATGGAATGTGTAGGAAGGAATTGCAGATACTGAAGTCTGAAGAAGGGTTTCGACCCGAAACGTCACCCATTCCTTCTCTCCAGAGATGCTGCCCGTCCCGCTGAGTTACTCCAGCATTTTGTGTCTATTCATTCATGGAGTTGGACTGACATCTTGGCGCTTGCTCCCCAGAGTCCTGGGCAGCTCCCCCACCCACACCAATTGCAGCAGCTGAAGAAGACCAAGCAGGAGTTGGACAATTAGCCAAGGAGCATGGAATGGCGTTAAGTGTCAGTGCTGCCAGAGCTGCCACATCAGGTAAATGAACAAAAGTAACCGGGGGGCAAAAACTGTAAGACCATTCTACTAAACAAACGGTCATTAACTCATCGGGGCTTACGTAGGGTTTTTTGGTGTTTGCTTATATGCCGCCAAGGCAGATTACAGAAACAATCTAATCTACTTTTCAATTTGTTTTAGCTTAGACCTTCTCAAACTGCAAATAACCAGCTAGCCAAACGACAGCCTAATCATTAACCAACATGCATCAGCCCACAATTCTGCAAGCCTTCGTGCTGAAAGTATTTTGCAAATCAAAGTATAAATTGCACAAGATGGCCGAGCCTTCGTAAAAGCCTCAAACTTTGCCTGAGTATCTATCCTTCTATGTGGGGTCGATACTGGTGTACTCACTACATTGGTGTACATCTCACTGTTATCACCAACCCCTTCCATCCCTGTTGTACACGTTCCCACCAAGTTCCATCACATGTGCAAGCTAGCCGGCAGCAGACCAAAAGAGATTGGGCAAAACTTCAAGAGAAGGGCATATGTTGGAGTATTTCACTCAGCATGCAAGGCCCAAATACAGTGTATGTTCATCGAGTTTCAGGGGTCCTATGGGATCATAACAAGGTGGAGATAACAAGGGCTCAACCAGAAACATCACCCATTCCCTCTCTCCAGAGATGCTGCCTCTCGCTGGGTCCCGCTGAGTTACGCCAGCATTTTGTGTCTATCTTCGGGGATAGCAGAGTTGTGGTTTGGGAAATAAGTGGTCAACCAAATGTCTGCCTATTCCATTTTATGGGAACAAATTCCGGGGGAACCAAGACGTTTCATCGGATCTCAGCCTTGGCTGGTTTTCTCTGGAACGCCGAAGGCTGAAGGGAGACCTGATAAAACTCTAGAAAAATTATCAGAGGCATTGATAGGGTAGACAGTCGGAACCTCTTTCCCCCAGGATGAGAATATCAAATTCTGGAGGGCATTGCTTTAAGGTGAGTGGGGCAAAGTTTAACGGAGAAGGGTGGGACAAGTTTATTTTTGCACAGCTGGGGTGGTGAGTGCCTGGAATGCACTTCTGGGGCTGATGGTGGAAATAGATACAATATCCAAAGCCATATTGGAACTTAGCAATTTAACTCTGGAGTTTAGAAGGATGAGAGGCGATCTCATTGAAACATATAAGATTGTTAAGGGTTTGGACCCGCAAGAGGCAGGAAACATGTTCCCGATGTTGGGGGAGTCCAGAACCAGGGGGCACAGATCAAGAATAAGGAGTAAGCCATTTAGAACGGAGACGAGGAAACACTTTTTCTCACAGAGACTGGTGAGACTGTGGAATTCTCTGCCTCAGAGGGCAGTGGAGGCAGGTTCTCTGGATGCTTTAGAGAGAGAGCTAGATAAGGCTCTTAAATATAGTGGAGTCATGGGGATATGGGGAGAAGGCAGGAATGGGGTACTGATTGGGGGTGATCAGCCATGATCACATTGAATGGTGGTGCTGGCTCGATGGGCCGAATGGCCTACTCCTGCACCTATTGTCTATTGTCTACCACTCTCAGCCCTCACTGAGACTTCCAAAAATTCAATTCCTTTTGAATTATAACATTTCTTCCCATCTCGCTCCTGAATGACTGATCCCTGTTTCTGGGTATCATTGTTCCTGTCAAGTTCAATAAGAATTTTGTATGTTTAAATCCCTATGGCACAGGAAGAAGCCATGGGCTCACTGGGTCCCAGGAAAGCAATCCATCGGTAACTTTTCCCAATCCTCTATAAAGGGAATGGAAATGATATCAAATTTCCCATTAAACCACCTTTTTCGTTGTTGCCTTGGTCAACTCACCCTCATAGTTTGCTATGTTTAAATGTAAGACTCACTTATAACCTTCATATAAAACTCCATCACATTTGGATAACTCAAGGTCTCTCGAGGCTGCAGAGGCCAAGTCAACGGATATTTTTAAGGCAGAGATAGATAGATTCTTGATTAGTACGGGTGTCAAGGGTTATGGGGAGAAGGCAGGAGAATGGGGTTGGGAGGAAGAGATGGATCAGCCATGATTGAATGGCAGAGTAGACTTGATGGGCCGAATGGCCGAATTCTGCTCCTATCACTTGAGAACATGAACTAACCACCTGATTATTAATGAATCCCTTCTCGTTGTGCAAAACCAGATAAAAAATACCCTACTCCCTCTCTGATCCAAAGCGGGGAGAAGGTAGGAGAATGGGGTTAAGAGAGGAAAAATCTATCAGACATGATCGAATGGTTGAACAGATTGGATGGGTTGAATGACCTAATTCTACTCCTATATCTTATGATCACATCACTCAGATCCAGAAAACCAACTCTTATACATTCCATGAATAGAACCTCCATGCCATTACTGCTAATATAGATTAAAGCCCTACATAATTTTGTTTTAAGTCTGAAGAAGGGTTTTGAGCCGAACCGACTGTCCATCTTTGGTATAAACCAGCATCTGCAGTTCCTTTTTATTCCATTTTAATGATTGGTTTTATCCTTGCAGAGGTGAGCTTGTTTAATGAACCACTGCAGTTCCAGTTTTGACATCGCAACTTAGTGCAACTAAGTGATCACCAGAATATTTTCAGAGAGTGAGTAAGAATCGATGCTTACCCTGTGGGTTTAGGCCAAAGTGGGTAAGGACTTCCATGAATGGACATCGATGAGCTTGGGTTGATTTCATACAACGGTTGGGTAGAGGTCTTGGAGGTCATCCAGCACAAAAACAAACCGTTCAACCCAACCCTGACTATGCTGCAACCATTTACACTAATCCCTTTAAAAAAAATCCCAAAATTCTCATCACGTTCTCCCCTGAATCCTGCTGCTCACTGGGCAACATGGTGGTGCAGTGGTAGAGTTGCTGCCTTACAGCGCCAGAGACCCGGGTTCGATCTCGACTACGGGTGCTGTCTGTGCGTAGTTTGTACGTTCTCCCCGTAACTCCAATGTCACTATACCTTAATTGGTACATGTGACCATAAACTCACTGTGAAACCTTGACCTGCGTGGGTTTTTTCCGAGATCTTCGGTTTCCTCCCACACTCCAAAAACGTACAGGTTTGTAGGTAAATAGGCTTGGTATATGTAAACATTGTCTTTAGTGTGTGTAGGATAGTGTTAATGTGCGAAGGGCCTGTTTCCGCACTGTATCTCCAAAGTAAACTAGACTTGCACACTAGCGGCAAATTAATCTGCCAGCGTCCATGTCATTGGGATGTAAAACTGGAGAATTCATGGGAATCCCATGCAGCCACTTGGAGGAAACTCCGTAGACCACCCCAGAGGTCAGGATTGAACTCGGAGCTGTGAGGCAGCAGCTCTACCCGCTGTACCACTGTGCCGCCAACAATCTGATGCATGTTATCATTTTGTAATCTATCATATTATATCATATATTATATATTCACATCTAATTGTATAATCAACCATAATTTTATATAATGCGTGTGTGTGTGTGTGTGCGCGCGCTTGTATGTTTGTGTATGTGTGGGCGTGTGTGTATGTGTGGGTATGTGTGCGTGTGTGGATGTGTGTGTGTGCGTGTGTGGGTGTATGTATATAATATGTGTGTGTATGTGTGTGTATGTATATATTTAAATGTATATGTTATATAATATGTATTTTTAATATTATATTATGATATCATATAGTAACATCATTTGCTTGGCTGATTATTTAATTCTCTCTATTTCCCAATGCTGGATGAGATTCATTTCATTGGATTATTGATCTTTACATCTGCAACAAAAGAATCATTGCATCACCGTTCCTGTAGTATTTCTAGCTAACACACACCGAGACGGCTGGAGTTACTTATTTGCACAGAGGGTTCATTTGGCTGCGACTATGATTCTGCAGGCGGGTGGCTACAGAATCCCTAGGGTGCGAAGAAGCTCACAGTTTCCAGCTGAGACTCACCAGGCACCTTCTGTGCTGCCTCTTGCAGTTGGATCTTTTCCAGCTCAACGAGGCAGGGGGGCTCTGTCATAACACAAAGAGAGAATTCATCAACAACTTGCATTCAGAACGCAGTACCATACAGCAGCGGAACAGGCCCTTCAGCCCACAATGTCTGTGCCGAACATGATGCCAAGCTAAGCTAATCTCAATGTGTCTGCACATGATCCATAGCCCTCCATTCCTGGCATATCCATGTACTTATCTACAAGGTTTTAAGAAGGAACTGCAGATGCTGGAAAATCAAAGGTGGACAAAAGTGCTGGAACAACTCAGCGGGTGCAGCAACATTTATGGAGCCTATCTCCTTCGCTCCATAAATGCTGCTGCACCCGCTGAGTTTCTCCAGCACTTTTGTCTACCTACTTATCTAAAAGCATCTTAACTAACATGTCTTCACCTCACCGCCACCCCTGCATATTCCAGGCACCCACTGCAATCTGTGTAAAACAACTTGCCCCACACATCTCCTTTTAACTTTTTCCCTTTCACCTTAAAGTTATGCCCTCTAGTCTCAGACATATCCACCCTGGGAAAAAAGGTTCTGACTGTCTACCCTATCTATGACTCTCCAAATGTTGTATATTTCTATCAGGTCTCCCCTCAGCTTATGTTGTTCCAGATACACATATTCAAATTTGTCCAACCTCTCCTGCTAGCTTGAGGGGCTGAATGGCCTACTCCTGCAACTACTGTCTAGCTAATAATCCCTCAGCATTAATTCTCCTTCTTTTGTGTCCAATCTTCCACGTTTCAAATGTCGGCCTCACTGTCATTGCGTCCTGAAAAGGACGCAAGCTTCCGGCGATAATCAGTGGACGCCATCACTTGTTGCAATAGACACGGTGGTGGCAGAATTAGCTTGGGATTAGCTTCCAGTTTCCAGCCCCGCAACGTGGGTGCTTCTGCTATGGAGCCAGGCAGCGTTCATTCATAAATCATGTTTTCAAACAAAAACGGAATGACAAGGGTTTCCAACCTAACGTTTGGTCACGGTATAGGGGTACATGTTTGTCCCTGGTTACCCATATGAAACACTGCCTCTGAAATACACTGCCGTCATCTTTAATGGAACTGCTGCCAAAAAAAAGTTTCTCGGAGGGGAGAGAGTGGAGAAATAGACAGGCTTGTGGAGGGAGTTCTCCAGATTTAGGACCTGGTCGCTGAAAGCACAGTCAGCAATAGAAACCAGAGAGGCACAAGAGGTCAGAACTGGAGGAATGCAGGGAACTCAAAGGTATTTAGTTCTGCAGGAGACTGGAGATGGATGGCACGGCAGAGCAGCTATTAGAGCAGCTGTCTCTCAGCCCCAGTGACCCAGGTTCAATCCTGTTTTCTAATACTGTTTTTTTTTTCTCTTCAGTATTTTTCCATTGTCTTTCACAGAATTTATGTTTAATTTATGTCCTTGAGTGTTGCCAATGTGCCTGTGAGGCTACTGCAAAGAAGGTTTTCACTGTATCTGTATCTCACTGTACTTGTGTATATGACAATAAGCTCAACTTCATTTGTTTGACCTCCAAACGTCCCTATGTGCAGCTTGCACATTCTCCCTGTTACCATGTGTGTTTCTTCTGTCAGGGGCGCAAATCGTTGTCAAAACATGGGACACACACAATTTCTTGGTGGGTAGTGTTAGTGCGGGGATCGCTGGTCGGCGCAGATTCGGTGGGCCGAAGGGCTTGTTTCCGCGCTGAAACTCTAAAATTTATCATATCTCTAATACTGCGTGCCCTAATATCCCTAAAACTAAAACATCAGCCATGAAGTAAGGTTCGACCCCAAATTCCCAGCGACGTACTTTCTCTCCAGAAGCAGAAGCACCACTCGGCCATGGAGACCTGCCCATCCCGGTAGGTGTCGCAGGAGTTGAAGAATGGCCTCACGCAGACCTCGTACTTGTCCAGGTTAATGGCCGCAAGCTCCGTCTCGTCCAGGAACATGTCCACGTCCGTGTCCAGCTTGGAGAACATCCAGCCAATGGAATCCCTGCAGCTCGCCACCAGGCCCTTGTCCAACACTTTGGAGAGAAGGAGCAGAGGTCACAATAACAGGGGAACCAGAGCTAGGATTGAATAATCAAGGTTAATCTGGGATGTCAGGACTGTCTTATGAACAAAGACTGCATAGACTCGGTTTATACTCTCTAGAATTTAGGAGATTGAGAGGGGATCTTATAGAAACTTACAAAATTCTTAAGGGGTTGGACAGGCTAGATGCAGGAAGATTGTTCCCGATGTTGGGGAGGTCCAGGACAAGGGGTCACAGCTTAAGGATAAGGGGGAAATCCTTTAGGACCGAGATGAGAAGGACTTTTTTCACACAGAGAGTGGTGGGTCTCTGGAACTCTCTGCCACAGAGGGTAGTTGAGGCCAGTTCATTGCCTATATTTAAGAGGGAGTTAGATGTGGCCCTTGTGGCTAAGGGGATATGCTGAGAGCATGGAGCGGCTGGGCTTGTACACTCGGGAGTTTAGAAGGATGAGAGGACATCTCATTGAAACATATAAGATTGTCAAGGGTTTGGACACGCTAGAGGCAGGAAACATGTTCCCGATGTTGGGGGAGTCTAGAACCAGGGGCCACAGTTTAAGAATAAGGGGTAAGCCATTTAGAACGGAGACGAGGAAACACTTTTTCTCAAAGAGAGTTTCGAGTCTGTGGAAATCTCTGCCTCAGAGGGCAGTGGAGGCCAGTTATCTGGATACTTTCAAGAGAGAGCTAGATAGGGCTCTTAAAGATAGCAGAGTCAGGGGATATGGGGAGAAGGCTGGAACAGGGTACCAATTGGGGATGATCAGCCATGATCACATTGAATGGCGGTGCTGGCCTGTGTAGACCACCAAATAGCCTTCTCCTGCACCTAATGTCTATAGTCTATTGTCTAAAACAATCGGGCTAACGTGCAGGCATGAAAGGTGTTATTTTCTATTGGCTTCATTCTCGAAAATACAATGCAATTTCACGACTGGTTCTCAGGATTATCACTTGTCCAGCCTTTTCACAATGAGGATCTGAAAATCCCAAGTGTTTGTTCTCCAGCAGATATGTGGCACACAGCAAGTTCCCAACATGGAATGAGAGACTATGTAAAAGATGCAGAGTTGTGGGCAGAGTGTCGGGGCATCGCAGGCGGTGCAAGAGTTTTGAGTAGAGATGCATCAGATCCTGGAGCCCAATTGGACATCTATTAATTAGTCATCTAATTATTGGTGGAATGTGCCAGTTGATCTCTCTGCAGTGGCGTCTACACATCGATAGATATCGAGGACAAAATACTTCATGATCTTACCACTGTCCGTTGACCTGCCCGAGGTGTTTTGCTTGGCGTTTTCGTGCAGAAGTTGGAACCAGTCCCTCAGTCGATCACCAAGATCTGCGAGGTCCTGGCCTGTGCACCCATCTAGATGGAGAGAGGGGCAGAGAGCGAGAGATAAAGGAGCTGTGAGCGTGTGGCAACTGCACCCACGTTATGGTGGTACAAGACATTGGAGCAGGAGCAATGCAACCCTTGTCCATTGTGTGGAGACAAGGTGGATGGGCAAGGGAGGAACTCTGGGGGGTATTTGGGGACAAGACGGCACAATTGGTGATGGTACAAAGCAGGCCTGCCTGTAAAAACAGCTTGCCTGATATTCATATCTGTTGAATTAATAAAGGGGATGTCCCACTGTGGCGACCTAATTTGCGAGTTTAGAAGAGTTTGCCCTCGACTCATGCTCGCAGCATGGTCGACACGAGGTCCGAGGAGGTCTTTGTAACTCTCCTTCATGCTCGAGAGTAGTCCCCGCGTACTCGAGACTTCAGCTAGGTCACGGCGTATTTTTCAACATGTTGAAAAATGCCTGCAAGTAAAAAAAGGTCTGCATGGAAAATAAATCAATATTTTTTATACTTGTAGGTTTAGTTGAAGTAGGTCATAGTAGGTTGGCATGTTAGTCGTAGGTAATCGAGGGTAGTCGAAGGTAGTCGTAGATAGTCTTCAACATAGTCGAAGGGAGGTCGAAGGAGATCAAAGAAGGTCGTCTTCACTCTTCACTATTCGGTGTCCAATTTTCCCGAAGCTGGTCTTCAACATAGTTGAAGGAGGTCTTCAACATGACACTTATTCAAACTCTCCTAAACTCTTCTAAACTCACCAATTAGGTCGCCACAGTGGGACAGCCCCTTAAAGCTGGCAAACGTTGCAACAAACACTGAACATGCAATGACTGTGCTGCAATCTGAATTCTGAGGTTTTGCAGCAAACCAGTAAATGGTTTTGCTGCATTTACGAAAACTTGCAGCAGTCAGTTTTAGTAAACTGACTAAACTTTGTCAGTTTAGTTCAGAGATCCAGGGCAGAAACAGGCCCCTTGACCACTGGGTCTGCACAGACCAGCGATCCCCGCACACCAGCACTATCCTACATACACTAGGGACAATTTACGTTTTTACCAAGCCAATTAGCCTACACACCTCTCTGCGTCTTTGGAGTGTGGGAGGAACACTGAATGTGTGGAGTTTGCACGTTCTCCCCGTGACCCTGCGTGAGTTTCCATAAAGGTGCACCAATTCCCTCCCACATCATGTAATTCAGTGACTGAAACTTGCTTCTAATGTAAGTGGTGATGGAATGGCAAGGAAGGTGAGCGGAATAGGTCGCAGCAAAAAATACTGGGAGAATGGGATGACTCTCTCATTGACATAGGCACAATGGGCTGCATCGGCTCTTATTTTAATAGGAAATATGGAAGGCCACACACTTTTGAACAGTGAAAGGCCTGGATAGAGTGGATGTGGAGAGGATGTTTCCACTGGTGCGAGAGTCTAGGACTAGAGGCCACAGCCTCCGAATAGAAGGACGTACTTTTAGAAAGGAGATGAGGAATTTCTTTAGTCAGAGGGTGGTGAATCTGTGGAATTCATTGTCACAGAACGCGAGGGAGACCAAGTGATTGGATATATTTAAGGCAGAGATAGATAGATTCTTGATTAGTACGGGGGTCAGGAGTTATGGGGAGTAGGCAGGAGAATGGGGTTGAGAGGGAGAGATAGATCAGCCATGATTGAATGGTGGAGTAGACTTGATGGGCCTAATTCTGCACCAATTTATACCCACCTGATTCCCTTATACTTCATGTTCCTTAGTATGGGGGTCAGGGGTTGTGGGGAGAAGGCAGGAGAATGGGGTTGAGAGGGAGAGATAGATCAGCCATGATTGAATGGCGGAGTAGACTTGAATGGCCTAATTCTGCACCAATTTATACCCACCTGATTCCCTTATACTTCATCTTCCTTAATGGGCTAGACCCTAACAATCGCAGCCTTGAGCAACCTTAACATCCGAGCAACCACAGCCCCGTACGTTAAAATGAGCTGAGACCATGGCTATCACCCAGCCATTCCCGGGCTGGCCCGTTAGCACTGGCCCTCTGCGCCTGCGTCTGCCATTCACCTGGTTTGTTGCCTGGATCAGAGGTGGAAGTGTGTCCGGTTGGGCATGGACATTTGCCTTTGCACTGCTGGCTGAGCTGTTTCCCAGTCAGACATACCTGCAGCTCCAGTTTACACTGCAGAGGGGAGAGGAGAGGGAGAAAAGGAGAAGAAAGCCAGGAGATAAAGAGAGATTAGAAGCAGACAGTACGATGATCTCACTTGGACAATGTCCAACACGCACAGTTGGTAATTGTAGAACGAGCTGCCGGCTGATTCATCCTTTTAATTATTTCCTTTTAATTAGTTCTCATTTTTCTTTCTCCAAAGGTTATTTTCATTCTAGTTTGATGGAGTGGCATTGGGCAACGGGCCCAACACTGCCTGCATAAACAGAGCAATCATAAGTGGTGAGGAGTAGAATTAGGCCATTCGGCCCATCAAGTCTACTCCACCATTCAATCATGGCTGATCTATCTCTCCCTCTGAAGCAATCCACCCCCTGAAATCATTAGCACAAAACATGGGGCCCGATTAAGTAAAATAAGATGGTGTTACTTAAAAATAAGGAATTCCAGATCTGGACAATACATTCTGGCTCGGGAATGACGGTTTGAGATTGACAAATCTATTGACAAACTGCCTCAGTCTCACCTCAATCTGTATTAAGTGTGTGATGCTGCAACTCAATCCCACACACAGGTGATATTTGTGGTTTTGTGGGTCAAACTTGTGCCTTATTATTAGTAGGTTTAAATCCCAAACTGGGACAGTTTCTTCCCAGCTGTTATCAGGCAACTGAATCATCCTACCACAACCAGAGAGCAGTGCTGAACTGCTATCTACCTCATTGGTGACCCTCGGACTAGCCTTGATTCGACTTTGCCTTGCACTAAGCGTTATTCCATTATCATGCATCATCTATACACTGTAAATGGCTCGATTATGATCATGTACTGTCTTTAAGCTGACTGGGTAGCACGTAACAAAAGCTTTTCCCTGTACCTCGGTGCACGTGTCAATAAACTAAACAGGCAGACATTCTTGAGACTTGGCTTGCAGTATTGAGGATGTTTTGCGTTGTTCATGGCACTGCCGTGTTAAATATCAGAGGGTGGTGCAGCGGTAGGCTTGCTGCCTTATGTCCCTGTCCCACTTAGGAAACCTGAATGGAAACCTCTGGAGACTATGCGCCCCACCCAAGGTTTCCGTGCGGTTCCCGGAGGTTTTTGTCAGTCTCCCTAATGGTCGAAAGTGGGTTCCGCTTCTTCTATGTTACGGCAATTATTTCAAAAAATTCAAAACCGGCCGCGACTATAAATAGGTTGCCGTTTTAAACATCGGTAATTTTTTAGTCGAAGCCGGTTGCGATGCCATTTGAAGGTGGCTGCCCTCCCTGGTGGAATAAAACTGGGTGAAAAAAAGGTCTTACCTTCCACTACCTGCAACCTCTGGCAACCACCTTCAACTAGCATCGTAACCGGCTTCCACTAAAAAATTACCGATTTTTAAAACAGCAACCTATTTTTAGTTGCGGCCGGTTTTGAATTTTTTGAAATTTTCTTTCGACCATTAGGGAGACTGACAAAAACCTCCGGGAACCGCACGGAAACCTTGGGTGAGGCGCAAATTCTCCAGAGGTTTCCGTTCTGGTTTCCTAAGTGGGACAGGGGCATTACAGTGCCAGAAACACGGGTGCTGTCTGTATGGAGTTTGTACGTTCTCCCCGTGACCTGCATGGGTTTTCTCCGGGTGCTCCGGTTTCCTCCCACACTCCAAAGACGTGCGGGTTAGTGGGTTAATTGGCTTCGGTAAAATTGTAAATTGTCTCCAGTATGTGTAGGATAGTGCTAGTGTGCGGGGATCACTGGTCTGGCTCTGACAAGTAGAGCTGGGGGTCAGACTGGAGGAGATTATGGGACAAGGAAGGATTTTAATAGAATTGCTGTGGCTGTAAATCTTAAATAAAAATAGAAAATGCTCAAGATATTGAGCTGGTCAGGACACATCTGCGGGAAGAATGTTTCACATTGACGTGCCAGGCATGTCTTCCTGCTCTGCATTTTGCAACTGCTGTGTCCTTTTGTCTATGTCTCACTCTCTTTCTGCTCCCAATCACTCATTGACTAGATAACCTTGTTTACTGCTCATCCCAATAGCCACCCATGTCTTACACTCTCAAAGACATCCCTCTCTGCAGCCTAGCAAGCCTCCCTTCCCAGATCTGACGAACACGTCTTCAACCTAAAGCGCTGACTCTGTTTTTCTTCCCACAGATGCCGCCTGACCTGCTGAGTTTTTCCAGTATTTTATGCTTCCGTATTCTATGAGGGAATTTTAAATCAGTCCACGGGGAGTTAAGTGTTCCAGCAATGAACAGCTTCGAGTAATGGAATAAATTTAAAATGATGATCGCAACAGAACACAAGCCTCTCTGTGATTAAAGACACTGAGCAAAACACTTAAATTTAATTACAAATGTGCAATGTATATTAATATAACACTTGTGTTTTCCCAGCAAACAGTGAGACGGAGCTATATCAGTCGGTTCAGGCAGCATAAACTATCATCAACATAATCTATAATTTCATTTTATCTTCAGGGAAAGTCAGACTAACGAGCAGTGGTTGCAGCAGTAGATTTTATCGGCAATTGCAGCCACGCTCAAATCCCACACTGACAACTTGTGAGAATTGAATCCAATAAATCTAGTCAGCGATGGAATCTGATCAAGTTAATGCAGAGACTTTAATGTTTATTCTCCGTTGTTTGCAAAACCTGACTCCAAACTTCACCGCAAGTAGTTTCTACCTTGGGGGAAACAGAGCTGTTGTTGGAAGGATTGTTATGGTTCAAGAAGGTGACGCAGCGGTAGAGCTGCTGCCTTACTGCGCCAGAGATCCGGGTTCAATCCTGACTATGGGTGCTGTCTGTACGGAGTTTGTACGTTCTCCTTGTGACCTGTGTAGGTTTTCTCCCGGAGGTCTGGTTTCATCCCACACTCCAAAGACGTGCAGGCTTGTAGGTTAATTGGCTTGGTATAATTGTAAATTATCCCGAGTGTGTGTAGGACAGTGTTAGTGTGCGGGGATCGCTGGTCGGCGCGGACTCGATGGGCTGGAGGGTATGTTTCCTTGCTGCATCTCTAAACTAAACTAAAACAAAAGTGTTTTACCACAACTTTGCAAAGGCAATTTGAGAAAGGCAACAGATCTTGAACTTGCCAGTTGTAACCAGATTGCAAAAAAAAAAATTAAAGATAATTAAAAACTTGTCGCACAAAATGAAACCAACAAGTAGGGTTACTGCACACAAGGACGATCCAGAGATTTTTCTCTCTCGATATATGTATATATATATTTATATAATGGTATATGGACCCACTGATCTGTTCTGTAGTCATGCCTACAATATTCTGTTGTGCTGAAGCAAAGCAAGAATTCCATTGTCCTATCAGGGACACATGACAATAAACTCTCTTGAATCTTGAAGAAGATGTTGGGGAAGGATGTTGAAGGGAATAGAATCCAACTGTGACACGAGATGTCTTCAGATCTTTCCATCGCAAAAGCATGGAGGGAGAGACAAGAGAAAAACCGGCCAACTAAAGTATAGCCGGACAGAGAGGAGGTGGTTGTCAACAAAGGAGAGGAAAGAAAGAAAACGGTGCGTGCGTTCTCCATGCTGTGAACGCAAGGAGGCTGCCAGACACCCTTTGCCATGAGTAACCTCATAGAAGTTAGTTTAATGTTCTGAAACTTGTCCAACACATTCCCCCCCACCTTTCAAAACGAATCGTTGAGAAACGTTCCTACCAACAGAAAAAATAATTCCTAATTGTATGCAAGATTTACACTTCTAAATTGACACTTCTAATTACATTTCAGCATAAATAACAATAGGTTATAAAAATAAGGGTGGGTTAGGGTTATTTTGTTTATATTATTATTATTATTATTTATAAAAAGCAAAATGGAGGAAAATGTAATGCCATACATCAGATGTACTGTGAATTATTATTTTTTTTCCCTCCAATAAAAAACTATTAATTTAAAAAAAAAAATAAAAAAATCTATTCTTACCATCAACCATTACAAACACCAACTGGACACCAAACTACAAATTGGCCTGATTGCATTAGGGACTTCGGGTTTCAGTTTAGTTTTGCACTAATACTGATTTTTTTTGGTTTTTAAACCTGTTTTTTTCTTTTGTTGTTTTATTATGCCATCTATTGAGCGTTGTGTTTGCAGTCCTGTTAATCTGCTACAAGTATGAATTTCATTGTCCTGTTTTGGCCCGTATGACAATTGAACACTTGAAATATTCACAAAATGCTGGAGTAACTCAGCGGGTCGGGCAGCATCTCCGGAGTAAAGGAATAGGTGACGTTCCGTCGGCAGCCTCTCTGGAGAAATATAGGTGACATTTTTCAGGTCGGGACCCTTTTTCAGAATCTGAAGAAGGATCTCGAACCGAACCATCACGTACACCTTTTCCCCAGAGATGCTGCCTGACCCGCTGAGTTACTCCAGCATTTTATGTTTATCTTTGGCTTAAACCAGCATTTGCAATTTCTTCCTGGACATTCTTGAAATATTAGCTTGAATGCCTGCTTACGGACAACAACACTGCAGGAATGGATGTTGGAAATTGTTTTACCTCTTAACTAATCTCGTTAGCATTTTACCCAGCCCCCCCCCCCAACACCCCCCCCCCCCCCCCCCCCCGAGTTATTTATCCAGTTGTCTTTGGAGAGGAATTATTGAATGAGTTTTTGCTGCCTTTTTACGCTGGGTGCTGCAGTCACAGCAAATCACAGAAAAAGACACTTACCTGGGAGGTGTATGTGTGTCCATCTGTGCCACAAACAGGGGACACTTGCATGGCTTGGCATGGCCTGCAGGGACCCTCTGCATGCTCCATCGACGACTGCTTGATTCTAAAGCACATGGAACTCACAGTGAGCAACTAAATGGCAACCAGAGCTGAACACAATACACCCGTCACGTGTTTTTTTTTATAGACTCCATCTACCTGAGAACCTCTGGAGGTCTGCTCCATTATACTGTGAGCTGACGACAATGAGTTTTGCCTCAGCTCAGCATGAACTGGTGCAAGTCTTTAATGTTCTCCATATATTCCACTGTAACCAGACACTTTCTATGTACAAGGACAATTATTGCCCCACTGGGAAGACTTGGTGCATTAACAATTACAAGGATCTATCGGACCTAGCTCTGAAAGGATTCTGTTTTATTATCTGGGATCATTTCCATCTAGGTTATGCATAGCTCAAGGACAGATTCATCACAGCGATGATCCTTTGTCAATGTTGTTCATTGACATATTGCTGCAATATTCACAGCAATACATTTGCTTCTTAAGGTCAGGCTAACTCAGGATTTATCATTGATACCGGTGAGTTAATCCAACCCAGACTGAATGGATGACGGTTTTCCATGGCTGCTGAGGGACAAGTGGCAGCATAAATCACGCGCCCTATCTCCTCAGAGGTTAACTCCTGACCTCAAGCAGAGCTCTGGGTTGCCGCTGGCAACTGGGCGCAACTTCGGATACTTGAGGGCGATGGCTGCTGAATCGCCGATGGGCTTTGTAATGGTGCAATGTCTTGGAGGGTGAGTGTGACTGAGTCGCGGTTCAGGGGAACAAACTTCTCTCTCAGAAACATTCTGTCAGCTGCTGGGCTAAACAGCCCAGACACTAATGAGCCTCGGCGTGTTTTCCGTGGGCAGAAAGGTGCCAGTAGACACATCAATTAAAAATGAAGCCACATTGATCATAATGTATGTACCCCGATATTAATAAACTTAAGTTTGTGGCCAATCTACGTTTAATTTAATAAGCGTCTAAACGTATAAAATCAAATTAAAATTCTAAAACATTGAAAATCTAGTTTTTTAAAAACTTATTTGAGATGCTGGTACACTGCACCAGTGTATATTGTCATGCCAAGGCAATGGTGAACTCATGCACAAGACTCTAGTAAACAATCCAGTACGTGCCTCCCTTACACAACTCCTTCCATGACAGAAGCACGTCTTTAATTATGTCATTATGGAAATGCAGTCATTAATGTTTGGCTGATGTGCCTGTGTGTGCTGTATATGTTTATTCACACACGTGTCCTGTCACTGAAGGTTGTGTGTGCGTCGTTAGTAAACTGTATATCATTATAAAGTAAGTAAAGTATCCTTTAGTGTCATTCAGACCTTTCAGTCTGAACGAAATTATATACCTTGCAGTCATAACATAGAATAAAATAACAAAACACACACTTAACATAGTTTAACATCCACCGCAGTGAGTCCACCAGGCACCTCCTCACTGCGATGGAAGGCAAAAGTCTTAAAGTCCTTGTCTCTTCCCTCCTCGTCTCCCTCTGCGTTGAGACGATCCAGCTTTCGATGTAGGGACCCCGCGGGGCGATGGTAAGTCCAGCGGCCGCATCTGAGCTCCGCGAACGGGCCGGTTCAAACTCCGCGGCCCGGGGCGGTCAAAGCTGCCACCCTCCAGTCCAGCGGACGAAGCTGTCGTTGCGGGAGCTCCAGAACACCGGTCACCAACCTGGGACCTGCGAGCTCCAGACGTTGCCGTCCATGTTATCAGGATGAGCATCATTATCAATTGTATGCCGTGATTAAGATGTGTTTTAATATCACTTGCGTGTGTATGTGCATGCGTTATGAAAATGTAAGTCAGCCTGGCGATGTCTGTGCGTGTGTGTGTGTGTGTGTGTGTGTGTGTGTGTGTGTGTGTGTGCGCGCGTGCGTGCGTGTGCGTGCGTGTGTGTGTGTGCGTGTGTGTGTGTGTGATTAGCTACAATGAATAATAATTTATGCCTGGGCCATAGTTCTGGTATTAAAATGAGAGCAGGTTTGTACACGTGCTACGTGTTAAGTGAAAAAAAAACTGCTGACGCTGGAAATTTAAAACAATCCACACCAAAATTTAAGGCGTCGCGGTGGCGTAGTGGTATAGCTACGCCATGAGAGTGCCAGAGATCTGGGTTCGATCCTGACTAAGGATGATGTCTGTACGGAGTTTATACGTTCTCCCCGTGATCTGCGTGGGTTTTTTTCCCCCGAGATCTTCAATTTCCTCCCACGCTCCACAGACATACAGGTTTGTAGGTTAATTGGCTTGGTGTAAGTGTAAACATTGACCCTAGTGTGTGTAGGATTGTGTTAGTGTGCGGGGATCGTTGGTCGGCACGGACTCGGTGGGCCGAAGGGCCAGTTTGCGCGCTGTATCTCTGAATTCAACTAAAAAACAGAAAACGCCGGAAATACTCAGCAGGTCACATGACGTCTTTGGGACGAGAAACAGAGTTTACCTTTCATGAGAAAGTGTGGCGAGAAGTCTCTGACCTGAAACCTGATCTCCATTTCTCTTCGCACAGATGTGGCCTGACCTGCTGAGCATTTCCAGCATGTGTTGCCGTTTGCTTCTTGCATTGTGTGGTTGGGTTGGTGTGTGATATGCTGCACATGACTGACCTGTGCTGTAGCTTCTTGCGGCTGATGCACATGGCCTTCCTCTGGCCCTGGGAGATGCACACCTTGTGTCGACTGCATTTCACCTTCTGACACGGGTCCTTGGTGGGATCCAATGCTGCGGGGAGAATGGCACATCAGCTACTTCCAAATTACAGCAAAATGGCGCAGACAAACCCTGGCATTTCTTTACTTCCCAGAAGTTGATACCCAGGCTCAGTGCTCTTCCATCATTCAGTCAGCCTGCTCTCCCCCTCATATTCATTCTAACCAAGGACTCATAGCCAGCTTCTTGCCCCCAGTCCCAATCTCACAGTGGGCATGAGCTGACATCAAGTGGCTGACAATAGGAAAGAAATATGGCCCATGGGGCAACGCTGAGCGTATGGGTGGCAGGAGATGGGTTCCAGCCTGGTCACTAACATTAAAAGCAAAGATCCTACAGCGAGCAAGATAGATCAGTTGACGAAAAAGACGTAGTACGGACATGGGCAGATTCATGGGTAATTTTCGGCCCCATTTCCGTAACCGGCTTCCGTCGCCTCACCAAAGATCCCGTAGCGGAGCAAAGATACTAGCGCGGAGACGGAAGCCGGTTACGGAAACATCCTCGTAAAAATCAAAGTTCTTTGGTAAAAATCTTCTCCTCATTTTCAGAATTATAATTTATTAACACAAAATGTTCCCCCGCAACGTTGATTACACTGAGAGTCGGGTCGGGTCAGGTTACTGAAATGGATGAAAAAAAGGCCCACGTTCCGCTCCGTTGCGTGCTACACGTCAGCCGATTGGATTTAGAAGAAGTGGTCTATCTTGCTCCGCTATAGGATCTTTGATTAAAAGCAGGTGTGGGTGACACCTACTATTCACAGCCACTGCCTACTGAAGTCAACCTGTGAAAATGAGTGCAATTCAGGATTGGTGCCACTTAATAGGAACCTCTCCCTTCCATTGCCCTTGCCCTCCAGGTTCAATTTAATTCCAAGTAATAGAATTATTAATATGAATATAATATAATTTAAATATAATTGTAGTATATAATAGTATGATTAAACAAGAACTTACCAGTTTGAAGTTTGATCTTTATTTTATGAGGAGTTGCGATGAGGAATTTCGTGAAGACCCCGCCAGCACGCATGCGCGACATTCTTCAAAGCAGCGGAGTGGAATCACA
Source organism: Raja brachyura (assembly GCA_963514005.1). Next base: position 18,661,551 of record OY740818.1, read on the forward strand.
GAATTAAACAACAATGACTAATATAGTAAGATTGAAGAGACTCTAATTACCAGTTGTCCTTATAGTAGAGGGTTGGGAGCAGAGGGCACGAAATCCCTCATCGCAACTCCTCATAAAATAAAGATCAATCTTCAAACTGGTATGTTCTCGTTTAATCTTACTATTTCATTTCGGAGTCACGTGAGTGACTTTGTGAAGATTTCAAAGCTCTGTGATTACATGCCCTGGATCACGTCCATGCTCACACACTGCCGCAATTCTGATGGAAGGAGTATGTTAACGTATTTCAGACTTGAGAAGCTGAAAAATAAAGTAATATTGATTAACACAAATCAAAAAAACCCTCACTCGGGGATAAACGTTGCTGGGTGACCAGTACTTAACACTGTCTCCGCAAACGTAGCGGGAGCGGCCACAGGTTTATTATAAAACCGCTGGAACACAGCTTCGCTGGCCCAGCCCGCTGTAGCGAGGATGTGGTCCATGGGAACCTCCATGGACCTCGCCGCTGATGTGGATGCAGCCCTGGCAGAATGGGATTTAAAGATATTAGTATCAATACCTGCTGCATCCAATACCACCCTGAGCCACCTGGAGATCGTCTGCACCGTCACCCTGTGATGGAGTTTCTTATGGCTGATCAGCAGGCCTTTCTCCATTTTCCTGATAGTATGCGTCACTTTTATACAGTGACGAATGTAGGTGACTATGCAGAGCCTCACATCAACGGGGTATGCTGGAAATATTATTTGCAGCCCTGTAGTCCCACGTCTGTGCTGCTTGAGTAACTCATCAATAAAGAAGGTTACTCTCTCGGGTTGAGACCATGTTATCCAATTTTATCTTTTGCAAGATTTGGACCAATTGAGCCGAGGTTAGCGCCATTAACATCACCATCTTCAGGGTGAGTTTATGCAGCGATAGTCCAATCATTGGTGACCTGAGTAGGGTCAATACTACCCCTATGTACCAGGTGATGTTGTATCGTGGTCGAGGAGGGTTTGAATTGAAGATACCCCTCGTCAATTTGGACACGAGCTGGTGAGATCCTACTCCTATACAAAGGTAGGATGACAGTGCGCTCCTGGCACTGTTGATGGCGCTGTAGCTGAGGCCCTCATCATGGTGCAGCCCCGCGAGGAATTCCAGCACATGGGGAATCGTGGCAGAGTCATACGTGATATTAATCCGGCTGCAGTAGGCCTCCCATTTCCTGATTTGGGTGAGGTACTGTCGTTTAGTGGATTCTCTGCACGATGCTGCAATGGTGTCCATGGTCCTAGGTGTTAGTCCATATTGCAGGAATGGCCTCTTCAGAACCTGCAGGCCAACAGGTTCAGATGACCATGGCATGGATGGGATTCCCCTGTAGTGGGGTTAGTCACCAAATCCGGGCATTTGTTAATAAGTGCCCATGGTTCTATAATCATCTCAAGGGCCACCAGATACCATGGTTGTGTAGGCCAGTCGGGTATTATTAAAATGCCTGTTGCAGAATCTGATTTTATTTTCTGCAACACCCGACTGATGAGGCAAAATGGAGGAAATGCAGAGAAAAACCATTTCCCCCAGTGCTGCCAGAAAGCGTCCATCGCTACTGCCCCAGGATCTGGTTCCCAAGATACATATGTTGATATCTGATGGTTCAATCTGGACGCAAAAAGGTCGATATCTGGTGTCCCAAATTTGGCGATAATTTTAGCAAATATTTGGGATTCAACATCCACTCAATGTTATCGTTGAATACACGTGACCTGGTGTCCGTCACTGTATTGAGCTTACCTGGAAGGTAGGTAGCTGATACCCAAATATTTATTTCTATGCACCAGAGCCAGATTGAATTTGCCAATTCATCACAAGATATTGACTTGCTACCACCCATATGATTTAAGTATGCCACCACAGTGGTGTTATCTATTTGAAGACGGACGTGCGTATGACGTAAATTCATGCAATAGGCTTGTTGTCCGTGAAATGCTCCTAGCATCTCCAAATAATTTATCCCTTGTGATAATAGAAGGGTAGATTCATGTAAATCCCATCTACCGCCACAACTGGAAGTAGTGTCGGTAGCTCCCCAACCTTGGGCGCTTGCATCGGTTTGTACCACGACTGACGGGTTCGGTACAATAATGGGATTGAATGAGTCTCGAATATTATCAATCCACCATTGTATCTCAACCTTTGCCTTGATTGGCAGCTGCATAGGCCTATGAAAATGTCCAGCATTTGTTTTTAATGCTCCAATTTTTGTTCTTTGCAAATTTTGATAGTGTAGAGGGCCAAATCGTGCAGCTGGAAATGTAGCTACTAATTTCCCAATTACCTTAGCAGCATGTCTGATTGTTGGTTTCCTGGCGCAAACAAGGTTGGTACATGCTTCAATAACATCTATTACCTTGTTATCTGGGATGGTAACAAGCATTTGATTGGTGTTAATTGTGAACTCCAGATAATCCATGACCTGTGAAGGGTAGAACTTAGATTTGTCTGGATGGATGACAAACCCTAATTTTTGAAACAATGTCTTAGTAGCTGTTATTGATAAATTTGTCGATTCCATGGTCTTTCCTACAATCAAGATGTCGTCTAAATATGCCACGACAGGTTTTGTTTCCTCAGGGATGCCAATACTGGTTTCAAAATTTTTGTAAATAACCTAGGGGCTGTTGTAAGCCCATTAGGTAGGACTCTATACTGCCATAGCTGATCCATCCAAACAAACTTCAAGAACTCTCGGTGATGTTTCCGTATGGATACTGAATAGTATGCATCTTTTAAATCGATGCATGCCACAAAGCAGCCTTTGGAAATCAGTGATTTAGCTGTTTCAAACATGTCCATTTTAAAATGGGTATATGTCACAAAAGTATTCAAATGGGTTAAATCAATAATAATCTGACATCCACCATCTTTTTTAGTTTTGGTAAAGATGTTGGATACGAACTCAAGAGGTTCGTGTATCGTTTTCTCTATCACCCCCTTGGCATGTAGCCTCAAAATCTCCTCATGTCCTTCCGCTATTTCCTTATGGGAAAGTGCAATTTTCCGGTCTGGTACATGTTGAGGCGGGGGAAGTTGATCAATTATGAGTTCAATTTCATACCCCTGAATACTTTGTAAAATAAATGAATCTGAAGTCATAGAGCTCCATGCATCCCAGAATTAGCGTAACCTCCCACCAACTTGTGAGGTTAAACATGCAGCACTTGCATGAGAACCAGGCCCCCTTACCTCCATGGTTATCGGCGGGGCCTGACGTTCTGGGCTTTGGTGTTGCTGGATTGTGGGGTTGGCGCATCTTCCACACTGGTCGCTGTTGGCCCTGCCCTAAAAAAGGCTTTTGTTGTTGGGGTGCGGCCTGATGGCGTATAGGTCCTTGCTGTTCTTTCAGGTGGCCCCCGGGGTCTTACATATGGCATTTGTCTAAGTGCTGCCGGCCTGCTGGAGGGAGGTAGTTTCATCAAACTGACTGCCTTCGCCTCCTCATCCAGGTCCTTGACCTGTTTAGGCAGGTCCTCACCGAACAACTGTCTCGGTGGTGGCGTCGTAAATGCTTTGCACAACCCCGCGAACTTGGGGTTAAGAGTCGGCTTGCTGGCGATTTTCCGGAAAGCGTTGATTTCGTATTACACAATAACGCCAGAGCATCTTTCTGCTCCTCCGTCATCTCCATATCGTCAACCGGTCTGGCAAAGGCAGTAATCCCCGCCGTTAGTAGTTTCAGGATCTTTTGTAATTTAAGTTCCTGTGCCCTTATTCCTGGACTGATGTTGCCCCAGATGGGCTTTTTGACTGTTGGTACATTCAGTGATACACAGTTGTTCGGGGCCTTGTACTTGTTCATAGCCTCGGTGAGTACCTGATCCTGCAGCTGGTGTGTAGTAAGGAAGTCAGTACTAGCCACTAGCTTGTGCTGCAATGGCTGTCCCGAGGGCTTGGGCTGGGCGAATTTGGAGACCACATCCAGCAGTTCCTCTTGGGGTTTCTCTGGTGCTGCAGGTCCCTCCGCCAAACCTTCTTCCACGTCAGCCAGCTGCTGATCCCTGGCACTCCCCACCGATGACGGGGACATGCTAGGTGGCCCAGTAGCATATCTCCTGGAGCTGGAGGACATCCAGTCCTGCTGCTGGAGATTCTGCTCTAGGAGTCGCTCCATCATGCGCTCCATACGGGCCGTGCGAACGCCGACGCTATCTGCGGACAACGTCGACTTCCTCAGGTTCTCCTGAACCACTGAGGCTTCTGCCATCGACCCGCACCTTGTCGAGGTGATGTCTAGGGTGCCTAGGCAGGATGTCGCTGCCTGCCACTCCAGCGGGGCCTAGCGACTCCCGCGCCGCTAAGTCCGCAGTCTGCGGCCGCTGGTCCGCAGTCTTCCGGACGGTGGCGGCCCGCCTCTCTGGAAAGACACGAGCGGTGAGGAGTCAATTCCAGCCGCCGAAGCGGGGTGCACCGACGTCCGTGCGGGTTTGCCGCCTGTCCTCCCCTGGGACAAAGGCTAACGCGGGGTGCGGTGACCGAGATGATATCCCACGGGCCCACGATCTGGCCGGTGGCGCGTCTGCGCCGGCCGCACCTGCGGGGCTTCCAGACTCAGACCTCGGTCCCTCACCGGTCTGCGATCTCCGGTGGTAAGTCAACGCCGGCCGCAGCAGCGGGGCTCTCCGACTTTCGTGCGGTCCTTCCCCTGGGCCGCCCTCTGGTGACCTGTATAGTCGGGGAGACAGAACGCACCTTTTCCCCACTGTCCCTATGTTTAGGTGACAGTGGTAGGGAGTCAGGGTCTTGCATACCCAGCTCCCGCGCGGTGCTCCTACCACTGTGCGGCTCTATGCGGTTCTGTCTTAAATATAAGATCAAGTGAGGACAGCCGTGGTGGTGAGGACAGCCGTGGTGGAGAGTCGGGTCCTGGTTGCGTAGGGCTCCCCGACTTCCATGTCCTTTTCCCGGCCCGATGAGCGGGTGCTGCCGTTGTAGCGGGCAGCTCTGGGGAATGCAGCCGCTGACTCCTGTCGGAAGTCCTGCGGCTGGAGGTGTATTTCAAACTCCTTTCCATCGTCCCTGTGAACAGAAAATTCGATTCACAGGAACTAACCAACTCAAGGTTAGTTCCTCTTACATGAGCGGTCCTTTTTGAAGGGCTGGTGGAAGAGCGCACTCCCCCCTCCAGCCATCGACTGCAACTGTGAGCGACGATATGTCGCGCATGCGTGCTGGCGGGGTCTTCACGAAGTCACTCACGTGACTCCGAAATGAAATGTAACATTATTAACAGTTAATATATTTCACGTGCCACCTTATATTTTAACCTCCGAGACCCGCCGTAGTCATCTCACAAAACAAGACTCCAAGTATTATTATCTACTAGACTAAGTCGGTCCCGTGTGTTGGGGGCGGGGGGGGGGGGGGGGAGGGGACGTTGGGTGGAGTATGTGGGTGAAGCCAGCACCGCTCTCTCGCACACTATCCCGTCCCCTCCACATCCTGCCAGTCCTCTCCTCCCCACCTTATTTTGATCCAGCTTCCATGCCCCTGCTCCCACACCCTATCCCAATCTCCTGGTCTGCTCCTGGTGGCAGAGGGCAGGGTGGAGGGTAGCTGGAGTGGTGGAGAAAGGTTCCCAGGGGAAAGTGTTTGCACATGGCTCCCAGGGTTTATGCTGGCCAGGCAGTATCTCTGGGTGACGTTTTGGGTCTGAACCCTTCCTTCAGATTTTCATTACACCTCAAACGTCACCCATCCTTTTTCTCTGGAGATGCTGCCCGGCCCGCTGAGTTGCTCAGGCTTTCTGTGCCCATCCTCTCTCTTCTGTTCCTCTCTTCCTCCTCTAGCCTCTGTAATCTTTCTTTTCACCGGCTTCCCCCTCAATGACTCCCTTCGACGTCAACGGCGGGTACATTTTGAACTTGGAACTTTGAGGTCTGTCAGTGGGTGAGTGCTGTGGTATCACTGACAGAAACCTTGCAACTGAAGCATTGACCACTAATTATTCCAGCTTTAGTTCTGTAGCAGGCAATATATTTACCAGGGTCTGGCTCCCTCTAGGGGATCTAACTCTTCGTCAGATGAGAAAATGAACAAAGTGGTTTTTGTACCCGCATTTGATCCTACAAAGACAGATCACTGCTTACATAGGCACACCTTTCTGAGATTGTATTTCGAATCTCCAAAGAGCTTAGCAATATACCAGAGCAGTAGGGTGGCTCGGTGGTGCAGCAGTAGGGGTCACTGCCTTACAGCGCCAGAGACCCAGGTTCGATCCTGACCATGGGCGTCGTCTGTACGGAGTTTTGTACGTTCTCCCCGTGACCCGCGTGGGTTTTTCCCGGGTGCTCCGGTTTCCTCCCACACTCCAAAGACGGACATGTTTGTAGGTAAATTGGCTTATGTAAAAATGTTCCAAGTGTGTAGGATAGTGCCCGTGTACGGGGATCGTTTGTTGGTGTGGACCCGATGGGCCGAGGGGCCTGTTTCTGCTCTGTATTTCTAAACTAAACAAAAATCCTCTCTCTTCTGTTCCTCTCTTCCTCCTCTAGCCTCTGCAATCTCTTTTTTTCACTGGCTTCCACCTCAATGACTCCCTTTGACATTAACTGCGGGTACATTTCGAGACGTGGTTGAACGTTTCGAACCAAACCTGAAGGAATGTTCTGTAATGGGCCGTAACATTCCACAAAGAACTCATGATATTCACAGTATGAAACGTAATCATCTCACGATGACTGCCTTCTAGAAGGTTCTGAGCCCTTGGCTTTCCGCCAGGATTCAAGTATAAGTGTGTCTGAGGCTAGCCTTGTGATGCCTGAGTCACATTCTGGTCAGGAGAGCAGTACAAGATGTTACAAGCTCTTGCTGTTGGCAACAGCTCCAAGAGGCAGATTAATATTTTAACACAGTTAAATTCTGGAATGAAGAGGGCAGTGGAACTACAGAAGGGGTTTGGTCAAATACCTCGAGGGGGAAAAAGGTAAAAAAAAGTCACAGGGTGAGGGGGGAAGGTAATACACAAAATGTTGGAGTAACTCAGCAGGACAGCCAGCGCCTCAGGATAGAAGGAATGGGTGACGTTTCGGGTCGAGCCTCTTCTTCGGGGGGAGGGGGGGGGGAGGTGAGGGGCAGAGGAGATCGACCGTTTGAATACCGTTTCCAAAGATCCTGCATGGACGCAATGGGCAAGATTTTAAAGATAGACACAAAATGCTGGAGTAACTCAGCGGGACAGGCAGCATCTCTGGGGAGAAGGAATGGGTGACGTTTCGGGTCGAGACCCTTGTCGCTGAGTTTCTCCAGCATTTTTGTCTGCCTTCGATTTTTCCAGCATCTGCGGTTCTGTCTTAAATATAAGATCAAGTGAGATCGGAGCAGAATTAGGCCAATTGGCCCATTGAGTCTGCTCTGCCATTTAAAACTGGCTAAAAAAAATTTCCCCTCCCAACCCCATTCTCTTGTCTCTCCCCATAGCTTTTTGACACCCTTAAGGGCCCGTCCCACTTGGGCATCACTTGCGCGTCACGCAGGTGGCGCGCGAAGATTTTGTACGTCACAAAATCCTGGGGGCGCCGCGCGCGCCCACGCCTATGTCACCACGCTCCATGCGCGCATCACGTGCGTGTCGTGACGCGTAAATGACGTGACTAAATGACTAATCAAAAGCCTATTGAGCTCCAGAGGTCAACACGCGTTGCCATAGCAACGGGTTTAGCTTGGTTAATCATGTCACGTGTATACCTCACCTCGCTAACCCGATCACCCATTGCCCCAGGGATAAATACTAATCATATCCCTGCCTGGCTCGACATTCTCTGGGTTGACTGAAGACGCTACTATAACAGGGGGCTGAGGTGGAGTCGAGGCCCTTTGAGGAACGCCAAGTTTTGCTGTCCTCATTCTAAGATCTTCGGTTGCTGGATACAAAGCAGCCACTGACAAGGATTCTCGGCCAGTGACAATTCTGTGACTGTGGACGCACAAGCTCCCCCCCCCCATCCCCTTCATTAACAAGACAGAGACTGCACTGTATGCTGACACATAAATAGACATTTCAGCCCAGCCAGCCCACACCAATGACAGAGCTCCATATAACTCTATCTGCTCTAGTATTTTATATAAAAGATAGACACAATACGCTGGAGTAACTCAGCGGGACAGGCAGCATCTCTGGAGAGAAGGAATGGGTGATCTTCTGGGTTGAGATCCTTCTTCAGACTGAGAGTCAGGGGGAGAGGGAGACGCAGAGATAAGGAAGGGTAAGGCGTGAAAGGGAGAGATCAAAGGAGGAGGGCAAAGAAAACGTAGAATAGATTACTGTGTTAAAGAAGGAACTGCAGATGCTGGAGAATCGAGGGTACACAAAAGGCTGGAGAAACTCAGCGGGTGCAACAGCATCTAAGGAGCGAAGGAGATAGGCGACCCTTCTTCAGTTAGCCAGGGGGAGGTGACAATGAGGCTTACAAAGATAACATTTAATCAGAGGACCATCATTCCTTCTCCCTCTCATGTACTTCCACTTCCAACGCACCAATGCACACATCTCCCATGATAATGATTTACCAATTCTCACCACTCCTTGGATAAATAGGTTCCACCTAAGCTTCCTTATGGATTTGTCTTACGCTCTGCGCTGTTCATTCTCATTTTCCCGGTGTTGTTTTATACCTCTGAGTGTCACTGCGAAGCTGCAAGGGACAAAACGCTTTAACCCACTCACAATTTCACACACGTGACTGTGTGATGCTTCAAGTCCTGGCTTAACTCCCCTGAGAGAGTGAGCAGTTTTTTTTCTTAAGGTCAGCCTTGTTTTGCAGTGAAACCACTGGTGCGTAAAGGGAATTGCCAAAACCCCAGGGGTTGTCAGTATTACACGCGGCTGTTCGCGATCCAACCCAGGAGGAAATGCCGGAGTAGATCACAGAAGTCTGGTTCATCAGGTCACTGGCAAGTAAGATGTGAAGATGTTGTAAGGAAGCTACCAAGAGACGCCGATCGGTTAAGCAACTGAGCAAAGATGCGGCGAATGGAGCGTAATATGGTGATCGTGACATTGAACATTACAACAGGGAAATTAAAACACATGTGAGAGAACGCAGAGGATTGAGGTGCGGAGTGACTGGGTATCCAAGTACATGATTCAATGAAGGCTTGTGTACGTAGGGTGGCACAGCGGTAGAATTGCTACCTTACAGCGCCAGAGTCCCGGGTTCGATCCTGACTACGGGTGCTGTCTGTACGGAGTTTGTACGTTCTCCCCGTGACCTGCGTGGGTTTTCTCCGAGATCTTCGGTTTCCTCCCACACTCCACAGGCGTGCAGGTTATAGGTTAATTGGCTTGGTATAAATGTAAAATTGTCCCTAGTGTGTGTATGCGCGTGTAGGCTTGAGTTAATGTGCGGGGATCGCTGGCTGGTATGGACTCAGTGGGCCGAAGGGCCTGTTTCTGTGCTGTATCTCTAAACTAAAAGTAGACAGTTTCATATATCCGTATATAGGAGGCCATTCGGCCCATTGAGAACATGCCAGCTCTCAGAGCAATCTCATAATTCCTCCTGGGTTACACAAAAAGCTGGCGAAACTCAGCGGGTGCAGCAGCATCTAAGGAGCGAAGGAGATAGGCGACGTTTCGGGTCGAGACCCTTCTTCCTTTTTTTTTAATTAAAAAAAATTTTTTTTTTTTTCAGGGGAGTGGAGAAGTCGAGGCGGTTGATGTCCCGACGGCTGTTCTGTATAAAGAGTTCTAAAGCTGGAGGGCCACTAGGGGGGGTCCACGAGGAGGGGGTTCGTGGGAGACAGGAAAAGGGATCATCAGTGGGGGGGCGAGGACTTATTCCCGTGGAAGAATGCTGTGAGGCGGAGGCGACGGTAGAAGAGCTCCAAGTCGTGGTGGGCGCAGAATTCATAGAGGTGGGGACGGAGGGGGACAAAGGTAAGACCTCTGCTGAGGACCGACCTTTCGGTGTCGGAGAGGGGGAGGTCCGAATTGGATGGTGAACACGCGGCAAGGATGGGGGTTGTGGCCGGAGGAAGGCAGGTGAGTGGACTGAGGACGGAGCGTTGAGTGGTGGGGGGGGGGGGGGGTGGAGGGTGGTCAGGGGGTGGGGGGGTATGGGGGCTGTGGTGTGGGTGGGGAAGAGCAAGGGTTACATGGTGGGGGGGGGGGGGGGGGTGGGGAAGACCCAGCATCATTCCTCCTTCTCTACTTATTTCCATGTAACATATTCCCTCTCAAATGCTCATTAACCCCCCCCCCCTTCATTTTCTCAACATCTACATCTACATTTGGGGGGGGGGGGGGAATTCATGAGCCAATTGCAACGGTATTTCAATACAGTGCGACATTACCATATTGGACTCTTTGTAAGAAGACGAATTTCACTGTGTTAGCACTTGGCTCGTAGCAATGAAAGCATCATTGACCCATTGAACCTCGCATGCCTTTAGGATGTGGGAGGAACCCACGCAGTCACAGGGAAAACTTGCTAAATGCACACAGACACCAGCGGAGGTCAGGGTTCAACCCCAGTCACTGGAGCTGTGATGCAGAGGCACTACCTGCTTCACCGCCCGAGGTAATTAGGAACACAAACAAAATGTTGTTTCCTCCCACAAGAATTGAATGCAATAGAAAGGGGGGATGGGGGGGGTTACTCATTACCCAGATTTATTTTGTGTTGGAAGGAACTGCAGATGCTGGTTTAAACCATATAACATATAAAATTATAAAAGGACTGGACAAGCTAGATGCAGGAAAATTGTTCCCACTGTTGGGCGAGTCCACAACCAGGGGCCACTGTCTTAGAATAAAGGGGAGGCCATTTAGGACTGAGGTGAGAAAAAACGTTTTCACCCAGAGAGTTGTGAATTTGTGGAATTCCCTGCCACAGAGGGCAGTGGAGGCCAAGTCACTGGATGGATTTAAGAGAGAGTCAGATAGAGCTCTAGGAGCTAGTGGAGTCTAGGGATATGGGGAGAAGGCAGGCACGGGTTATTGATAGGGGACGATCAGCTATGATCACAATGAATGGCGGTGCTGGCTCAAAGGGCCGAATGGCCTCCTCCTGCACCTATTTTCAATGTTTCTATGTTTCTAAACCGAAGATAGACACAAAAAGCTGGAGTAACTCAGCGGGACAGGGAGCATCTCTGGAGAGTGACATTTATTTTGTATTCACTTCCATCAACATTGTTACGGATACCTGCCAACACCACAGGCACTCAGTCTGAACACAAGGTGAAGTCAGGTTTAACCCTGATGCTGACTACCTGCTTTGGACCTGGTCTTGTAACTATATCCTTCAATGAGATACACGGAACTGCAGATGCTGGAATCTTGACCTAAATCTCTCCATCTTTCTCCTAATGCCCCTGTCCCGCTTAGGCAACCGGAACGGAAACCTCTGGAGACTTTGCGCCCCACCCAAGGTTTCCGTGCGGTTCCCGGAGGTTTTTGTCAGTCTCCCTAATGGTCGAAACTGACAAAAACCTCCGGGAACCGCACGGAAACCTTGGGTCTCCAGAGGTGTCCGTTCAGGTTTCCTAAGTGGGGCAGGGGCATTACTCCTTCAAACCTATCCTCCTGACCAAATTGTTAGTCTTAACACCTCGTTCTTTGTCCATGGTCAGTTTTTTCCCTGACCCATTTCCATGCCTATTAAGTGGCTGAAGGGCACTGTACGGTCACAAACTTGTTATTAAACTCCCCTGGATAGTCTATCACCACAGTGTTTTTTCCTAAAGCGCATTAGCTCTCCGTCTTTAGCCAAGTTGGACTGTTGCTAATCCAAAAAGCATTACACTAAACAGAGAAGCTGTCTAAAAGCCAGATAGAAACTGGAGTCTAGAACCTTTAATGATTTCATTCAATAATCATTAAATGCTCACTAATGGCAGAGTTGCTGGGAATATATTTCCCGTCCGAGAGATTATAGATATTTAATGCATCTTTCCATATCCCTGTGCTGTCTGAAGAAATATATCCCTCTGCACGTTAGAAACTGAAGACCATTTCTGGTCCTCAGCAGTGTTATCATCTGGTAGCCACTCAAGCGACCGAGACACGATGGAGTTGACTCCTTTTCCAGTGACCCCCCCCCCCCCCCCCCCGTCTCAAAATCCAGTCCGTTGTTCCCACTGCATTACCGAGGAAATACTACATAGCAGGGTGTGAACTCATTTGGATAAAACACTAATTGCGTCACATACCCTCACAACAACACTATTAAAAAAAAACAGAACAGGGAGTTCTTCTCCAATATCTTGGCTAATATTTTTCCTTTTTGTTTAAAGTTGGCTGGTCCTCATCACACAAATTGGCTGCAGTGTTTGCCACATTACATCTACATGAGTCAACCGCCTCTCTTCACTAAGTTTTCTAAACGGCTGGTCTCACTCGGGGAGCGGTGGGTATGTGGATCGAGCTGCCAGAGGAGGTAGTAGAGGCAGATAGTATAATAACACTTATCTGACACTTGGACAGATACATAGATAGGGATAGTTTGGAGGGATAAGGGCAAACGCAGGCAAATGGGACTAGCAGGGCACCTTGGTCAGCATGGACGGGTTGGGCTGAAGGGCCTGTTTCCGTATGACTCCGACTTCCGTATGACGGGTAGGGCCGAAGGGCTGTATGACTCTGTGACTCAGAAAGGTGAAGCTTCATTTGGCAGTACCGCTTCAGTGACTCTGGTTCCCATCTTGACCTCTGGTGCTCTCTCTGCGGAGTTTGCAAGTCCTCCCTGTGACTGTGTGGGTTTTATGAAGTAGGGTTTGTCTAAACCCTGTACTCCAGAGATACTGCCTGACCTGCAGAGTCCATGCAAGATTGCAGCTTCTGCAGTTCCTGTGTCTTCCACTGTCTGAGAGGACAGCTGGATTTGGCCTAGGACACCTCCATATTCTGAAGGTTTTCTGTTCTTGGGAAAAACAATGAACTGCAGATACCGGTTTCCAAAATAAAAGACACAAAGTACTGGAGTAAATCAATGGTAAAGGCAGCATCTCTGGAGAACATGGGTAGGTGTTGTTTTGGGAGTGGGACCCTTCTTCAGACTGATTATATGGAAGGGGGGTGGGGGGGGGAGGAGAAGAAAGTTGGAAGAGTTTAGAGCTTAGACAAAGCCTGGCAAGCAGCAGGTTGATGCGGGTGAGGGCGTTATTTGATAGCCAGGTGGTTGGACAAAGGCCAGAGATGACAAGACAGAAGGTGTGAAACAAAAGGTTTGAAGAGCTGTGAATTGTGAATTGAGAGGAAAGGAAGCAGGTGGGAAGAAAAGGGAGGCAGGGGAGAAATAGGTGCAAGTCCAGGAGGGGCCCAGGGGAGATATGAAGATAAGGGAATGGGGAGGTTTGTAATTACTTAAAATTGGAGAATTCAGTTTATAAGCTATCCATGCGGAATATGAGGTGCTGTTCCTCCAGTTTTTAGTGGCCCGGACTCTGGCAATGGAGGAGGCCCAGGACAGAAAGGTCAGTATGTGACTGGGAAGAGGAGTTAAAATGAGATCCAGAAACCCTTGCCTTCGCGATGCTAATGCTCAGCAAAGTGGTCACCGAGTCTACGCTCGGTCTCGCTGATGTGGAGGAGGACACATCTGGAGCACCAGATGCAGTAGATGAGGTTAGAGGAGGTGCACGTGAACCTGTGTCTCACCTGGAAGATCTACTGAGTACTTCCAGCATTTGTGTTTTTTGTTTCATATTAATCAGCATCTGCAGGGTTTAAATAAAAATATTCTGGTTATCCCAGTCAGCATTTATCTCAGAATTAGTGTACTGAATGCATACAGTCTGCTCATTACCATGTTGTTCAGTGTGGGAGTTTGCTGGTCTGCAAACATCCTGCTGTAATTCTGGCTGTACGAATCTCTGCAGCTCAAAAGTATTTAATTGCCTTCAAAGTGCTCTGGGATGTCCAAAAGTCACAAAGTGCACTGAGCAATGCAACTTTGCTTTTACAAATTTACACTAATTTTATAAAAGTTCGATTTTCAAAAGTGCCAGAGCACTCTTAATACTTTCATGGAACTTATTACTGTCAGGGTCAGATTTAATGTTCACCCTGGCTAAACTGGCAATTAGGAGTCTTTCTTATTGATGTGGGCCTGTTGTTGATGAAGGTCTTGCAGGATTGAAGTCTTAGAAACAGAAAATAGGTGGAGTAGGCCATTCGGCCCTTTGGGCCAGCACCGCCATTCGATATGATCATGGCTGATCATCCAAAATCAGTACCCCGTTCCTGCTTTTCCCCCCATATCCCTTGATTCCGTTAGCCCTACGAGCTAAATTTAACTCTCTCTTCAAAACATCAAGTGAATTGGCCTAGGGTACACAAAATGCTGGAGAAACTCAGCGGGTGCAGCAGCATCTATGGAGCGAAGGAGATAGGCGACGTTTCGGGCCGAAACCCTTCTGAATTGGCCTTAACTGCCTTCTGTGGCAGAGAATTCCACAGATTCACTACTCTCTGGGTGGAAAGGATTTTCCTCATCTCAGTCCTAAATGGCCTGCCTACCCCTTATTCTTAAACTGTGACCCCTGGTTCTGGATTCCTCTAACATGTGGAACATTTTTCCTGCATCTAGCCTGTCCAATCCCTTAAGAATGTTATATGTTTCCATAAGATCCCCGCTCATCCTTCTAAATTCCAGTGAATACAAGACCATTCAACCCATTCTTTCATCATATGTCATTCCCCCCCATCCCGAGAATTAACCCAGTGAACCTACGATGCATTCCCTCAATAGCAATAATGTCCTTACTCAAATTAGGAGACCAAAACTGCACACAATACTCCAGGTGTAGTCTGACCAGGGCCCTGTACAACTGCAGTAGGACCTCTTTGCTCCTAAACTCAAATCCTGTATCAACTTTGTATCAAAATTCAGAAGACTTTCTCTTGGAACACACAGAGTTAGCATTTCCATAGTGCCTTTCATATTCTGTAATCCAAATTACAACCAACAGTCTACTCCTGCATTGAGGTCAGTGTTAATAATATGAAAGACATCGGACAATTTGTAACTAGACTGTGATAACTGGTTTCACTGCTGCTCCTTGGAGGATAATTATCAGCCAGGACAACAGTGAACAGAGCCTGGCTTTCTCTTTTCAGAACTGTGCCATGGGAATTTTTATGATGTATAAGAAAACAGAAATGGACAGAAGGAACTGCAGATGCTGGAATCTTGAGCAAAACACAAAGTGCTGGAGGAACATTGCCGGTCACCGAGTTCCGTCAGCACAGAGAACAGATTGGGGTTGGATTTAACAAAAACAAAAAAGTAATGTGCTGGAGGACACAAAATGCTGGAGTAACTCAGTGGGACAGGCAGCATCTCTGGAGAGAAGGAATGCGTGACGTTTCGGGTCGAGACCCTTCTTCAGACTGATGTGAGGGGAGGGGGCAGGACAGAGATAGAATGTAGTCGGAGACAGTAAGTGGTGGGAGAACTGGGAAGGTGGAGGGGATATGGGGAGAGAGAGGGAAAGCGTGCAGGAGGAACTCAGCGGGCCAGGCAGCATCTGTGGAAGGGACAAGCAGACCTGCATAGATGTTGCCTGACCCACTGAGTTCCTCCAGCACCTTGCTTCTTGCTCAAGATTCCTGCATCTGCAGTCTCATGCGTCTCCGTGGTTTAACACACCGTCGGAATGACTGAATCACTAACAGTGCAGCACTCACTCTAAACCTCGCTGAGATGTAGGCCTGGATCATCGCAAGTGGCTCCATTGGACAAACTTCTGCCCCAGGGGCACACAGACTATCGAATATCATACCTCTCCCCTGACTCGGTGTCTGGAGGAGGGTTTCACCTAACGTCACCTATTCCTTTTCTCCGGAGATGCTGCCTGGCCCGCTGAGTTACTCCAGCATTTTGTGTACCCATGATCTATAGGATCCCTGGCATCGAGACAATGAGGTGGAATCAAAAGGTTTCGGTCAGGGAGAGGAAAAGGGACTGGTAGATAAATTATTAATAAGTAAATTATCTGCTAAGATAATGAATGCTTGCCGCTGGATCTGTCCATAATTCTTCCCAAGAACTTCAGTGAAGATCAGTGCATGGATCAGCAGCTTGTCCTGCAGCGCCCATTTGGATTTCATCGATTAATTTACTGGAGATGGACACAAAAAGCTGGAGTAACTCAGCGGGACAGACAGTATCTCTGGAGAAAAGGAATGGGTGACGTTTCGGGTCGAGACCCTTCTCTGTGAAACGTCACCTATCCATGTTCTCCACAGATCCTGCCCGTCCCGCTGAGTTACTCCAGCTATTTGTGTCTATCTTTGGGTTAAACCAACATCTGCAGTTCCCACCTACACAATTAATGTATTGGGCTGCAGGCCCTACGATCAGTGGCAATAAAGAAAGAAGCACTTTCTTATCTGCCTTGTTGCCAACATGCATATTCACAGAACCTGGCAGCAAATTAAATCACTGTGGCCTCTGAGTTAGGAGTTAAGAGCTCATATCACACTGTTGCCTCACTGTTTTTGCTCAATGCGCATGACCATATCTATTCATTTACATCAGAAGTCCTTTGCGTGTTGGATTTGCATGTAAGAAGCAAGGTAGCATGTTATTGATGACTGTTCTTGCCACAGGGATTCTCAAATCCACTGGTTAAAGTCAGTTTACCAACACGAGTTACTGGCTGGGTCACGTCTACCACCAACTGTTAACTGTTTTGCTTGTGCAATCCACTCACGTCTTCTAAAAGCCTGTCCGTGGAATGGAATCACCCGTATCTCATCTCATCGATCATCTCCCCTGCAACTTTCAAGTGCGGAGATTCCTGGTCTGAAGAAAGGTCTCGACCCGAAACGTCGCCTATCTCCTTCGCTCCTTAGATGCTGCTGCACCCGCTGAGTTTCTCCAGCCTTTTGTGTACCCTGGACTCACAGATTGGTTTCTGAGCCCAGGACTGCACGAGTGCTGAAGAGAGACACAAAATGCTGGAGTAACTCAGCGGGGTCGGGCAGCATCTCTGGAGAGAATGAATGGGTGACGTTTCGGGTCAAGCCCCTTCTTCAAATACTCTTGCACTCTTTTCAATTTAAAGAGATTAGTCATGTTTACCATCTCCCTTGCGATCGAGTGGTTAAATCCAAACTGTCCAGTTATTGGGTGCAGGTTAACCAAAAAGCAGAAGTAACGCACTATCCCTACAACGCGAGTTGGGTTTAGCAGTGTGAATGACCGAAATGTCACCCATTCCTGCTCTCCAGAGGTGGTGCCTGTCCCGCTGAGTTGCTACAGCAATTTGTGTCTATCTTCGGTTTTAACCAACATCTGCAGTTCCTTCCTACACTGAAAGAGTGCTATGTTTGCTGTCCTTGAGGAGAGCAACAATTAGGCTCAAGGCTGCCTGATTATCAAAGGCTCAGGGCCGTGCTGCATTGGGTGACGCAGCAAGAGGTCCTTCAACTAACCTAAGGAACATAGGACAGTACAACACAGGAACAGGCCCACAATGTCTGTGCCGAACATTAAGCCAAGATAAAGTAATCCTCTCTGCTTCTATTCATTGCATGTCCAGGTGCCTATCTAAAACCCTCTCCAATACCACTCTTATGATGGTGATGATGATGATAAATACTTTATTGATCCCTCAGGGAAATTCAGATGTCCAGTAGCCAACACAGTCAGAACGAAAGCAGACAAAAAAAACACATAAAATAAAATATGGACAATACATGAAAGCAATAAATACTTAAAAAGAACCCAATAAATAACTATTAAAAATGCAAAGATCCCCATGCAGCTTAACGGTCAGTATTATAAAATCTAATGGCTGCAGGGGTGAAGTATCTCCTGAACCACTCCGTTCTACAGCGCAGGGAGACAAGATGGTTGCTGTTCCGTCTGCACCTTTGACCCTCCAGAGTTTCATGGGGGGGGTGCCCGGAGCTGTTGACGATGACCCGCACCTTGCTCCTCATACACCTGTCAAGCACATCCGCCACAGAGTCCACTCTCCCCTCCAGCATTGAGCTAGCTAGCTCTTTTCACCAGCTTATCAGCCTTTTGTCAGCCTCCATCACCACCGTGTTCCAGGTACTCGCCACTCTCCTTATCAAAACTTCCTCTGCAAAGTTCCCTTAAACTTTCTCCCTCTTCCCTCAATCCTTGACATTTCCACTCTGAGAAAAAGGTTCTGTCGAAGGTCTCGACCCGAAACGTCACCCATTCCTTCCCTCCAGAGATGCTGTCTGGCCCGCTGAGTTACTCCAGTTTTTTGTGTCTATCTTCAGATTAAACCAGCATCTGCAGTTCCTTTTTGCACATTCTGACTATCTACGTTTTCTATCTACGTTTTATATTTCTGAACTCTCTTTCAACCTCCTACGCTCCAGAAAAAACAATCCAAGTTTGTCCCACATCTCCGAATAGCTGTTAGCTTTATTAGTTATTACATTCTTTGTTACGTTACCAAATTCACCTGGGTTTGGAACTGTTATTAATTTGTATAATCATAGCCTTGCAATTGCGTCAGTTCTTCATTAGGTGGTGTTACAGAGCAACAGAATATAGTGCACGAGGCACAAGGATCTGTGAATCTCACAAAGTGCTGGAGTTACTCAGTGGGTCAGGCAGCCCCTCTGGAGGGCATTTTGGGGAAAGAGACATTCCTTCTGTCCATTTCTGTTTTCTTATAAATTTGATGGAAAGAGACATTTTGGGTCAGAACCCTTCTTCAGAAGATGATACAAAATAGGAGTGGCGCAGCAGTCGAGTTGCTACCTTACAGCACCCGGTTGCAATCCCGACTACGGATGCTGTTTGTGTGGAGTTTGTACGTTCTCCCTGTGACCGCGTGGGTTTTCTCCGGGTGCTTCGGCTTCCTCTCGCACTCACATTTGTAGGTTAATTGGGTTCTGTAAAATTGAAAACTGTCTCTAGCGTGTAGGATAGTGCTAGTGCATGGGGCGATCGCTGGTGGGCGCAGACTCGGTGGACCAAAAGGACAGTTTACGCACTGTATCTTAAAACTAAACAACAAAAAAAATGTAAGTCTACCCTGGCATCTGCTTTCTGGCGGATCCTTGTTTCAACTGTACTGGAGTTATTGACCAGTCACAGCAAAAAATCACTTCCCCTGAGCTAACAGCACACCCAACACAGGATGGGAAAGCAAGAAGGGGCTCGGCCCGAAACGTTGAATTCCTTCCATCCAGAGATGCTGCCTGCCCTGCTGAGCTACTCCAGCATTTTGTGTCTGTCTTGGGAGAGCACCCAGTGGTTGAGAGCTCTGGAAGACTCAAATCAATAGCGACACATTGCTGGTGAGTCTGCATGTCTTGGCTCACATTGTTCACAAACTGCAAACCAATGTGCATTTCCTCAAGGAAATCAATTTAATTTGCATCGGTCTTTGCAATATACCATATATTATGAGTTTTCTTAATTACTTGCTGTACCCGCTTTATAACCCTGCACTAGAACTGTTAGATCTCTTTGTACCTCTGAGGTATCCAGTCTTTCACCATTCGCAAAACGTGCTTCTGTTTGCTACCAAAATGGGCAATTTCACACGTTCCACTTTAAGGGCCTGTCCCACTTGAGCGTCATTTGCGCGTCACGCCGTTGGCGTGCGAAGAATTTGTACATCACAAAATGCTGGGGCTCCGCTCGCGACTGCCGTCACTGCCTCGGTCACCACGCACCATGCGCGCATCACGTGTGCGGCACGACGTATATAATGACGCATAAATGACGCCCAAGTGGAGTAGGCCCTTTAATCTCCATTTGCCTGTTCTTTGGCCACTCAACTAATGTTCCTTTAATTGTTCTTTGTCTTCCTTATGGGCCTGTCCCACTTGGCGATTTTTTAGGCAACTGCCGGCGACTGTCATAGTCGAAGCAGGTCACCGAAAAGCCGGCGACAACCCACGACAGCACCTACGTCAAGCTACGCTCATTGGTGTCAAACCCACTGTCGCCAAAAGATTTTCAACATGTTGAAAATATAGCGGTGACCAGAAAAACGCTACAACTTTTTGCGCGACTGAGGAGAATGCTCTCGGCGACCACTGGTGAACATGTGGCGACAAACTAGTCGCCTGTAGTTCCCTAAAAAAGTCACCCAAGTGGGGCAGGCCCATCATCACAACTTGCTCTCCTACCTACATTTGTGTTGTCAACAAATTTAGCAAACATATATCTGGGGTCTCCCCATTCTGTCACAAAAATAAATGCATGACCTGATCGCTGTGGTATTTCACTTGCTATCTCTTGCCAACCAGAAAAAGATTCATTTGTGGCGACACTGTTTCCGGATAACCAGCCAATCTTCTATCTTCTAACTAGGACTTCTAACTCCATCCACTAGGACTTGTTCTGGGCCCAGCATGTAGGTGTAATCATGAAGGAGGTGTGTCAGCACCTCTTCATTCTCAGAAATTTAAAGAGATTTGCCATGTCACCAAACTTCTGCAGAAGTACCGTGGGAAGTGTCCGCACTAGTCGTATCGCGGCCTGGGACGGCAATTCCAATGCACAGAGGCTGCAGAGTTGTGGACTCGCCCCGTTCCAACCTTCCCACCGTCGAAAGCATCTACACGAGGGGCTGCCTCAAGACGGCGGCATCGCTCATACAGAATTCCCACCATTCGGGCCGTTCCTCTCCTCACTGCCACCATCGCGCAGGACGTACAGAAGCCTGAATTCCCACACCGCCAGGTTCAAGAGCAGCTCCTTTTATCTAACCATCAAGTTTTTGAACTGACCTGTGCAACCCGAAGCAAAACACAGAGTGCTGGAGTAACTCAGTGGGTCAGGCAGCGTCTGGGGAGAACATGGATAGGTGACGTTTCACAGAGTGCTGGAGTAACTCAGTGGGTCAGGCAGCATCTGTGGAGAACATGGATAGGTGACGTTTCACAGAGTGCTGGAGTAACTCAGCGGGTCAGGCAGCATCAGGTAGGGAATTGAAGAATACAGTTGAACAGAGGGATCTGGGAATAACCGTGCATAGTTCCTTGAAGGTAGAATCTCATATAGATAGGGTGGTAAAGAAAGCTTTTGGTATGCTAGCCTTTATAAATCAGAGCATTGAGTATAGAAGCTGGGATGTAATGTTAAAATTGTACAAGACGTTGGTGAGACCAAATCTGGAGTATGGTGTACAATTTTGGTCGCCCAATTATAGGAAGGATGTCAACAAAATAGAGAGGGTACAGAGGAGATTTACTAGAATGTTGCCTGGGTTTCAACAGCTAAGTTACAGAGATAGGTTGAATAAGTTAGGTCTTTATTCTCTGGAGCGCAGAAGGTTAAGGGGTGACTTGATAGAGGTCTTTAAAATGATGAGAGGGATAGACAGAGTTAATGTGGACAAGCTTTTCCCTTTGAGAATAGGGAAGATTCAAACAAGAGGACATGACTTTAGAATTAAGGGACAGAGGTTTAGGGGTAACATGAGGGGGAACTTCTTTACTCAGAGAGTGGTAGCGGTGTGGAATGAGCTTCCAGTGGAAGTGGTGGCGGCAGGTTCGTTGGTATCATTTAAAAATAAATTGGATAGGCATATGGATGAGAAGGGTAAGGAGGGTTATGGTATGAGTGCAGGCAGGTGGGACTAAGGGAAAAAAGTTGTTCGGCACGGACTTGAAGGGCCGAGATGGCCTGTTTCCGTGCTGTAATTGTTATATGGTTATATGGTTATCTGTGGAGAACATGGATAGGTGACGTTTCACAGAGTGCTGGAGTAACTCAGCGGGTCAGGCAGCATCTGTGGAGAACATGGATAGGTGACGTTTCACAGAGTGCTGGAGTAACTCAGTGGGTCAGGCAGCGTCTGCGGAGGGAATGTGGATTAATTTCTTCCACAGATGCTGCCGGATCCGCCGAGATTTTCCAGCACTTTGTGTTTTGCTCACAGTGCCAGCATCCGCAGTTCCTTGTGTCTCCATTTTACTGCACAACCCTAACCCTATCTCAGCAGTCGAGCATTATGGACCACCTTCACACCACCATGGACTTGTTTTCTAATTGTGTTTGCACTTCTGAATGTCTTTGTTTTCTTTTCACTACCTTGTAGAATTTATAGATAATGTATGTTTTGCCTGCTGGTTTTCACTGCCTGTGATGCTGCTGCAAGCAAGATGTTCATTGTATCTACACCTCACTGTCCCCAGACTGATTCCTGGGATGTCAGGACTGTCTTATGAACAAAGACTGCATAGACTCGGTTTATGCAAAGACTGCATAGACTCTCTAGAATTTAGGAGATTGAGAGGGGATCTTATAGAAACTTACAAAATTCTTAAGGGGTTGGACAGGCTAGATGCAGGAAGATTGTTCCCGATGTTGGGGAGGTCCAGGACAAGGGGTCACAGCTTAAGGATAAGGGGGAAATCCTTTAGGACCGAGATGAGAAGGACTTTTTTCACACAGAGAGTGGTGGGTCTCTGGGACTCTCTGCCACAGAGGGTAGTTGAGACCAGTTCATTGGCTATATTTAAGAGGGAGTTAGATGTGGCCCTTGTGGCTAAGGGGATCAGAGGGTATGGAGAGAAGGCAGGTACGGGATACTGAGTTGGATGATCAGCCATGATCATATTGAATGGCGGTGCTGGCTCGAAGGGCCGAATGGCCTACTCCTGCACCTAATTTCTATGTTTCTATGTTTCTATATAATGATAAACTTGACTTGCCCTATTCTGTATTATTTCAATGTCTCTTTAGATGCGGTGACCCGACATGTTCACTTTATACTGGTTGACATTGCCACGTATCTGAAACGATGATGTGTTGAGTGGCATTATTCGTAAACTAAAACCAACAATAAAAATAGCACCATGGCGCTTTTCATAATATGTTAAACATGCTGGGTCCCCACAGTTCATTATCAGCTATGTAGAAAATTCACAGCGCTCAGGAAGACCGACTCCTGGTACGCGGTCTATAGTGTAGGGAGGAACTGCAGATGCTGGTTTACACCGCAGATAGACACAAAAAGCTGGAGTAACTCAGCGGGTCAGGCAGCATCTCTGGAGAATGGGAAAAAGGAATAGATGACATTTTGGATCAGAATCCTCCCTCAGACTGTTTTCTGTAGTTAGTCTGAAGTAGGGTCCCGACCCG
The DNA here is from genome assembly GCA_963514005.1 of Raja brachyura. The sequence continues at coordinate 18,684,635 of OY740818.1, forward strand.
AAACGTCACCTATTCATTTTCTCCAGGGATGCTGCCTGTCCCGCTGAGTTACTCCAGCATTTTTTTTGTCTATAAGTGGTCTATAGTTATGGAATCACAGCCTGGGTAAACCAGCATTGATAAAGCCTAGGTAGACACAAAATGCTGGAGTAACTCAGCGGGTGAGGCAGCATCTCTGGAGAGAAGGAATGGGTGACGTTTCGGGTCGAGACCCTTCTTCAGACTGATGTCAGGGCAGGACAGCTATAGAATGGAGTCGGAGACAGTAACACTAGTGGGAGAACTGGGAAGGGGGAGTGGATGGGATGGAGAGAGAAAGCAAGAGCTATCTGAAGTTAGAGAAGTCAATGTTCATACCGGCGGGGTGTAAACTACCCTAGCCAAATATGAGGTGCTGTTCCTCCAATTTGCGCTGGGCCTCCCTCTGACAATGAAGGAGGCCCAGGGCAGAAAGGTCTCATTGGGAATGGGAGGGAGAGTTGAAGAGCTGAGCCACCAGGAGATCAGGTAGGTTAAGACGGACTGAGCGGAGGTGTTCAACGTAACGATCGGGGAGCGTGCGCTTGGTCTCGCCGACGTAGAGAAGTTGACACCTGGAGCAGCGGATATTGTAGATGAGGTTGGAGGAGGTGCAAGTGTACCTCTGCCTCACCTGGACTGTTTGGGTTCTTGGATGGAGCCTTAGAGTGTTGTTAACATTGATAAAAACCCTGTTCCCCCAGCCTGTCTGCGTCAGTCTGCATCTCTGCAACAAATTCAATGCATGCTTCAGCTGCTCTGTCTCTGAGCTGCCCTCAATGTTCCCAGGGGCTCCACCACTCTGGCATCATCTCCCATCTCTGGCAGCTCAGCTGATGTATTTCACACATGCTTACAGCTGACGGCTGACAGCTGAGGACAAGCTGCACCAACACCAGGCTACATGACACGGCCCAGTAGCCAGCTGACACCACTGATTCACCTCACACCGCCAACTGTTTGTTCTCCGTTAATCTCTGTTGAGCCAAGAAGCAGCCTACTGACTGACAGAGGAAGGACACAGTGGCCTGCCCTGTCCGTGCTCAAGGTTATTCTTCAGTCTCTGCCATTCTCTCCACTCCCCTCTCAGACTGAACCCCCTTGATTCTTGGAAACAATATCCAATAGGTGCAGGAGTAGGCCATTCGACCCTTCGAGCCAGCACCGCCATCCACAATCAGTACCCCGTTCTTGCCTTCTCCCCATATGATTAATACACAAAAACCTGGAGTAACTCAGCGGGTCAGGCAGCATCCGTGGAGATAAGGTCGAGACCCGAAACATCACCCATTCCTTTTCTCCAGAGATGCTGCCCCACCCGCTGAGTTACTCCAGCTTTTTGAGTCTAACATCGGTGTAAACCAGCACCTGCAATTCCTGCCTCCACAACCTTTAATCAATGCCGGCCCACACAAGGATAAAGCACCAACCTCCAGCCTCTTTCACAAACTATGTTCCAGCTTTTTTGGGTGGCAGAGTGGCACAACGGTAGAGTTGCTGCCTTACAGCACCAGAGTCACGGGTTCGATCCTGACTACAGGTGCTGTCTGTATGGACTTTATACATTCTCCCTGTGACCATGTGGGTTTCCTCCAGGTGCTCCGGTTTCCTCCCACACTCCAAAGACGTGCATGTTTGTAACTGGCTTCTGTAAATTGATTTTTAGTGTGTAGGATAGAAATAGAGTACCGGTGAGGTGGGCTGAAGGGCCTGTATCTGAGCTGTATCCCTTAACGAAACTAAGCTTGGAAATGCTCATGCTTCCCTCATTTGTCTTATCTTTTGTTCCTTCCATTTGCGGTATTAATGATCCAACCTGACTGAATCAGATTGCCTGGTAGCGGCTGTTTGTGGCAGCTGGTAAACACTGGAACCTTTCCACCAAAATGATGCTGGAACCACTCATGCCACAGATTTGCATCTGCCAATTTGAACTGACCACATAAAAAAGCTGGGCTAGGCAGAAATGCTGGAGAAACTCAGCGGGCGAGGCAGCATCTATGGAGCAGAGGAATAGGTGACATTTCGGGTCGAGACGTTTAAACTTTTTAAATCTTTTCCCTGTACGGAGGACCTGACCTTTTCTCTGTCGGGTATCCCTTGTCGTTGGGGGTCTAGCAGCAAGGAGCGCCCTCCAGCGGGAACGATCTGGGGCTCCAGTCGCGGAGCTGCGGACTTACTTACCATGGTGGGGCTGGCCGGCTATGGAGCGTGGAGAGCTGTGGCGGCAGCGCTCTGCTGCTGCGGCCCGACCACGGAGATTCGGAGGCCCCAGCCGCGGGTCCGGTGGACGGTGACACCGGGAGGTCGCGGGTCCCTGGTGGGAGACCGCCTTTTTGGAGCTCCCGCGGCGGCAACTTCTCCCGCCCGAGTTGCGGGGTTGAAAATGACCTGGAGCGGGGCCTTACATCGCCCAGCGCAGCCTTAATGGCCGCGGGACTTGCTAGCGCCCGCCGGGGGCTCCAACATCAAAACCCGGAGCGCGGCCTTGCATCGCCCCGCGCGGCCTGAATGGCCGCGGGACTTACTTACCATCGCCCGCCGGGGGCTTTGACTTTGACATCGGGAGGAGAACGGGGAGAGCAGGGGAGAGATAAGACTTTGCCTTCCATCACAGTGAGGAGGAGATTCACTCTGATGGATGTTTGTGTCAATTGTGTTGTATCTTGGTTCTTTTTCTTGTTTGTATGACTGCAGAAACCAAATTTTGTTTGAACCTCAATGGGGTTGAAATGACAACAAATAAATTGTATCAATAAACTAGTACCTCACGACACTCCATCCCCAGAAAGGTAAAGGGTTAAAGATTTACATTTTTGTAGCACCTATTCCAGCCCTTGCTGGAGTACTTTCCAGTCAATGACGTACTTTCAAAGTGCAGTCACTGTAATAATGCAAGAATAACATGCATTTTGCACAACAAGTTGCTGCAAAGAGCATTGTGTTAATGATGATCAGACAATCTGTTTGTTAGTAACGATGAGCGAGGCTTGTTTATTGAAGATAATCTTACTGTTGCTTGAAATTGGGCCTTGAAATCAGAGTGAGGTGGAGGAGAAGAGTAAGATCACCATAGGGTGGGACGGCGTTAAAATTGCTGTCTTACTGCACCGGAGCCCCGGGTTCAATCCTGACTACGGGTGCTGTCCGTACGGAGTTTATACCTTCTCCCCATGACCGCGTGGGTTTTCTCCGGGGTCTTTGGTTTCCTCCCACACTCCGCAGACGTACAGGTTTGTAGGTTAAATGGCTTGCTATACAGCAAGTGTCAAATGTCCCCAGTGTGTGTAGGATAGAGGTAATCTGTGGGGATCGCTGGTCGGTGCGGGTTCAGTGGGTCAAAGGGCTTCTTTCCGCACTTTAGCTCTAAAACTAAAAAACATTTTCCAAGAGATAGCACTTCCAACAGTGTCTCCCTCTCACAGACTAACAGCCCATATATAAATATAAACATATACCTAGATTTTTGGTGAGGGACTGGATCTCACATCCTCTGAGGTGAGTTTGGTACCTACTGACCCCAGGCTAGCAATGACCTTTACTTCACTATCACTTTGGTATTAACTGAGATCTGAATTGCAAGCAGAAGGCTCAAGTTTTTCTGGAAAAAAAAAGCTAACTCATTTCATTTAGAAAGCTCACAGATATAAAGGAGGGAGGGAAATATAAAGGGAAATAAAAGGAGAGGGAATTAAATGGGACGAGAGAGAAAATGAGACAAAGTGCGTGTCCACGGATGGAATTGAGACAGAGTTACAGAAACACTAAATCATCTAATGAAGCAACTCAGTTTAAAACTCCCAGCCTCACAAAAAAGAAAAAACCTCGACGGAAAAACTCACCCTCATCGAAGGCCTGATGCTGATCCCATGTCCGGATGTAATCATCCTACACAAGAGAAGAAAACTATAATAACAGAAACAAAATCATCATCGTTTAAACAGAACGTCGGCCCTCAAGACCCCACCTGGAGCTCTGAAAGACCATTAGGTTTCAGCAATAATGAGTTATTTTTGGACTGTTGTTGTTATGTGGAGGTTTGCAGGCGGCTGTCCTGCCTATTCATGGAGTTAGTTATAAAATTAATTTTCCCCGACTGGTGCCAATAAAGCACTGACAATGACTCTTGGTCTTGTGCTGTCCCTTGAACATCCTGATATGCTGCAATTATCTGAATACCCTTCTACCCATTTCATGTTAACACTGAAACAACAGCTCAAAGATAGTGTCTGAAGAAGGGTCTCGACCCGAAACGTCGCCTATCTCCTTTGCTCCTTAGGTGCTGCTGCACCCGCTGAGTTTCTCCAGCCTTTTGTGTAGCTCAAAGATAGGTTTTGTTCAAGAAGGAGCTGCAGACACTGGAAAATCGAAGGTAGACAAAAATGTTGGAGAAACTCAGCGGGTGAGGAAGCATCTATGGAGCGAAGGAAATAGGCAACGTTTCGGGTCGAGACCCTTCTTCAGAAATAGGAATAGGCTCAGAAATAGGAGTAGGATGAAAGACTTGTGGTCTATAATTTTCTCAGCACTATTGAAAATAATCAATTGTTTCATGACTCTATAGATTGTGTCAGCGGGTACACCTCAAGTGCACAGGGATCTAATGCTGAGGATCTATAAGGCACTGGTAAGGCTGCACTTGGAACACTGTGAGCCACTTTGGGCACCATATCTGAGGAAGGACGTGCTGGCTCTGGAGAGGGTCCAGTGGAGATTTACAAGAATGATCCCAGGAATGAGTCGGTTCACCTATAATGAGCGTTTGTCGGCACTGGGCTGTACTCGCTAGAACTTAGAAGAATGAGGAGGGACCTCATTGAAACAAACAGAATAGTGAAAGGCTTGGATAGAGTGGATGTGGAGAGGATGTTTCTACTAGTGGGAGAGTCTAGGACTAGAGGAATCCAAATTAAAGGACGTTTTTTTAGGAAGAAGATGGGGAGCAATTTCTTTAGTCAGAGGGTTGTAAATCTGTGGAATTCTTTGCCAAGTCAGTGGACATTTTTAAGGTAGAGATAGATAGATTCTTGATTAGTACAGGCATCAGATGTTGTGGGGAGAAGGCTGGAGAATGGAGTTAGGAGGGAGAGATAGATCAGCCACGATTGAATGGCGGAATAGACTTGATGGGCAGAATGGTCCAATTATACTCCTATCCCTTATGACAGATCTTAGGCAGTGGTTATCAATACCTGTTCCCAACTCCCAGAGTCACTCCCATCTACAATGGCGACTCTATCTCTGCCGCTGGTTCTGAATCATGAGATAGTGTGGAGTATGGGGACTTTAGGAAGAGGAGAGGGAGCTGAGGGCTGAGATAGCAAAGGCAATGGGCATGTGGGCCAGAGAAGATTGGAGAGAACCTCTTGGGCATTCGGCACAAAACGGCTAATTAAATGGGTAGACAGGTGAAGCAGAGAACCAGTCCCAGGTGATACCAGCAACTGAAAGCCATGCTTTGTCGATATGTCCACAACACTTCATCGATGTTGCACCTGAAACCTTGTGGTGTCAATAGCAACAGGTAAATGCTTCAGCAAACTTCACCAGAGTTGAACAGCTGATTAGCCTTAAGTAAACCGATTCGCTCGGTTAAACTAACTGGCTGGGGGGGAATTGAAATGAACAGGGTCAAGCATTCATTGAGCTATTATTTGCACAGCATAATTTGAGGCTGAAGGTTAATTAACTTTTAAGTGCAATAAATATAGTCAGAGTCTATTTACAATGAGCTTCAGCGCAAGGAGAAACAAACGTGCACGACAGCCAGATAAACAGGCTCGATCAAGCTTTGTGAAGAACATCAATGATTGTGCCTGCACCGTGTGTGGATACTTGCACAGATCTTTTAGGAATAAAGTTCATTTTTGAAATTTAAAAATGATGATTGTGCTCTTAATAACTAACTAAAAGAATTTTAAGTTACAAATCACTTTGCAGCTGTTGAGAGCTATCTGGCTGTTCCTATTGTGATGTGTGAGGAAACTAAGCACCTTTACAGCAAGGACCTGCATTTATAAAAAGTATCTTTAGTTTACTTATAGTTCAGTTTACAGCGCGGAAACACCAATCCCTGCACACTAACGCTTTCCTACACATACCGGAGACAACTTACACTTATACCAAGCCAATTAGCCGACAATCCCGTGTGTCTTTGGAGTGTGGGAGGAAACCGGAGATCCCGGAGAAAAATCACACAGGTCACAGGGAGAACGTACAAACAAAGAGTAGTCAGGATCGAACCCGCGCCTTTGACGCCGTAGGCAACAACTCTACTGCTGTGCCCTTGCCATCTTTACCATCAAAGTATTCATAAAAGTAATTGAAAATCTGGGCATGAAGTTGTTTCTGCTGTTTACATCATTTGTCCAATTTTTGATAAACATTTCTCTAATTCATGGCTGGAGTCAAACAAAAATTGTCACTGCCTTCATGGTAGGGGCCAAACAGGTCTGGGGAACCGTATCGAATACGAGGTACAGGGAGTGGAGGAAGAAACTTATGAAGATGGACACAAAATGCTGGAGTAACTCAGCGGGCCAGGCAGCGTCTCTGGAGAGAAGGAATGGGTGATGTTTTGGGACAAGAATTTTTGGACTTTATTAGACATTTTTTAATTTAAATACTTTAACATAATTAAAATAATTTAATTCAAATTCTTGAAATAGTGGGTCCGTTACCCTGTTCAAATGGCAGAACCAAAAAAAGTATTTTGTATGCGAGCCGATATTGCCGCATACTATTTCCAAGCAATGGTACTTGGCAGCGTTTCATTCTTCAATATTATTGACTCTACTTCTCAGAAGCAGCGCTGCTGGAGTGCTTGCATTGTTCTTTAGTGGGGCTCCAGGTCAAGGCAACTCTCTGGAAAAGTGTGTTTATTGATCCCTGTCCTGTCTAAAGAGAACCCGCCAGGCACCGCAGAGCTGATAACTGACGCGTTTTGGTGCAGTTGCTCGGTGAACGCTTGCTGATAGAGCTATCGTCAGCAGAAACTCACAGAATAATCCCCTGAATGTGGACACACTAAGTAAGTCTTGAGACCAGATCATGACTTCCTTTTTAAATACACTTTGGTTTCAGAAAGTGGTTCACCACGGCCTTCTCCAGGGCTGCATAGATGGAAATAAATACCCTGTCCAGATCCCATGGCAATGTACAATAGACAAAAGGTGCAAGAGTAGAGGCCATTCGGCCCTTCGAGCCAGCACCGCCAGTCAATGTGATCATGGCTGATCATCCCCAATCAGTACCCCGTTCCTGCCTTCTCCCCATATCCCTTGGCTCCTCTATCTTCAAGAGCCCTATCTAGCTCTCTCTTGAAAGTATCCAGAGAACCTGCCTCCACCGCCCTCCGAGGCATAGAATTCCACAGATTCACAATTCTCTGGGAGAAAAAGTGTTTCCCCGTCTCCGTTCTAAATGGCTTACCCCTTATTCTTAAAATGTGGCCCCTGGTTCTAGACTCCACCAACATCGGGAACATGTTTCCTGCCTCTAGCATGTCCAAACCCTTAACAATCTTATATGTTTCAATGAGATCCCCTCTCACCCTTCTAAACTCCAGAGTGTACAAGCCCAGCCGCTCCATTCTGTCAGCATGTGAGAGTCCCGCCATCCCGGGAATTAACCTTGTAAACCTACGCTGCACTCCCTCAATAGCAAGAATGTCCTTCCTCAAATTAGGGGTCCAAAACTGCACACAATACTCCAGGTGTGGTCTCACTAGGGCCCTGTACAACTGCAGAAGGACATCTTTGCTCCTATACTCGACTCCTCTTGTTATAAAGGCCAACATGCCATTCGCTTTCTTCACTGCCTGCTGTACCTGCATGCTTGCTTTCATAGGATGATGAGTAAAGCTAGTTCTCAGCACCTGATGAACAAGGACCCCCTGAAATCGTTGTACTTCCCCTTTTCCCAACCTGACGCCATTTAGATAGTAATCTGCCTTCCTGTTTTTGCTACCAAAGTGGACAACCTCACATTTATCCACATTAAACTTAATCTGCCATGGAATCTGCCCACTCCCCCAACCTGTCCAAGTTACCTTGCATTCTCATAGCATCCTCCTCACAGTTCACACTGCCATCTGAATAACACAGCTATAAATGTACTGCATAACGTACCCCGGGCTGGTTGCATCGTGGCCTGGTATGGCAATTCCAAGCACAGGAAAGTAAGACAAGGCTGCAGAGAGCGGTGGGCTCAGCCCGGTCCACCACGTGCACAGCCGTCTGGTGGGAGAAGTTTGGACACAAGTTACAGCTGGAGTAACTCAGCGGGACAAGCCGCAGCTCTGGAGAGAAGCAATGAGTGACATTTGGGTCGAGGCGAAACGCCAGCCATTCCTTCTCTCCAGAGAAGCTGTCTGTCCCGCTGAGTTACTCCAGCTTTTTGTGTCCATCTTCAGTTTAAACCTGCATCTGCAGTTCCTTCCTACGCAGTAGATGTTTGGTACTGGATTCCCTGAATGGCAATTGTGGATTTTAAAACTAATATCCAATGATGAAGAGAGGATGGGTAAATGGCAGGTGCACAGATCAGATCACACACCAGCCATAACTTCAACAAAGTGGTCTCAAGGTAAATAGTCTATTCCGGTTTTCATAATCCTACATTACACCACCTGTTCTTAAGTTGGCTATCATTTTGTATTATTGATATGGCTCCTTTTTTAATCTGCATGAGATATTGCAGCTACAGTCGCTACTAGACTGCAGGCTTGTTCAATATTGGGGCTGGGAGAAGTAGCTGAGGGCATCTTTGCATTGGGTTGGCAAACCGCTCAAGAGGTCCCTGGGAGGAAGGCACCAGTGGAATGCATGAACACAGCAAGACAATGCTTAGAGTGAGTGGGGGACTGAGGTCTGCAGCGATGCGGAGACATCAGTGGTGACTGGGAATCCCACCTCTGGGGAATAGGATGCAGGAGGCAAGGAACATAAGTAGCCAGGTTGAACTTTGCCACTTCAATTGCAACAGGATAAACACACAGCCCCGCTCGGCTAATTCCCCCAGAATATAACCACCTATTGCACTATGAGGTCCTGCAAGGAGCAAGGTCAAGGAAAGAGCGTTCACGTCGTGGCCCTGTTTCCACCAATCTTTCCACCACCACGCGTAAGAAGCACAAGAAGTGCAAGACAGACACCATTGTATGCAGATGCCGAGATGTGTGTTCAGCTCTGGCTAAACAACTTCTAATCTTGTGTGTGTGGACTCGATAAGAAGAAGCTCCAGCACCAGAAATCTTTTAATCTCGGCTCCATGTTCTGCAAGTCCTTGCTTTAACCTATCAGCAACCCAAGCCTCTCTGGGAAATTCATCTCTCCAAACACCATCTAAACGTGATACGGGTTTCTGCCTCAACCGCCTGGTCAGAGGCGAGTTCCAGACTCTTATCACCTCCCAAGTGAAAGACTTCCTTATCTCCTCTCGAATCCTTCAACCAGCTACTTCAACGCTATATCCTTAGTTAATAAGGGAAGGTGTCCCACGCCAACGGGGGCCACATGAGTGGCACGGGTGGGGGACAGATTTGTGAAATTTGAGAAATGTATATAAACTGCATTGAACAAGTTGTATAGCCTCCGAAAATGTCGGATGAATTTTTCGCACAGTTCATGTATTGTGTATATTTATTACCCAAATAAAGTTTGAAATTTCAAATTTCAATTTTTTTTTTAAATCCTTAGTTTTTATGCTTCTGCGTAGGGAAATGGGTCATTTCTACTTACACTTTTGAAGTGTCGTGTATGTGCAAAGAAAACAACACAAGCATATATATCCAAGCTGGTGTGGACAGTGGTTGAAGCCTGTTTCCATGCTCTATCTCTAACCAGATATCTTCCCATTTATTATTATGTGTGTCTTTGGTTTCAATCATCTCCCCATCACATTACTCTGCAGGTCTAAGGGTTACATATGATTCACCACTTTTTTGCCCCACTTGCTATTTTCTTACAGTGCTTTCCTTTTCCTCGTCATTCACCACTGCCTAGTTTCCCTCTCGCCTGCAAATTTTGACATAATCTCCCCAATGTACAACTTCACTTTCCTGCCTATCCACAGGAACAGTTCACCCTTTGTTCATCCAGAATCTCTGTCTTAAATATAGAACATAAGGTTCAGATTTATCATTATCACATGCACCAATGCACAGTGAAAAGCTGTAAATCAGATAGTTCCACACAGAAATGCAACCAGGCCAAACGTCAGTGCAAGAGTTAGAGCGACGGGGAAGATACAGTGTGCAAAATATAAAATCTCAGCATTGGAGTGCACCAGTTCCAGAGACACTGCGGCACAAGAAACCATGGGTAATTCAGCTCACCATGTATGTGCCAACCATAGTGGCAATTTAAAGTAACCCAATCTGCCTGCTCATCATTTATGTACCTCCACTGCCTGCTGGTTCTTGTCCCTGTCTAATGCTGATATCACATCTGCTTCTAACCTGCCTGGCAGCATTTTCCAGGAACCTACCATTCTCTGTGACATGTGGGTTGTTAAGTGTCATAGAGTCACACAGCGTGGAAACAGACCCTTCGGCCCAACTTGCCCACACCGACCAACATGTCCCATCTACTCTAGTCCCACCTGCCTGCATTTGGCCCATATCCCTCCAAACCTGTCCTATCCATATACCTGTTTAAATGTTTCTTAAACATTGCGATAGTACCCGCCTCAAGTACCTCGTCCCGCAGCTCGTTCCATACACCCACTACTCTTTTTACAAAATGGTTACCCCGCAGGTTCCTATTAAATCTTGGCCTTCTCACCTGAAAGTGAATCGGCGATTATAAATTGCCCAGTGTCGGTGGGTGGTCGGAGAATCGGTAAGGGTGTGTTGATAAAACATATGAAAAGCTTCTTTAGAAACATAGAAAATAGGTACAGGAGGAGGCTATTCAGCCCTTTGAGCCAGCACCGCCATTCATTGTGATCATGGCTGATCGTCCCCAATCAATAAACCGTTCCTGCCTTCTCCCCATACCCCTTGATTCCACTTGCCCCTAGAGCTCTATCTAACTCTCTGTTAAATCCATCCAGTGATTTGGTCTCCACTGCCCAATGGCAGGGAATTCCACAAATTCAAAATCACTTAAATACTTACATTCAAATTTAGGTATGTGAAAAGGAAAACATTAGTTAAGACCAATGTGGGTCCATTGAAGACAGAAATATTATGGGGAACAAGGAAATAGCACGGGAGTTGAACAGGTACTTTGGTTCTGTCTACGCCAAGGAAGACACAAACAATCTCCTTGGTACTAGGGGACAGAGGACCTAGGGTGACAGAGGAACTGAAGGAAATTCACATTAGTCAGGAAATGGTGTTGGGTAGACTGATGGGACTGAAGGTTGATAAATCCCCAGGGCCTGATGGTCTGCATCCCAGAGTACTCAAGGAGGTGGCTCTAGAAATCGTGGATGCATTGGTGATCAATTCTCAATGTTCTATAGATACTGGATCAGTTCTTGTGGATTGGAGGGTAGCTAATGTTATCCCACTTTTTAAGAAAGGAGGGAGAGAGAAAGCAGGGAATTGTAGACCAGTTAGCCCGACATCTGTGGTGGGGAAGATGCTGGAGTCAATTATTGAAGACATAATAGCGGCGCATTTGGATAGCAGTAACAGGATCAGTCCAAGTCAGCATTGATTTACGAAGGGGAAATCTTGCGAATTTTTTGAGAGTGTAACAAGTTAAATGGATAAGGGAGAGCAAGTGGATCTAGTGTATCTGGACTTTCAGACAGCCTTTGATAAGGTCCCACACAGGAGATTTGTGGGCAAAATTAGAGCACATGGTATTGGGGGTAGGGTATTGACATGGATATAAAATTGGTTGCCAGACAGGAAACAAAGAGTAGGAATTAATGGGTCCCTTTCAGAATGGTAGATAGTGACTAGTGGGGTGCTGCAAGACTCGGTGCAGGGACCGTAGCTATTTGCCATATATATTTATGATTTAGATGAAGAAATTAAAAGTAACATTAGTAAATTTGTAGATGACACAAAGCTGGGTGGCAGTGTGAACTGCGAAGAGGATGCTCTGAATTTGCAGGGTGACTTGGATAGGTTGGGTGAGTGGGCAGATGCATAGCAGATGCAGTATTATGTGGATAAATGTGAGGTTATCCACTTTGGTGGCAAGAAAAAGGCAGATTATTATCTGAATGGTGTCAGATTAGGAAAAGGGGAAGTGCAACGAGACCTGGGTGTCCTTGTATGTCAGTCACTGAAAGTAAGCGTACAGGTACAGCAGGCAGTGAAGAAAGCTAATGGCATGTTGGCCTTCATAACTAGAGGATTTCAGTATGGGAGCAAATAGGTCCTTCTGCAGTTGTACAGGGGCCTGGTGAGACCACACCTGGAGTATTGTGTGCAGTTTTGGTCTCCCAATTTGAGGAAGGACATTCATGCTATTGAGGGAGTGCAGCGTAGGGTTAATTCCCAAGATGGCGGGACTGTCATATGATGAAGAATGGAATGACTGAGCTTGTATTCACTGGAAATTGGAAGGAAGAGAGGAGATCTTATAGAAACATATAAAAGTATGAAGGGATTGGATACGCTAGGTGCAGGAAACATGTTCCGGATGTTAGTGAAGTCCAGAACCCGGGGCCACAGTTTAAGAATAGGGAGTAGGCCATTTATAACTGAGATGAGGAAAAACCTTTTCACCCAGAGAGTTGTGAATTTGTGGAATTCTCTGCCTCAGAAGGCAGATTCACTGGATACATTCAAAAGAGTTAGATAGAGCTCTTAGTGCTAGCGGAGTCAGGGGATATGGGGAGAAGGCAGGAACGGGTTACTGATTATAGATGATCAGCCATGATCACATTGAATGGCGGTGCTGGCTCGAAGGGCCGAATGGTCTACTCCTGCAGCTGTTTTCCATGTAACTGTGAAAAAGGATAGATGACAGGAAAAAGGTAGTGGAATAGAAGTTCTCTGCGACTTGATGACCTGCTTCTATGAAAATATTAACTATGCATTCGAAACATTCTTTCAAATGTCTCCATTTTGATTTAAAATCTAAATCAGGTTCTATTTCTCCCGTCCACTACATTATATTTAGTATTTCTAATGGAACAAATAAGCAAAATAATAGGTAATCGAAATAAATAACAGATAATCTAAATAAAACAGGTCCTATAGCTCTACGTTAAATGAACCAGCAAGATACCAGGCGGTCACTCACGGTGGCGCAGCGGTAGAGTTGCTGCCTTACAGCGAATGCAGCACTGGACACCCCGGTTCGATCCCGACCTCGGGTGCTGCTTGTACGGAGTTTTGTACGTTCTCCCCGTGACCTGCGTGGGTTTTCTCCGAGATCGTCGGTTTCCTCCCACACTCCAAAGACGTACAGGTTTGTAGTTTAATTGGCTTGGTAAATGTAAAAATTGACCCTAGTGGATAGCGTCAATGTGCGGGGATCGCTGGTCAATGCTGACCCAGTGGGCCGAAGGGCCTGTTTCCGTGCTGTATCTCTAAACTAAACACCGGGGTATCTATAATAAACATCGGTGAGTCAATGCTAACCACAAGTTCAACTATGTAGCAAAATAAAACTAGTACTAACCTCCACTTCCTGATGAGCAACCCGAGATGGGGAGAGAGCACGGGAAAGAAAAATGGAAAAAAATACAATTAGTATGTTAGCGTGAAATAAATTGACACTAAACCAAACACCGTATCAGTAATCCATTCAATGTAAACCAGGAGCCCAATCTCATCGGAAATTATCCCTTTAAAGCACGAAGCCCACACTTGTGCCACTTGAGAATGACGTGCCCATGAGAGTGGAGGACCAAACTGCGGCCTGACCTTCAACAGGTCAAGGTCTAGGCTTGGCTCTGCAGCAAGTGATGCTCCCAGCACGCACACACACACGACCACAGGCCGACGTTAAACAACACCCTTTTGCCGAGGAGGTGCCTGGACCGCATGAGAGGAGGCCATCCACTCCTCTGTCACCTCACAGCTCTAGTGATCCCGGTTCAATCCTGACCTCCGCTGCTGTCCGTACAGAATTGGTTAAGTTCTCCCCGTGACAGCACGGGCTTCCCTTGGGTGTTCCAGACTCCCACTTCTCACATACGTGCAGGTTGGTGGATTAACCGGCTGAAGTGCGTGGTAGTCTGGAGGGAGTTCATGGGATGTCGGAGAGAATGAAACTATGATTTGCATGAAGGGGTGCTGGCAGGCTGGTATGGATTAGATGGGGGGAATGGCCTGTCTCCCTGACTGTGTATGACTAGAACAAGGAGCCTTGGGCAGATGAGCAGTTCTCTCGCCTTCAGTCAGGAGCCCGGTGGTGGCAAGTTCAGGCCCCGCAGAAGCTGGCCAGGCTAGGTTTAATAGACGGGGAAACGGAACAAAATAAGGTAAAGTTTCAACGAGACAATAACGATTTCATCGGTCTGCATGTGGTAAAAAAAAATAACAATGTCATCCATATAAAAAAGCCACGTAGTTTGCTGTCCTGGGGAATTATATTTAAAAAAACTATTCAATTCCATTCTTGTGAATCAGACTAAATGCCATCATCATGCTTGTTACCAGGGCCTTGATCAGATTATGAATCAGGAGGCCATTCAGTCCCTCAGCCCTACTACTAACCCTTCTCCACCATTAAATACTATCCCGACTCGTTCGCCTGGCAAAAACCTGCCTACTCACTCTTCAGTGCCCCAGCATTCCCCAGAAACCTTTTGGGGAGAGATTCCACCTCTTCCTGGCTTCAATCCGAAGTAGCTTAGATCTAATATTGCGATGGTTCTTCAAGTTAGTTTAGTTTACTATTATCGCAAGTACTGAGGTACAGTGAAAAGCTTTTTTCTTTTTTTAAATTGCGTGCTATCCAGTCAGTGAGTAGGCCATTCTGCCCCTCATACCTATCCCGTATGACTCCCCCTAATCAGGACTTGATAATCTTGACAATTATAGTCTGACAATTCCTTGTGCATCTACAGGTTCCCTGGGTCCACAAACCCCCCGCATTAGAGAACAACCTTCCTCCTTTCACACTCGAGGTGCCCAGTCCATTAAAAAAAAATGCATCACCTTCCATAACAGAAGGCTGGAGTGTTCCTGCCTGATGTGGGTTGATGTCACTGGCTCAGTGCATCGGCAGGGAGCCACAAGAAATAGACTTCAGAAATTAATCTTTGATGAAGAAGCCAGGTCTCATTCTGTTTTAAACTAGAGCTGCTTTCACCTTGAGCTGGGAACCGTACAATCAGGCAGCGCGTTCCTCTTGAGCATAACCAAGGTCAAGCAGATCTTAAATTATTAAAATAGAAACGCTCACGAAATCGCCAATAAACTGACCATTAAAGTAATGGTTGAACAGCAGCCTCCAACCACAAAAAGAGCGATGGTTATTTCATTTATGTCTTGTCGGTCTGATAATTGCCATTGTCCATATTTGGACTCTCACAGGAGTTTAATTCGTGGTGATAAAAGGAACTGCAGAGGCTGAAATCTTGAGCAAAACACAAAGTGTTGGAGGAACTCAGTGGTCAGGCTGCATCTGCGGAGGGAATGGACAGGCGACGTTTCGGGACGGGACACTTCTTCAGATTGATTGACTGACTGACTAGAATCTTGACCACCAGTCTGAAGCAGATCCCTCAAGCTGAACATCGCCTATTCATTCCCTCCACAGGCGCTGCCTGATCCACTGAGTTTCCCCACCTCGTTGTGTAGAGCTTAATTTCTTCTCACTTCTTGAGGGTCACCATTGCTTGGACAATCCACAAAAAGTAGCCTAACTGACCACTCCCCTGCTTCTAGATTCTAGGTTTCTAGCTGTGGCCAGAATGGCTGCAGTGACGCCCAAAGCTGAAGGCATTGCACCTTACAATGACTCATTAGATGCAGTGTGCATTGAGATATTGAGTAATGTGTGCCTCTGACATTTAACATTGGTCATTCGACTTAGAACTGTCAAGAGGTGGAATAATGTCCTTCTGTTTAATTTCTCAAGGGAATGAGCATCAAGTATCTTCTTCTGTCTTAAAAAAATGATTCTCCCTTAAATTACTAGGGTCGTTCAGATTCAGATTCAGATTCAGAAAACTTTATTGTCTGTCGTAACAGAAAATCTTCTTTGACGTGGCTCAACATACAACAGGACATTATACAACAGTCACAATACAACACAGCCTTCTGCGGGCACACTCAGTGTGTATAGGTCTTAAAAACAAGTATAAAGATTAGAAACTGTAAAAATAGACAAGATAAAAGTTAAAAGTTGTGGATACGTGTAAAGTGCGTCAGGGTTAATTTGTCCATTGATCATGTATTATTTAAACTATTTATGGCAATGGGTATGAACGAGTTTTTGTGGATGTTTTTCTTGGATAGGGGGACTTTATATCAGCGGCCTGATGGCAGAAGTTGGAAGGACGTATGCAGGGGGTGGGTGGGATCCTGTGTAATGAGGTTGGCTTTCCTTTTAACTGCCTGGGTGTGAAGTACTGACAATTGAATTTGAGTTTTGCCAGTTATTTTGCTTGCTTGATTGATGATCCGGGAAAGCTTTGATTTGTCTTTGACAGAGGTAAGGGTGAATCAGGATGTGATGTTAAAGGTGAGTACAGATTCTATAAGTGATTTATATACAGCTGTTAAAATGTCCTGTCTGACATCAAAGCTCCTGAGTTTCCTCAGCAGGAACAGGCGTTGCTGTGCCTTCTTGTACACAGAGTCTGTGTGCTGGGAGAAGGACAGGCGGGTTTCTCAAACTAAAAAAACGTGGAAACACTCAGCAGGTCAGGCAGCATCTGCGGAAGGAGAAATAGTTTAATGGTTTAATATGAGACCCTTCTTCATCAACCCGCAATGTTAACTTTGTTTCTCTTTCCACAGATGCTGTCTGATCTGCTGAGTGTTTCCAACATTCTTGGTTTTATTTCAGATTTCCAGTATTTAAAACAAAACCATTCTTTCCCCAATAGGTTTGGTCAACAGTCACAGAGTGTGGTGTCACCAAGAATTGAAGGGAGATTTCACACCTTGGACATCCTTTGGCTCAGTTTTTTCCACTGGTTGTGGAGGAATAGCTCACAGGGGCTCGACGAAGAGAAGGCACGTTGAAAGTTAAAGGGAATTTGCAGATTCTGATGAGTCCAACTTCCACACTTTGAGAGAAATGGCAATTCCGCCCAGGATTACGCAAACGTGAATCCCAAGACAGCAGTCAGATTTGGATGTTTGCTTTCACATGATCTGGTATCATCTCTCTATAGCAAGATGCATGTTACAATGCATTTCCTTCCAAGGTGGAAGCCAAATGTGGAGTATGGCCATTAACATTGAGATGTCGCCAATCTTAGCTGCCTGAAAACCCAGGCACCTCGCGAACCCCAGGGAGATGTTCCTCACAAGCATTAATGAAGGTGGTACGGGGGTCCCTTTGTTGTTGCCAGGCATGTACCAGCCATCTGAAGATAGACACACTGGAGTAACTCAGTGGGCCAGGCAGCATCTCGGGAGAAAAGGAATAGGTGACCTTTCGGGTCGAGGACCTTCTTCAGACCATCTGATCCCTCTTCGCCTCTCCACCTCTTGCTTGGCTTGCTGCACCTTTAATCCCACTTGCTGCCATGCCAAGTCTCAATTTTCTGGAGACAAGGGTGGGATTTTAACCGCGGTGGTTTTATTAGCGAGATGATCAGATCGTCAGCATCTGGATCTCAACCTTGGCTCACCGCGTAATCCATCACTTGCGAACTGGAAGGGCAGAATTCAATGGATTTCTGACAGTGATTGAGGGTGAAACTCCACTACGCTACAGGAAACGAGACTTGCGCATATATAGCAACTTTCCAAACTGTATCACAGCCAATGAGCTAATCAAATCTCCTGTGGCAAGGTGTCAGACAATTAGTAACGGGGAAGAGCTCATCACAATAATTTATGCACAAATAAAAGTGTTATGATGATTAAACATCGTTTTGGTGATGTTGATTAATGGATAGCATTCATCGCTACACTCCTGAAATGTTGGCATGGGGATTTTTACAGCCACTCGTGTTGGTAAATAATATCTTACCCAGACGGTAACATCCCCAGCAGTGCAGCACTCCCTCAGTACAGCACTGGAGGCCTGGCTTCTATCCTCAAGTGTTGGAGTGGGTCTTGAACTCACAAGCCAGTGCCAAGAGGTGTCGAAGAGTCAGAGGTAAAGACTTCCAAATGAGTCTTCAAATGAGACTCTTGTCTCAAAGCCTTGTCTCCCTTCACCGATGAATGTAACAGTTTCCATTGGGGAAAAAAAAACTATCTAAAAAACTGGAACTATAAAGACTCAATGAGCCAAACTATCTACTTCAATCTCTAGTTTGGAGATACCGCACAGAAACAGGCCCTTCGGCCCACCGGGTATGCGCCAACCAGCAAATCCCGCACACTAACACTATCCTACACACACACAATAGGTTCAATGGTTCCATAAGAGTGTGGGAATACTTGCTAATATTCTGAACTACTGATAGCTCAGCCAACATCACTACATTACTAGAATAAATGGGAAGTCATTTAAGATTGAGGTGAGAAAAAAAACTTTTTCACCCAGAGAGTTGTGAATATGTGGAATTCCCTGCCACAGAGGGCAGTGGAGGCCACGTCACTGGATGGATTTAAGAGAGAGTTCGAAAGAGCTCTAGGGGCTAGTGGAGTCAAGGGATATGGGGAGAAGGCAGGCACGGGTTATTGATTGGAGACGATCAGCCATGGTCACAATGAATGGTGGTTCTTGGTTACTTGGTCCTCCAAAATATTCCAACTGGGATTTAAACTGGAGGTGGTGAAGGGAGTGGTTTAGCCAGAGAGGGTTATTGGGAAGAAAGTGCCACTTTAAATTTAGTTGCATCTGGCTGGGCAACCGTGGCTTGGTGGAGATTTGCTGTCTCGAAGGGCCGAATGGCCTCCTCCTGCACCTATTTTCTGATGAGAGACACAAGAAACTGCAGATGTTGGAATCTAGACACAGAGTGCTGGAGGAACTCAGCGAATGAGGCAGCATCGGTCGGAGGAATGGATTCGGGTCAGGGCCCCTCTTCAATATCTGACTTCTTACTGCGAGAGCTTACTACTCATAAATTATTGGCTCCATTTCCTACAGAACAGCATTGATTCCACTTCAAAAGGTACTGTGGGATATGGTGGAACTATCGTTCCGTCAACTGCAGTGAAAACATCGAGCGTTTAGGAGGGAACTGCAGATGCTGGTTCAGATTGAAGACAGACACACAGTCCTGGAGTAGGCCAGCGGGTCGGGGCAGGAATAGGTGACGTTTTGGGTCAGAATCCTTCTTCAGACGTCTGAAGAAGTGTTCCGACACGAAACGTCACCTGTTCCCTTTTCTCCAGAGATGCTGCCTGGCCCGCTGGGCTACGCCAGCAGGGTGTGTCTGTCTACCTGGGAAAACATCAAGGTCTGTTAGCGCGAGGTGTGTGAGATACACAGGAATTAACGCAAACACAGATTTAATAATCAAATATGGCCCTCCGGCTCCGTGGTAAGCACCATGTGCCACATGAAAGCAAATGATTAGATAGTATGGCCTGTGGGGGACTACATTGTTCAAAAACAATTTAACTCAATGGTATTGAAAATTGCAAATTTATGCAGGTGAAAGACAATTTAATTAAATCTCCTGCAGCAGTATTACAGACAATTAGGTGCAGACGCTAATGTGGTTGAAGAAAAGTAATTAGCTGCTGTGTGCAATGCTGTTGGTGCACGCCGATCAGAGGTCACAGAGCTCGGATCAAGGGGAGATACCTGCCATGCAGCCGCCTCTGGAACTGCAACGCCGGCTTCAAGGAGCACTCACTGGCCCACCAAGGCTCGCTCTGACGCAAGATAAATTCTGGAGGCGGAGGTGTGTCATAGTCATAGAGTCATGAGAGTGATACAGTGTGGAAATATAGAAACATAGAAAATAGGTGCAGGAGTAGGCCATTCTGCCCTTCGAGCCTGCACCGCCATTCAATATGATCATGGCTGATCATCCAACTCAGTATCCCGTACCTGCCTTCTCTCCATACCCCCTGATCCCTTTAGCCACATCTAATTCCCTCTTAAATAAAGCCAATGAACTGGCCTCAACTACCTTCTCTGGCAGAAAATTCCACAGATTCACCACTCTCTGTGTGAAAAATGTTTTTCTCATCTCAGTCCTAAAAGACTTCCCCCTTATCCTTCAACTGTGACCCCTTATTCTGGACTTCCCCAACATCGGGAACAATCTTCCTGCACCTAGCCTGTCCAACCACTTAAGGATTTTGTAAGTTTCTATAAGATCCCCGCTCAAATCTTCTAAATTCTAGTCCTTCTAGAACCTTCAGTCCAACTTGCCCACAAATGTCCCAGCTGCACTAATCCCACCATATCCCTCCAAACGTGTCCTATCCATGTACCTGTCTAACTGTTTCTTAAACATTGGGATAATCCCAGCTTCAACTACCTCCTCTGGCAACTACCTCCTCTGTGCTTGAAAATGCCCACTGCTGCGTCCATCTGAAGAGGTTTCCGAGTTCATCTTGCCTGTAAAGCCCTTGTTTTAGCCATCGGTGCCGGTTTACCTCCTGGGCTCTTCACATTCTTTTCAGGAAATTCTAGAGCAATTTACAATCAATGAAGCACCGCTGGTATATATTGAATCATAGAGTTATACAACACGGATTCAGGCCCTTTGGCTGACTTGTCCATGAACAAGATACGTCGTCTACACTAGTCCCACCTGCCCATCACATCCCTCCATACCTTTCTTATCCATGTACCTGTCCAAGTGTCTTTTAAATGCTGTTATAGTAGCAGCCTCAACTACCTCCTCTGGCAGTTCATTCCATGTACTCAATAATCAAAAGTGTTCTGAAGAAGGGTCTCGACCCGAAACGTCGCCCATCTCCTTCGCTCCTTAGATGCTGCTGCACCCGCTGAGTTTCTCCAGCCTTTTGTGTTCCCCCGATTCTCCAGCATCTGCAGTTCCTTCTTTAACACAAGAGTGTTCTATTGTGGTATGTCCCAGATAGGACAATGAAATTCTTACTTGCTGCATCACAACAGCCTCCCTCCGAGTGAAAATGTTGCCCCTTAGCTTCCTATTAAATCTTGCCTTTCTCACCTTAAACTCATGGCACTTGATTCCCCTCCCCTGGGTAAAACTCTCTGTGCATTCACCCTGTCTATCCCACCCAGGATTGAATCATTAAATCATTGATAGATACAACAAGGAAACAGGCCTTTCAATCCCCCCTATTCACACTAGTTCTATGTTATTCCTCCTTTCCTCATCCTCTCCGTACACACTAGGGACAATTTACAGAGGCCAATTAATTTACAAACCCGCCCAAACCCGTCTTCGGGACGTGGGTGGAAACTGGAGGAAACCCACTCGCTCACAGGGAAATGTGAAAACTCCACAGAGAAAGCACGCAAAAATCAGGATCGAACCCGAGTCCCTGTCATGTGAGGTGTAAGTATGAAAGAGATGCGTGTGCAAAAGCATGCTCGCACACACACCAAAATGATAACATTGTGATTGTGATTATTGTGATTGGCGGGATAAATATTGTCCAGGAAACCCGAGATAATTGACCTGTGATTAGAGCAGGAAATGCTGGAGGCACTCAGCAGGTCAGGCGGCATCTGTGGAGAGAGAAACGGAGAATGTTTCAGGTGCAACTGATGAAGGGTCTGTACCTGAAGTGAGAACTGCCTTTCTTTTCCAAATTCTGCGTGACCTCGTTGAGTCACAGAGCTCAAAGATGATGCAGCACTGAACTAACCCATTGTCTGCAATCACCATCCAGTGCCCAATGGCACCCAAGCCCTTTATACCTCCCACAGTCTCATCAACTCCCACATCAAACCCTACCATTCATAAAACATAGAACAGTACAGCATGGGAACAGGCCCTTTGGCCCACAATGTCTGTGTCCAACGTGATACAGTGAATGCAGCGCCGGAGACCCGGGTTCGATCCTGACTACGGGTGCTGTCTGTACGGAGTTTGTACGTTCTCCCCGTGACCTGCGTGGGATTTCTCCGAGATCTTCGGTTTCCTCCCACACTCCAAAGATGTACAGGTTTGTAGGTTAATTGGCTTTGTAAATGTAAAAATTGCCCCTAGTGGGTGTAGGATTGTGTTAATGTGCGGGGTGATCGCTGGTCGGCGCGGACCCGGAGGGCCGAATGGCCTGTTTCGGTGCTGTATCTCTAAACTACATGATCTATGCCCCCCCGATTCCTGCTTATCCATGTGCCTCTCTAAAAGCCGCTTAAACACCACTATTGCATCTACCATCACCCCCTCCACCCCTTGGCAGTGTGTTTGAGGCACCCACCACCCTCTGTGTGAAAAACTAGCCCGACTCATCTCCAGCACCTTCTGTCCTTATTTCAAGCATCAAGCATCTGTATGAGTTTATTCTTCACCTGTACTGTTTTGCAGACGAGTCAGCAGGAGGGGAGAAGGGTGAAGATGGAATCTGACGGGGTGGTGATGTGGGCAAGCCCATGGCGGAATCTGAGAAAATCTTTATCTGCGCATTTACCCCGTTCTTGCTTATGGGGAGTTTGCTGTGAATTGGTTGCAGCGTTTCCTAGATTACAACATCATCACACCTCTGAACTGTTCGCAAGGATCCTTGGAACCATCTTCTGGTCTTCTCCATTGGGATTGAGGATGCCTTGCTTCCACTGAGGAGCTGAAGGAGCCTGTGTACATGTGTTTTAACGTGGGGTAGCTGTCGTATTTCAATCACCGTATTTATGGTGGTGAAAATTGCAATGAGGATCCCCGCGTGGTGCCAGGTGAATGATGCCTGGCGCAGCATTGCAGGCCGTCACCATTTTAGATGCGCCGTTGAAATGGTGTTCATTCTCAGGACGCCAGATTGTGAAAACCACCAAAGTGTTGTCCGTTCCTTCGTCTGAGTTGAGGGAGTCGCTCGCTGCAGCTTCAGCTGAGAGAGAGCCTCCGCTCGTGCACAACCCGTTGCTATGGAAGTGGCTGAGACAATGGGGGCTGCAACAACAGTCACAGCTGCTTGCCTGCGGCACATTTCCAAAACATCAGACCCCGGTGGCAGCGGGGAACAAAGCACCCCTGCGCCCCGAGCGCACGTCATTTTAAGAAATCCAAAAGGTTTTCTTCACGTTGGCGTAGAGGGACTGCTGCATTGGTGCAGAGGCAGCAGATCGTGGGTGACCTTGGAGGAGCAGCTCCACAAATGGAGGAGACCAAGAATAATGCGACATGGATTTGCACCGAAAACTAATGATTACTCCTTCCTGGCCGCCCAACTCAGGAAGATGAGAACAACCAAAGGCATCTGACAGCATAGCGTGCTGGTGCCCAACTGGGAAGGAGAATTACAGAAGGATAAATTCATTGGCAGAATTCCCTTCCCTTCCCAAATATATTGGCCCTTAAATTACCTTGACATCCAGGTACAAGTGTACGACTGCCGGTTTGCCACTGATAACAGTGATAGCAGCAAACTGGTCACATCTTCCGAGGTTAAGATGGAGGGTTTCTCTCAAGGTGTTTGCAATTCTAATCCAACAATCCATAATCAGGGACGACATCAGGGGAGGGCTAGTTGAGGAATCATTGCATTTGGAAACCAAGAGCCAACAGAGCCATACAAGTGCAAATATTTTTTGTTTCTGAGGATCGGCCGCCAACTTGTGGGAGGGCAGAAGGAAGCTCATATTTGTCAGAGTTTTCCCCAGTCAGTCCCACTTCCCTAAATGAAGACACAAGGTGCTGGAGTAACTCAGTGGGTCAAGCAGCATCTCTGGAGAATATGGGCAGGTGATGTTTTGGGTTGGGACCTTTCCCCAATCTGAAGAAGGGGTCTGACTCGAAACATCATCTGTCTATATTCTCCAGCGATGCTGCCTGACCCACAGTTACTCCAGCACTTTGCATCTTTTTTTTTTGTAAACCAGCATCGCCATGTATCTCCAACAGTCCCAATACTCAGATCTTTCCTCATAGCTCAACAACATTTTTAAATATCTCTCCCCTTGTCTTTTGACAAATGGATCAACTTCCATTGACATTTCAGGTCAAACATTTTAATTCACAATGACTTGCTATTTAAAATGTCCTAGACGCCTCTGGTATTTCTGCCAGTTCTCAAGAAATGAATTATCTACATTCTCTGGAGACATGGTCCAAGATGAGATATTACAGCAAACTCCTGCCTTATGCTAAATATCCTGCGGCACCATGTAGACCAAGCAGGGACTATATCATGTGTACCAACTATGGTACGTACACCAGAGAAGATTAGTTTAACTTGGCATCATGTTCGGCATGGGGACCTGTTCTATGTTCAATGGAACCAACATTCCCCTTCTCAACTGGAAACAAATCTCACCTTGAAGCAGAATCAGTCACATAATTGTATTGGCTTTCCCAGCATATACAAAAAATGCAGGGGGAGAGGGGGGAGGGAGTGAGGGGGGGCAGAGGGAGAGAGGGGGGGAGGGAGAGAGGGGGGGGGAAGAGGGAGAGAGAGGGGGGGGGAAGAGGGAGAGAGGGGGGGGGGAAGAGGGAGGGGGGGGAAGAGGGAGGGGGGGGAAGAGGGAGGGGGGGAAGAGGGAGGGGGGGGAAGAGGGAGGGGGGGGAAGAGGGAGGGGGGGAAGAGGGAGGGGGGGGGAGAGGGAGGGGGGGGGAAGAGGGAGGGGGGGCAAGAGGGAGAGGGGGGGAAGAGGGAGAGGGGGGGAAGAGGGAGAGGGGGGGAAGAGGGAGAGGGGGGGAAGAGGGAGGGGGGGGGAAGAGGGAGGGGGGGAAGAGGGAGGGGGGGAAGAGGGAGGGGGGGAAGAGGGAGGGGGGGAAGAGGGAGGGGGGGAAGAGGGAGGGGGGGAAGAGGGAGGGGGGGAAGAGGGAGGGGGGGAAGAGGGAGAGGAAGAGAGGGGGGGGAAGAGGGAGAGGGGGGGGGAAGAGGGAGAGGGGGGGAAGAGGGAGAGGGGGGGAAGAGGGAGAGGGGGGGGAAGAGGGAGAGGGGGGGGAAGAGGGAGAGGGGGGGGAAGAGGGAGAGGGGGGGGAAGAGGGAGAGGGGGGGGAAGAGGGAGAGGGGGGGAAGAGGGAGAGGGGGGGAAGAGGGAGAGGGGGGGAAGAGGGAGGGGGGGGAAGAGGGAGAGGGGGGGGAAGAGGGAGAGGGGGGGGAAAAGGGAGAGGGGGGGGAAGAGGGAGAGGGGGGGGAAGAGGGAGAGGGGGGGAAGAGGGAGAGGGGGGGAAGAGGGAGAGGGGGGGAAGAGGGAGAGGGGGGGAAGAGGGAGGGGGGGGAAGAGGGAGAGGGGGGGAAGAGGGAGAGGGGGGGGAAGAGGGAGAGGGGGGGGAAGAGGGAGAGGGGGGGGAAGAGGGAGAGGGGGGGAAGAGGGAGAGGGGGGGAAGAGGGAGAGGGGGGGGAAGAGGGAGAGGGGGGGGAAGAGGGAGGGGGGGGAAGAGGGAGAGGGGGGGAAGAGGGAGAGGGGGGGAAGAGGGAGAGGGGGGGGAAGAGGGAGAGGGGGGGGAAGAGGGAGAGGGGGGGGAAGAGGGAGAGGGGGGGGAAGAGGGAGAGGGGGGGCAGAGGGAGGGGGGGGGGCAGAGGGAGGGGGGGGGCAGAGGGAGAGGGGGGGGCAGAGGGAGAGGGGGGGGCAGAGGGAGAGGGGGGGGCAGAGGGAGAGGGGGGGGCAGAGGGAGAGGGGGGGCAGAGGGAGAGGGGGGGCAGAGGGAGAGGGGGGGCAGAGGGAGAGGGGGGGCAGAGGGAGAGGGGGGGCAGAGGGAGAGGGGGGGCAGAGGGAGAGGGGGGGCAGAGGGAGAGGGGGGGCAGAGGGAGAGGGGGGGGCAGAGGGAGAGGGGGGCAGAGGGAGAGGGGGGGCAGAGGGAGAGGGGGGGCAGAGGGAGAGGGGGGGGCAGAGGGAGGGGGGGGCAGAGGGAGAGGGGGGGCAGAGGGAGAGGGGGGGGCAGAGGGAGAGGGGGGGCAGAGGGAGAGGGGGGGCAGAGGGAGAGGGGGGGCAGAGGGAGGGGGGGGGCAGAGGGAGGGGGGGGCAGAGGGAGGGGGGGCAGAGGGAGGGGGGGCAGAGGGAGGGGGGCAGAGGGAGGGGGGGCAGAGGGAGGGGGGGCAGAGGGAGAGGGGGGGCAGAGGGAGAGGGGGGCAGAGGGAGAGGGGGGCAGAGGGAGAGGGGGGCAGAGGGAGAGGGGGGCAGAGGGAGAGGGGGGCAGAGGGAGAGGGGGGCAGAGGGAGAGGGGGGCAGAGGGAGAGGGGGGGCAGAGGGAGAGGGGGGGCAGAGGGAGAGGGGGGGCAGAGGGAGAGGGGGGCAGAGGGAGAGGGGGGCAGAGGGAGAGGGGGGGCAGAGGGAGAGGGGGGGCAGAGGGAGAGGGGGGGCAGAGGGAGAGGGGGGGCAGAGGGAGAGGGGGGGCAGAGGGAGAGGGGGGGCAGAGGGAGAGGGGGGGCAGAGGGAGAGGGGGGGCAGAGGGAGAGGGGGGGCAGAGGGAGAGGGGGGGCAGACTGAGAGGGGGGGCAGACTGAGAGGGGGGGCAGACTGAGAGGGGGGGCAGACTGAGAGGGGGGGCAGACTGAGAGGGGGGGCAGACTGAGAGGGGGGGCAGACTGAGAGGGGGGGCAGACTGAGAGGGGGGGCAGACTGAGAGGGGGGGCAGACTGAGAGGGGGGGCAGACTGAGAGGGGGGGCAGACTGAGAGGGGGGGCAGACTGAGAGGGGGGGCAGACTGAGAGGGGGGCAGACTGAGAGGGGGGCAGACTGAGGGGGGGCAGACTGAGGGGGGGCAGACGGAGAGGGGGGGCAGACTGAGAGGGGGGGCAGACTGAGAGGGGGGGCAGACTGAGAGGGGGGGCAGACTGAGAGGGGGGGCAGACTGAGAGGGGGGGCAGACTGAGAGGGGGGGCAGACTGAGAGGGGGGGCAGACTGAGAGGGGGGGCAGACTGAGAGGGGGGGCAGAGGGAGAGGGGGGGCAGAGGGAGAGGGGGGGCAGAGGGAGAGGGGGAGAGAGGGAGAGGGGGAGAGAGGGAGAGGGGGAGAGGGGGAGAGGGGGAGAGAGGGAGAGGGGGAGAGAGGGAGAGGGGGAGAGGGGGAGAGGGGGAGAGGGGGAGAGGGGGGGGAGAGGGAGAGGGGGGGGAGAGGGAGAGGGGGGGGAGAGGGAGAGGGGGGAGAGGGAGAGGGGGGGGAGAGGGGAGAGGGGGGGAGAGGGAGAGGGGGGGAGAGGGAGAGGGGGGGAGAGGGAGAGGGGGGGAGAGGGAGAGGGGGGGAGAGGGAGAGGGGGGGAGAGGGAGAGGGGGGAGAGGGAGAGGGGGGGAGAGGGAGAGGGGGGGAGAGGGAGAGGGGGGGAGAGGGAGAGGGGGGGAGAGGGAGAGGGGGGGAGAGGGAGAGGGGGGGAGAGGGAGAGGGGGGGAGAGGGAGGGGGGGGAGAGGGAGGGGGGGAGAGGGAGGGGGGGAGAGGGAGGGGGGGGAGAGGGAGGGGGGGGAGAGGGAGGGGGGGAGAGGGAGGGGGGGAGAGGGAGGGGGGGAGAGGGAGGGGGGGAGAGGGAGGGGGGGAGAGGGAGGGGGGGAGAGGGAGGGGGGGGAGAGGGAGGGGGGGGAGAGGGAGGGGGGGAGAGGGAGGGGGGGGAGAGGGAGGGGGGGGAGAGGGAGGGGGGGAGAGGGAGGGGGGAGAGGGAGGGGGGAGAGGGAGGGGGGGAGAGGGAGGGGGGAGAGGGAGGGGGGGAGAGGGAGGGGGGGAGAGGGAGGGGGGGAGAGGGAGGGGGGGAGAGGGAGAGAGGGGGCAGACTTTATCTATCCAACTACAATCACTGCGACTGAACAGAACTCACGCTGAAGAAGGGTCTCGATCAGAAACGTCACCCATTCCTTTTCTCCGGAGATGCTACCTGTCCAAACTGAGTTCCTCCAGCATTTTGTGCCTATCTTCACCACTGGTGATACTTCAGACAGCCAATGCAAGTATGTCTGTTCCTCTGAGTGGATATTGGCAATAACATTGACATAGAGTGTAAAGTAGGCTTGTTTAATATTCATACATGGGATATGGGCTTTGCTGCAAGCTTGGCCACCCCGTTGAGAACATGGTACTGAAGCATCTTCATGAATCCTGCGGTCCATGTGATGAAGTTGCCTCAAGATGCTGTTACATGCTGAGCTCCAGTCTAATGAATGAATGACAATACATTTCCAAATCAGGGGGGGGGGGGGTTTGTGATTTGTATGGGAACCTGTTACTCATGGTGTTAGAAACATAGAAAAATAGGTGCAGGAGTAGGCCATTCGGCCCTTCGAGCCTGCACCGCCATTCAATGTGATCATGGCTGATCATCCAACTCAGTATCCCGTACCTGCCTTCTCTCCATACCCCCTGATCCCTTTAGCCACAAGTGCCACATCTAACGCCCTCTTAAATACAGCCAATGAACAGGCCTCAAATACCTTCTGTGGCAGAGAATTCCAGAGACTCACCACTCTCTGTGTAAAGAATGTTTTCCTCATCTCGGTCCCGGTCCTAAAGGAATTCCCCCTTATCCTTAGTGTTCCCGTGTGCCTGCTGTCCTGTTAGTTTGGTTTGGAGATATGGCATGGACACAGGCCACTCGGCCCATCCATCACCCGTTCACACTTGTTCCACGACATCCCACTTCCTCATCTACTCCCTACATACACACTAGACAATTTACAGAGGCCAATTAGCCCACAAACCCTCATGGGTTCAGAAAATGCTTTCTCTTAAACATTTCTCTTAATTGGAACCATCTTCACTTCTTCTTTGGGATGACTTGCTTCCACTGAGGAGCAGAAGAGGCCTGGTTGCGTTTTAACGGGGGGGGTAGCTGTCGTGTACCAGCTACTGTATGGTGCTGAAATAAAGTGAAAACTGCAATCGAGATCCATGTATTCCTTGCAGTTAGTGGACTGTTGCCAGGTGAATAATGCCTGCCCCAATATTATGGATGACAACAGGAGGTCACCATTTTAGATTTGTTGCCGAAATTGCGTTCATTTTTAATGAGAAAATCCGATGTGACTGAACAGGCACTGTAACGTTTTTCAACGTTACACACGTTCAAGCGAACCCCCACCCCCCCCCCCCTCACTCTCTCACGCACCGTGGGATCCTCAAGGATCTTGCACAGCTCTTTGCTGCGGCAACCAAATGGCTCAGTAGATTTAACGAAAGTCACATTTACAGTGAAGGCTCCTCAGAGACATTTGCCACCTGAAACATTGACTGGTTTCTCCTTCAACAAATGCCGCTTGCCTGGCTGAGTTCTTCCAGCTTTTCTGTTATTATTCCATTTTTACTGTTATTGTTCACCATTATTTGCTTCAAGGGAGCAGCAAATAATGATACGTGCGGAATACACTGTCATTTCCCGTCCACTGCTTTAATTAATAAAAGCTCGACATTAAACATGGCACCACGGGTGATCTGAGGATGACCCAGAATGTGTTATAGCCCGAGGAACTATCAATGTGTCAATGGAACATCTCACCTCATTTAAATACTGCAAGATTCATAGAATCATGCTTTCCACCCCGTTCAATCCAACACCCATTTATGCCAATTCTACACGAACCTATATTATTTTCTCAGATTCTCATCGTCTCCCCCAGACTTTACCCCTCACCTACAGGGCAATACACGCGTCTTGCTTAGTTACAAACCTGCGTGTCTTTGAGGTACGTGAAGGAACGGGTCAGTCTGAAGAAGGGTCTCGACCCGAAACGCCACCCATGTAACCATATAACAATTACAGCACGGAAACAGGCCATCTCGGCCCTTCCAGTCCGTGCCGAACACTGACTCCTTCACCCATTCCTTCTCTCCAGAGATGCTGCCTGACCCGCCGAGTTACTCCAGCGTTTTGTGTCTACCTAAGAAACTGCAGCACCCAGTTTCACAGACAGCAACTTGAAAGTGGCCAGGACACCTATTTTACTGCTGAAGGTAGACACAAAGTGCTGGGTCGGAACCCTTCTCTACACATCCTTTTTCTCCAGAGATGCTGACTGACCCGCTGAGCTATTCCAGCAGTTGGTGTCCACCATTGGTATAAACCAGCATCTGCAGTTCGTTCCTTCACTGTGTTTTTGCTGTTGGCTGTAGAGCATTGGTCAGAACACGAGAGAGAATTGCCTCCAAACTTTTGTTAATACAGGTCCATCCATCTACCCTAGAGGAGAGCTGGGACCCCAGTTAAATATTCTGTCGGTAGGAAGCATCTCTGGCACGGCAGCACGGCAGATGTACGGTACTGGGCCATGAGGCAAGATAATGTGCTCATGTCTTCTGGAACAGAACCTGACCCCAATGCTGCCCAATGAACTACAGATGACAAGCCGTAGAACCTCGTAATATTTACAATGCGTTTCCCATTAAGCTAGCAAGTGGGAGATTGCCACACAAATGAGTTAAGTGTTCTTCTATTACCATCAGCCTCAGTAATTTCCAGGGTTGTGTCAGAACGGCGGAGCACTGGGAATAGCTCTTGTCACAAAGATTTGTAAGTTAAGTGCTGGCAGCCAAGCCACACTCCCCCAGTATCGCAGCTCGAACGCAACTCATCGCATGCAGGGGAGGTCGGTTGCAGTTCTCTGTCTGCTGAGAGGGTGCTTGGGGGCGGAGACTTGGCAGTTGTGCAGGGAACAGATTTGAGAGACACCGACTCGTGCTGGCATGGATGCTGATTCATGCTGGTATACGATGGCACAGATGAAGACTTGCATTGAGGTAGCGTTACATTGAGGCGGATTCATGCCGTGGTTACTATAATAGGCACTGGGTTACACTGCTGCACAGCTGAAAGATTCTGATCTTAGAGTCACTAACGCAAAAACTCTAAAATATATATTTTTTCAAACCATATTGATCAGAAATGAGTACCATTGGCTTTATGTTTTATATTTAAATATTATCCAGTCTGCTGTGGAGGACTGGGCATAATTAGACCGTGTCCTGGACAATATATTATCCAGATGCAGTTGAAGTTGTACATTATCAGGCTGATGTCACACGTTATTGGATTAAGGAGGTCTGAAAATAAAATGCTTAATTTGGTTTTGTTTAGACATACAGCGCGGAAACAGGCCCTTCGGCCCACCGAGTCTGTGCCGACCAGCGGTCCCTGTACAATGACACACATTGTATCCGACACACAATTGTCCCAGGGACAATTTACACTTAGACCAAGCCAATTAGCCTACTAACCTGTCGGGTCTTTGGAGTGTGGGAGAAAACCGGAGATCCTGCGGAA
The DNA here is from genome assembly GCA_963514005.1 of Raja brachyura. The sequence continues at coordinate 18,715,939 of OY740818.1, forward strand.
AAGCCACGCAGGTCACTGGGAGAACGTATAAACTCCGTACAGACAGGCACCCATAGTCAGGATCGAACCCGGGTCCCTGGTGCTGTAAGGCAGTAACTCTACCACCACCCCAATCTTCCAATCTGTAGCTAGACGCGTAATCCATTGGGTCATTGGCCACGCCATTGAGAGTCTGAGGGGATGAGGAAAGCAAAACCCATCCTTGGTCTCCACGATCCATCGCACCAGGTACAGGCGGCTTTGCCTCGTCAACCTGCATTTTCAAAGCACCTCATGAGTGGACCAGTGAACTGAGCTGCTGAGGTCATGGACACCACCTTTATAACGAAGATCTCTGCATCTGCTCCGCAATAATGGACATCTTCAACCACTAACTTGTGTATAAACAAGGCTTGGAGGTTAAAGGATGTAGGTGTAGGAAGCTTTTAACACAATATTTTGTCTGGAACATTTAGGTACAAATCGATTGTAATTGGAAGCTTGAGCCTTGTTGCAATGCTGCAGTTTAAATGAAAGGGTAGACGGTATCCCTAAAAACCTCACAAAGTTCTGGAATAACTCAGCAGCTTGGGCAGCATCTCTGGAGGACATGGAGAGGTGATGTTTCCTGGCCCGAAATGGTGCCCATCCATGTCCTCCAGTGATGCTACCCGACTTGCTGAATTACTCCAGCGCTTTGTGGCGTGGACCAGCATCTGCAGTCCCTCGTGTCTTGAGGTACTATCCCTGCACTCAGCTGGGCAACTAGACGGCCGAGTTCCTCTACCTTCGATTGAGGAACCAGCAGTTTCAATAGACAATAGGTGCAGGAAGAGGCCATTTGGCCCTTCGAGCCAGCACTGCCATTCAATGTGGTCGTGGCTGATCATCCACAATCAGCACCCCATTCCTGCCTTCTCCCCATATCCCCAGACTCTGCTATTTTTAAGAGCCCTATCTAGCTCTCTCTTGAAAGCATCCAGAGAACCTGCCTCCACCGCCCTCTGAGGCAGAGAATTCCCTCTGTGAGAAAAAGTGTTTCCTCGTCTCTGTTCTAAATGGCTTACCCCTTATTCTTAAACTGTGACTCCTGGTTCTGGACTCCCCCAACATCAGGAACATGTTTCCTGCCTCTAGCGTGTCCAAGCCCTTAACAATCTTATATTTTTCAATGAGATCCCCTCTCATCCTTCTAAAGTTTCACTGCCTCTGTAACTCTGCTGTACCTGGGCAGTAAAGACAATTAGCACGTGCTGACCCAACCCACCCGAGCATCACTGATAGCGAGTCAGAACTTGCGATGGTGTCTTGTGCATCTGCATGGAACACCATAAACTGCCCATCACACCACCGAGCATGAAGCTCAGCAGAACTGCACGTCTCAACTATGGTGCCAGTGGACCTTTGCACTATAATAATTACTTCGAAGAAAGGTTCTGACCCAAAACATCACCCTTTCCTTTTTGTCCAGTCCCGCTGAGTCTTTGTGTCTATGTCTGTCTATCTTTAGTATAAACCAGCATCAGTAGGTCCTTCCGACACATGGTTGGTGACCGAGTATTATTAGGTTGCTGTGTTTTTGATTATTATATATTATCTGTGTATGTTTGTGTTTACAGGCTTGTGTTGGGCTGCAGCAACTGAAAATCTCATTGTTCTGCTGTTGGTACATATGACAATTATACATTCCTCACGATTGATCTTTCCCAGTGGTTACCTTGGCAACTGGAAACCAGAGTCAGAATGTAAGCCACACTGAGACGAGGCTATTTGTCCCATTAACCAAGTCCCTTCAATAGTCCATGCAAAACCAACATAGCATTTTCCCTGCCCCAATCCAAAAGATTTGAATTGCATTCCTAATCATTACGTGAATCAATGTTGAAGTCGGAAGATGGACCCTGAATTAGCAACACGTCCACTATCTGTTGGCATGAACATTGAATTCTCTCAATTCTGTTAACCCTTGCTGTCTCCTCCCCTTCCCACCTCTCCCTCAGCCCTCGGGCTCCTCTCCCTCCTTCTTCCATTCTTCCCCCCGCCTCCCATCAGTCTGAAGAAGGGTTTCGGCCCGAAACGTTGCCCATCTCCTTCGCCCCATAGATGCTGCTGCACCCGCTGAGTTTCTCCAGCACTTTGTGTACCCTCGATTCTCCAGCATCTGCAGTTCCTTCTTTAACACTATCTGTTGTTCCTAGTCCATAGCTTTTCCCATCATGTAGGAACTGCAGACGCTGGGTTAAACTAAATAGACACACAAAGCTGGAGTAACTCAGCGGGTCAGGCAGCATCTGTGGAGAGAAGGAACCCTTCTTCAGACTGAGAGTCAGGGGAAAGGGAAAGGGGAGATGCAGATGGTGATGCAGGGATACAGAGATCAAATGATTTAGAGCAGGTGGAATCACAGAGGGGGATCAGCGAGAGCGGATGCTGCAGAACTTGTCGGAGAGAGGAGGAGGACAACATCTTCAGAGTAGGCATACCTTGTGGAGGTTTGCAGTGGAGCAGACAAAATGAGTAGGAAGGAATAGCAAATGCAGGTTTAAACCGAAGATAGACATGTTGGGTTCAAGATAAAAGGGAGAGAGACAACATTGCCACAACAACACTACGCAGTCCAAACCATATTGTTCTTTGAAGGAACTTCCTTTGTTCACATTGAGAGCACATTACAACAATGACTGCACTTCAAAGACATCCCATTGGCTTCAAGCTCCCTGCAATGTTCTGAGCTCATGAAAACCACTTTATAAATGCAATACTTTAAAAAAAAATATGCTTACCTCTTTACAGTTAGGTGGCTATCAAACGCTACCAGCAAGCGAAAAAACGCCGGCGATGCACTGCGGAGCAGTCACCATTTCTAAAGGCAATGGGCAGGGTCTCATGTCCCAAGCAAGGTACTGGTGATAACTGGACCATTGTGTACTTTCAGCAGTTCTGTTTAGTAATGCCCTCACAAAGGAAGAAACGCCCATAGGAAACCCATAAAACTGCAGATGCTGGAACCTTGAGCAAAAATCAAAGTACTGGAAGAACTCAGCAGATCAGGCAGCATCTGCGGAGGGAATGGACGGATGGCGTTTTGGGTCAACAATTCTGTTATGAGGTTTGGGTTGGTTGAGGCCCAAATCATTGGCTTGGGGTGAAGCCCCATCTCCAGAACTGTCTGTGTGAGGTTTGCATGTTCTCCTCGTAACTGCATGGAATTTACCGGATGCTCTGTTCCCTCCCACAACCCGAGAATTGGTGATTGACAAGTTAACCGTTGGCAATAAGTTACCTTGGGAGAGGGCGGACAATGGGAGGAACAGGGGAAGTGGAGAGAGAATAGGTTACTGGGAAGACAAGTGTGGGTGTGGAACTGATGGGACTTACTACCAGACCCCACAGAGACTTGATGGGCCAAACGGCCTCTTACAATGTAAGGAGATATGTGAAGAAATGTATGCCCTTGGGCTGTGGCTGGAATGGGCCAGGCTTGCTCTATAAATAAATGCACTGGTTGGGTGCAGTGCGGCAAGTCTGACTGTCCAATCCCAGGCTTGAAGGGGCTCTTGTCTTTCAACGTGTGGCCCACCACTGAGGCCGAACCACCCAGACACCACAGACACATGTTGGGGTGGCCAACAAAATCATCAGAAGTCCTCAGGCTTGACTCAGAATCAATTGACTGCGGATGCCACAATCCTCCAAGTGCTGCTTCAGTCAAGGCTTTCGTGGTGTTTTATTGTCAAGTGTACCTACTGTAGTGTGAAATTATTTTTTTTGCATAGATATAACAGCACAAGAACAGGCCCTTCGGCCCACGATGTCTGTGCCGAACATGAAGCCATGACCATCTCTTATCTGCCTTCACATAATCCAAGTCCTTCCATTCCCATGTATATCCATGTGCCTATCCAAAGGCCTCTTCAATGCCGTTCCAGACAGGCACTCACCACCCTCTGCGTTAGTAAGCTGCCCGCTCATTATCCATATCCCTCCATATCTATATACCTATCCAAAAGTTCAGTGCAATACAGTTCAGTAACAGTCTTACTATGCGTCAGACACAATCATAAGCAAGGCCAAGATTGTCAGATAGTGGTTTGCACCGAGGCAGTACGCGTGTCACCACATTTCCAGTACCATTCTCAAGTTCAGAGTTGTTCAAAATGTTAGTCTTGCTTCCCAGGAACCACGTTGAACAAAAGACCCTGATTCCCATCTCCATAATGGACTGAGGGCCAAGACCTTGTCCAAAGACGGAGATTTAATGCAGCCTCTCCAAGAAGAAACAGATTGGACAGGTGGGCATCAAATTAAGGGGCCATGCTGGTGAAAGCACTGTTGGAAATGGTAGAGCACAGATTATGTGCCTCCACGGATGCTGACTGGCCCCTGTCTTTCTCCAGCACTTTGTGTTCAAGATTTTCAGCATCTGCAGTTTCTAGCGTCTTCAAAAAATACACTAATTTGTTTCCATGTGATCCATGATCACTGTGTGTGTGTGTGTGTGTGTGTGTGTGTGTGTGTGTGAGAGCGTGTGTGTGAGAGCGTGTGTGTATGTGAGTGTGTGTGTGTGAGAGCGTGTGTGAGAGCGTGTGTGTGAGAGCGTGTGTGCGAGAGCGTGTGTGCGAGAGAGTGTGCGTGTGTGAGAGTGTGCGCGTGTGAGAGTGTGCGCGTGTGAGAGTGTGCGCGTGTGAGTGTGAGTGTGTGTGTGAGTGTGTGTGTGAGTGTGTGTGTGTGAGAGTGTGTGTGTGTGAGAGTGAATGTGTGTGTGAGTGTGTGTGTGTGTGAGTGTGTGAGTGTGTGAGTGTGTGAGTGTGTGTGAGTGTGTGTGAGAGTGTGTGTGAGAGTGTGTGTGTGAGAGTGTGTGTGTGTGAGAGTGTGTGAGAGTGTGTGTGAGAGTGTGTGTGTGAGAGTGTGTGTGAGAGAGTGTGTGTGAGAGAGTGTGTGAGAGAGAGTGTGTGAGAGAGAGTGTGTGTGAGAGAGTGTGTGTGAGAGTGTGTGTGAGAGTGTGTGTGAGAGTGTGTGTGTGAGAGTGTGTGTGTGTAAGAGTGTGTGAGAGTGTGTGTGAGAGTGTGTGTGTGAGAGTGTGTGTGTGAGAGTGTGTGTGAGAGTGTGTGTGTGAGAGAGTGTGTGTGAGAGAGTGTGTGTGAGAGTGTGTGTGTGAGAGTGTGTGTGTGAGAGTGTGTGTGTGAGAGTGTGTGTGTGAGAGTGTGTGTGAGAGTGTGTGTGTGAGAGTGTGTGTGTGAGAGTGTGTGTGAGAGTGTGTGTGAGAGTGTGTGTGTGAGAGAGTGTGTGTGAGAGTGTGTGTGTGAGAGTGTGTGTGAGAGTGTGTGTGTGAGAGTGTGTGTGTGAGAGTGTGTGTGTGTGAGAGTGTGTGTGTGTGAGAGTGTGTGAGAGTGTGTGTGAGAGTGTGTGAGAGTGTGTGTGAGAGTGTGTGTGAGAGTGTGTGTGAGAGTGTGTGTGTGAGAGTGTGTGTGAGAGTGTGAGTGTGTGTGTGAAAGTGTGTGTGTGAAAGTGTGTGTGTGAAAGTGTGTGTGTGTGTATCCACATGACATATGCCTGCTGAGCTCTGGTCTCCAATCATCTTGGACCTCCTTGCCAATGGACCGAGAGCCCACTCTGTCGAGTCCACTCTGTGATGCAGCACCCCATGTTGATTCACCCACAGGCATCATCAAAACTGGTGCGTGGGGTTGAGCTGCAGATGCTGGTTTATACCAAAGATAGACACAAACTGCTGGAGTAACTCAGCGGGTCAGGCAGCATCTCTGGAGAAAAGGAATATGTGATGAAATGTCAAATATTCCCTCTCCCCCCCCCCCCCCCCCCAAGAGATGCTGCCTGACCCGCTGATTTACTCCAGCCTTTTGTGTCTATCCTCAAAACCAGAGGGGACTCGAATCAACCACAATCCTGAGGGACCACCTGGATAAAGATTCAAATTCTGGGAACATTTGCTCCGGTCATTCAGCCTCTCTGCAGCCCGACTCAACCCAGTCCTGGCCAATAATTAATGTTGGCTTTGGCGGAGGGGGGGGGGGGGGTAATAAAAATACACGGATTGGGCCCATGATGAGCTTTGCGTGGTGGACCATCCATTGGCGCAGATTGGTGAGGAATTCCTGGTTGCCAGAAGCCTTTCAGTGCCCCTCCCTCCCTCCCTCCCTCCCTCCCCGTTAATGCTCCTTGTCCACCGCTCCTGCTCTCCATCCCTCTCTCTCCATCCCTCTCTCTGTCTCTCCATCTCTGTCTGTCTGTCTGTCTGTTTCTCTGTCTCTCTCTCTCTCTCTCTCTCTGTCTCTCCCTCTGTCTGTTTCTCTCTCTCTGCCTCTGTCCCTCTCTCTGAATGTCTGTTTCTCTCTCTCTGTCTCTCTCCCTCTCTCTGTCTGTTTCTCTCTCTCTGTCTCTGTCCCTCTCTCTGAATGTCTGTTTCTCTCTCTCTGTCCCTCTCTCTCTCTCTCTCTGTCTGTTTCTCTCTCTCTGTCTCTGTCCCTCTCTCTGAATGTCTGTTTCTCTCTCTCTGTCCCTCTCTCTCTCTCTCTCTGTCTGTTTCTCTCTCTCTGTCTCTGTCCCTCTCTCTGAATGTCTGTTTCTCTCTCTCTGTCCCTCTCTCTCTCTCTCTCTGTCTGTTTCTCTCTCTCTGTCTCTGTCCCTCTCTCTGAATGTCTGTTTCTCTCTCTCTGTCCCTCTCTCTCTCTCTCTCCCTCCCTATGTCTGTTTCTCTCTCTCTCTCTCTGTCTGTCTCTCTCTCTCTCTGTCTCTCTCCCTCCCTCTGAATGTCTGTTTCTCTCTCTCTGTCTGTCTGTCTCTCTGTGTGTGTTTCTCACTGTGTCTCCCTGTTACTCTCCCTCTCTCTGTCTCTGTCTCTGTCTCTCTCTCTCTTCCTCCCTCCCTCTGAATGCCTGTTTCTCTCCCTCTGTCTGTCTGTCTCTCTCTCTCTGTCTCTCGCTCCCTCTCTGTCTGCCTGTCTGTTTCTCTCTCTGTCCCTCGCTGCAGGGATCAGTTATTCATTCCCAGAACCCACGCATTTCGGGGAAAATAAATATCATCATACAAAATATGCAGAACATATTGCTGCCGCAGGAGGTGAGACAGACGTTTTCACAACTGCTAATCTGACAGAATTGATCACCAAATCGATTATAATCGATCAGCAATGTACCCCCGTCCGAAGCCCGGGGGAAACTATGGTGCAATGTCTCCACTGGAACGACAGGTGTAGAAAAGCGAATACAAATATCATGGTAACTGCAGCCCCCTACATGATGCCCAGCCCCGCACATCACCGCACATTTGTTATTTTTCTCCCCTCTGCGGTATTTTAAAATTGCAACAATCCGGCTTCTCGCTGTCTGCGAAAACTCACGTCTCGGAATCGGTTCCAGTTTCGGATCTGCTGGCTGTAAGGGGACACACTCGCCAGCCATTCCTCATCCTCCAGGAAATTCCCCTTCTTGCCCCCTTTCTCCGGGCTCTCCTTGTCGTCCTCCGCCGCCGCCGCCAGCAGCAGCAGCAGGGGGGTGAGCAGCAAGTTGACCGCCCGCAACATGCTCCAGCCAGGCCGCACTGAGGATGCGACTTATCCCGCAGCTTGGCTGCTGTGAAATGCGAGCTGATTATATTTCCAATCACACTCCCCACCCCCTCTCCTTCATCTGAGGCGGTGCGAGTCTGCGCCACAAGCCCATCCGCACATCGCCAGCTCACTTGACACACACACTCACACTCAGACACACACTCACACACACACACACTCACACACTCAGATACACACTCACACACACACTCAGACTCACACACACAGACACTCCACACACACTCACACACACTCAAGACACACACACTCACACACACACACTCAGACACACTCAGACACACACACACACTCACACTCAGACACACACTCAGACACACACACACTCAGACACACACTCACACTCAGACACACACTCAGACACACACACACTCAGACACACACACACACTCACACTCAGACACACACTCAGACACACTCACACTCAGACACACACACACACTCACACTCAGACACACTCACACTCAGACACACACTCACACACACACTCAGACACACACTCACACACACACTCAGACACACTCACACTCAGACACACACTCACACACACACACACATCGTCAATGTGCACATTATGAAACAACCTTGCATATACACTCATTCACATACACACACACTCACACACACTCAGACACACACACTCAGACACACTCTCACACACTCACACACACTCACACACACACTCAGACACACACACACTCACACTCATTCACATACATATTAACAATGATCGATTCTACATTATCCTTGACCTCCATCCCATTTGATGTCTCATTTTCACACCCTTCTGTGTCTTCCTCTCCCCTGACTCTCAGTCTGAAGAAGGGTCTCGCACCAAAACGTCACCCATTCCTACTCTCCCGGGACGCTGCCTGCCCCCCTGAGATACTCCAGCGTTTTGTGTCTGTCTCCAGTGTAAACCAGCACCTGCAGTTTTCCTACATACATGTGTGCACACTATACAGTCAGATATATTTATACATACAGATTATGAAAGCAGTTGCACGCACATACACACAATCACATATGTTTAGACACACATATATGTATACACACATACACATGTATTCAGACATGTATGTAATAACACCCCATCTCTCCCTGTCAGATATCTTGGTTGGCATGGACAAGCTGGGTCATGGACCTGTTTCCATCCTGGATGCTGTTTCTATGCTGGTACAGCAGGCAGTGAAGAAAGCTAATGTTGGCCTTCATAACACGAGGATTTCACTAAAGGAGTAGAGAGGTGCTTCTGCAGTTGTATAGGGCTCTGGTGAGACCACATATGGAGTATTCTGTACAGTTTTGGTCCCCTAATTTGAGGAAGGACATCCTTGTGATCAAGGCAATGCAGCATAGGTTCACAAGATTGATCCCTGGGATGGCGGGACTGTAATATGAGGAAAGATTGAAGATTGAAATGACATATGATGAAAGAATGGGTTGAATGGTCTTGTATTCACTGGAGTTCAGAAGGATGAGGGGGGGATCTTATAGAAACATATAAAATTATAAAAGGACTGGACAAGCTAAATGCAGGAAAAATGTCCCCAATGTTGGGCGAGTCCAGAACCAGGGGCCACAGTCTTAGAATAAAGGGGAGGCTATTTAAGACTGAGGTGAGAAAAAACTTTTTCACCCAGAGAGTTGGGAATTCATGGAATTCGCTGCCACAGAGGGCAGTGGAGGCCAAGTCACTGGATGGATTTAAGAGAGAGTTAGAGTTCTGGGGCTGATGGGATCAAAGGATAAGGGGGAAATCTTTTAGGACAGAGATGAGAAATGCATTTTTCACACAGAGAGTGGTGAATCTCTGGAATTCTCTGCCACAGAAGGTAGTTGAGTTCATTGGCTATATTTACGAGGGAGTTAGACGCGGCCATCGTGGCTAAAGGGATCAGGGGGTATGGAGGGAAGGCAGGGACAGGATACTGAATTGGATGATCAGCCATGATCATATTGAATGGCGGTTCTGGCTCGAAGGGCCGAAGGGCCTCCTTTATGTTTCTATGCACCTATTTTCTATGTTGCTATGACTCTTATGACTCTAAATATATACTCATGCCATGTACATAGAGCCACAGAACTGTACAGGACAGAAACAGGCTGTTCGGCCCATCATGTCCGTACTGATGAAGTTAGTGGTTGGGTTCCATTTACCAGCCTTTGGCCCATGGCCCTGTAAACCCTTTTGTTGAGACACGCACACACACACACATGCAACACACACACATGCAACACACACACATGCAACACACGCAACACACACACGCAACACACACACATGCAACACACGCAACACACACAACACACACACATGCAACACACACACATGCAACACATGCACCACACACACACACACATGCAACACACACACATGCAACACGCACACACACATGCAACACACACATATGCAACACATGCAACACACACATGCACTACACACACACACACATGCAACACATGCAACACACACACATGCAACACACACACACACACACACACACACACCACAGCATGAATCAGTTGCCAAATAACGGTACCTCAGTGCGAGTCGAATACTGTGCCATTGTACACCAGCATGAGTCAGCACCCTATGCCATTATATGTCAGCATGCGTCAGCAGAAAACACAAACAGAACAGATAAATACTGAAGTACAAATTTTAGGACAAACTCTCCAATATCCATGTAACACAAAAAAAATCTAAATTACATCGTAAATATTGCATTGGCTATTTTTATTTCAACTATCGTAGAGAGATACAGCATAGAAACAGGCCCTTTGGCCCATCAAGCCCATACTGACCATCAACCACCCGATGCTGCCTGTCCCGCTGAGTTACTCCAGATTTCTGTGTCTATCTTCGTCCTTCACTAATCTATCAACTTTATTCTCTCCATTATTATCATCGGTTCCCCACAGTTTTGCCACTCACCCGCCTACACACGAGCAGCAATTTGCAGCAGTTTGCAGCACTCAACTAACCTGCAAACCTGCAGGCCTTTGGGTTGTGGGCGGGAAACCAGAGCACCCGGAGGAAACCCACATGGTCCCAGAGGGAATGTGCACACCACACACAGATGGTACCCAAGGTCTGGCGCTGTGAAACAGCAGCTCCACACACAGTGCCACGATGCCTCCACAGTGTAGACAATAGACAATGGGTGCAGGAGGAGGCCATTCGGCCCTTCAAGCCAGCACCGCCATTCAATGTGATCATGGCTGATCATCCCAAATCAGTACCCCGTTCCTGCCTTCTCCCCATATCCCCTGACTCCACTATTTTTAAGAGCCCTATCTAGCTCTCTCTTGAAAGCATCCAGAGAACCGGCCTCCACCGCCCTCTGAGGCAGAGAATTCCACAGACTCACCACTCTCTGTGAGAAAAAGTGTTTCCTCGTCTCCGTTCTAAATGGCTTACCCCTTATTCTTAAACTGTGGCCCCTGGTTCTGGACTCCCCCAACACCGGGAACATGTTTCCTGCCTCTAGCGTGTCCAAACCCTTAACAATCTTTGGAGGAAGGGTCTCGACCCGAAACATCGCCTATCTCCTTCGCTCCTTAGATGCTGCTGCACCCGCTGAGTTTCTCCAGCTTTTTGTGTAACCCTTAACAATCTTATGTGGGCAATCATATGATGTTATATGATATTACATATCATGTAATGTTGATTGTGAATCAGTCCTCTGAATGGTGAGCAATTAATTCTCATAACATATCTTTGAAAGCTATTTACATCACGGTTAAGACCATAAAATGACATAGGAGCAGAATTAGGCCTATGCGTCAGCTCCACCATTCAATCATGGCTGATCTATCTTTCCCTCTTAATCCCATTGTTCTGCCTTCTCCCCATAACCTCTGACGTCCTTACCAATCAAGAACCTATCTATCTCCACTGCTGTCTATGGCAATGGACATGCTCGCCACTCTTATTGAAATACTCCAGCTAAGTCTGGAATATGTAAATATGGAGAGAGAGGATCTGAATAATTGATATTGTGTCAATGTGCAGCTTGGCTGACTCGAGCCACTGGAACAAGACTTTCCTCTTCTCACCGGCCCACAGAGGTGACTATGGGAGGAATGGGCTCAACCACTTGCAAAGTGCTCACTCTGTGTCATCTTGGGGCAAAATAGTGGGAGGTGAGACCAGGAGGTGAACACTGCATAATATTCTAACTAAAACAATGCAATATTTAGAATCTTGTTATAACATGTTTAATATTACATGGATATGGTTGGAGATTTTGTCCTGCAAATTGTACTTCAGTGTTTTAGGTGCCGACTCGTGCTGGCATGGATGCTGATTCATGCTGGTATACGATGGCACAGATGAAGACTTGCATTGAGGTAGCGTTACTTTCATGGGCTTTGGGTTACGCCGCTGCACAGCTGAAAGATTCTGATTTTGGAGTCGCTAACTCAAAAACTCTAAAAGGTTTTAAAAACGGGACATTGATCAGAAATGAGTATCATTGGCTTTATGTTTTATATTTAAATATTATCCCGTCTGCTGTGGAGGGCAGCGCATAATGAGACCGTGTCCTGGACAATATATTATCCAGAAGCAGTTAAGAGTTGTACATTGGTACACAAAAGGCTGGAGAAACTCAGCGGGTGCAGCAGCATCTGAGGAGCGAAGGAGATAGGCGACGTTTCAGGTCGAGACCCTTCTTCAGACTGGTCAGGGATCAGGGATACACAAAAGGCTGGAGAAACTCAGCGGGTGCAGCAGCATCTGAGGAGCGAAGGAGATAGGCGACGTTTTGGGTCGAGACCCTTCTTCAGACTGGTCAGGGATCAGGGAAACGAGAGATATAAACAGTGATGTGGAGAGATAAGGAACAATGAGTGAAAGATATGCAAAAAAGTATTGGTGATAAAGGAAGCAGGCCATTGTAAGCTGTTTGTGGTGTGAAAATGAGAAGCTAGTGCGACTGGGGGGGGGGGGGGGGGAGATGGAGAAGGAATGTCAGGGCCAGAGGGCTGAGGGAGAGGTGGGGGGGAGGCAGTCTGGGTTAACAGAATTGAGAAAATTCAATGTTTAAGCCCAGAGGATGCAGACTCCCCAAGCGGAATATGAGGTGCTGTTCCTCCAACCTGCGGTGTTGATCACTCTGGCCGTGGAGGAGGCCCAGGACCGAGAGGTCGGATACGCAGTGGGAGGGGGAGTTGAAGTGTCAGGGATCAGGGAAACGAGAGATATAGACGGTGATGTGGAGAGATAAAGAACAATGAATGAAAGATATGCAAAAAAGGATCGATGATAAAGGAAACAGGCCATTGTAAGCTGTTTGTAGTGTGAAAATGAGAAACTAGTGCGACTTGGGTGGGGGAGAGATAGAGAGAGAAGGAATGCCAGGGCCCGAGGGCTGAGGGAGAGGTGGGAAGGGGAGGAGGCAGCAAGGGTTAAGAGAATTGAGAAAATTCAAGAGTTGTACATTATCAGGCTCATTCTTTCATGTCACTGGGTTATTGGCTTAAGGAGATCTGAAAATAAAATGTTTAATTTCATTTAGTTTAGAGATACAGCGCAGACACAGGCCCTTCGGCCCACCGAGTCCGCGCCGACCAGCGGTCCCCACACATTAACACTATCCTACACACACTAGGGATAATTTACACATACACCAAGCCAATGATCCTACATTCCTGTGCGTCTTTGGAGTGAAAATGTTTAATTTTCTTCCATTGGAAAGGCAACTGCACTGCAAACAGTGCTCAATTAGCAGTGAAGCTCTCTAGAAAGTATTAAGGTGTCAAAAGCCACAGAATGTACTCTAATCTGATGATAGCCACGCAGGAATTTGTTTATTGTGTCATTGCTATTTGTGAATGCTTGCTGTGTACAAAACAGCAGCAACATTTCCCATGTGGCAAGAACGTATACAAAGCGTTGTGTGACTTTATAGTCTACGTTCTGAGAGGTGCCAATGTAAATGCACTCCAAACAAAACTGAACAATAAGCTACAAGCCATAGAAGCCAATAACCCTTATCTTGCACTCAGTGAGTAAGTAAGTACGTTTATTGGCCAAGTATTCACATACAAGGAATTTGCCCTGGTGCTCCGCACACAAGTAGCAACATGGCATACAGTGACAGTTACGAATGACTCAGAAAACACTAAACATTAATAATAATAAATCATAAATGATAAAACACCATTGATCAAGCATGTGAACCAACAAAATACCAGGTCAAAGGGAGGCTACAGATTTTTGGCTGTTGAGTAGAGCAACTACTTGTGGATAAAAACTGTTTTTATGTCTGGCTGTGGTAGCTTTGACAGTCCGGAGTCGCCTTCCAGAGGGAAGTGATTCAAAGTGTTTTTGGCCAGTATAATATATACAGTGTAATATATGTACAGTATAATATATAAAATAATAACATATACAATGATATATATATGAGTCTGAAGAAGGGTCTCGACCCGAAACGTCGCCTATCTCCTTCGCTCCTTAGATGCTGCTGCACCCGCTGAGTTTCTCCAGCTTTTTGTGTACCCTCGATTCTCCAGCATCTGCAGTTCCTTCTTTAACACATATATATACACACATATCTCTCTCGCTCTCTCTCTATCTCTCTCTCTCTCTATATATATAGTTATATATAAAAATTATATATATAATTTTTAAAATGTATTTATTATACATAATACAAGGCAAGGGGGCTTATTGTTAAATTTTGTTTGGAAATCATTTCTGGAGTTAATGCGCTCCAGATATGTTTAAATAAGTTTTAGGATGCTATATAGATGCTATGTAAATACGAGATGTTGTATGGGCACCTCAAAAACAAGTTCTTCCACCACCTAGCCTAACACTCTCCTAAACCCCCAGCTGAGCAAAGTAGTTCTATGATTATCTCCCCTTCCCTCAACAGATTTTGTTTGGAACTGCAGAAGTGCTCCACATCAAACTATTCCCGGGAATTTGCTGCATTGTTTGGGAAAAAAGTACTCAAATCTCGGCACTGCCCAAGGGCGGTGAATCCGGCGATTGCATTGTCAAACTCTCATTCTCAGGCTGAACAATTCCCTCGTCTTTAATTCACATTGACTGTCCATTGTTACAGAGCTTGCACAGTTGCACAGAGCTCCCACAGCAACAATGAAGTCCAAGGTTATCCAAGCTTATTCCTTGTTGAATCATGTTAGCCACTGTTCTCTGGGTGTTTTACAACGAACAGGCTGACCACGTATGCACTATTGACTGGGGATTCAGTGCAATACTCGCAGTGAAAAAACTGGTGGCTGTCAAGTTGTGAGGGTGGACGTTGTCCTTCTGCAGGGCGCTGTGATTTAGAGATAGTTCAAGCTCCCACATTTCCAAAAAAAAAGCCTTCTTTCTGCTTGTGATTTGTGACTGGAATAAAATAATATATTTGTTGTCTTGGGGCTAAGAGCGATTAGGACTTGACTGCATTGCCTTCCACCGCCATAAATTGCTGACTGGCTATTCAGGCTCAGTCACAAAGCATGGCCACTTTGATAAAATATAGGAGATGCCTGTGTTATACGGCTTAACGCAAATGAATGCTTTCAGCGCAAGGCGAGCAGTAAAAGATCACAACTTAATCGTCTGTGATTGCTTCTTGCATCTTGTATATTTCAGTGCATTTACTGAGGAGGCTCTATAGTGTTGGAGGTGTCACCTTCTCAATGAGACATTAAACTGAGGCCCCATCTTGTAAAAGATCCCATGGGCAAATAACTCCGTAGTCAGTGGGAGTTAGAGGAGGAAATGTGTCTGGATGGCTGCAAGAGTAATAGAGTTGCAATAGTAGGGGATTTTCATGTTCATAAGTGATAGGAGTATAATTAGGCCATTCAGCCCATCAAGTCTACTCTGCCATTCCATCATGGCTGATCTATTTCTCCCTCCTAACCCTACTCTCCTTCTTTCTCCCCATAACCCTGACACTTGTACTAATCAAGAATCGATCTCTGATTGCCTTAAAAATATCCATTGACTTGGCCTCCACAGTCTTCTGTGAATTCCGGAGATTCACCACCCTCTGACTAAAGAAATTCCTCCTCATCTCCTGCCTAAAGGAACATCCTTTAATGCTGAGGCTATGACCTCTGGTCTTAGACTCTCCCAATAACTTTCCAAATATTGACTGAGTATGCCATTTTATAATTTTACTCTGGGTTTCACTTCTCCCTGTAGCTTAACATCTTGCATCCATTTTACAGTTGTCAGCTTTCAGGGGGTAGATAGTACAACCTTATTCAGTCTTTCCTCAAGTCTGAATCCTCTGAGACTGAGAATCAGTCTTGCACGTTTTGGCGGAGCCGTTGCCTCAACACGCCAGAGGCCCAGTTTCGTTTCTGATCTTTGCTGCTGACTATGTGGAGTTTGCACACTCTCCCTGTGACCCTGTAGGGTTTCCTCCGGGTGCTCCAGTTTCCTCCCACCTCCCAAAGACATGCAGCTTTGTAGGTTAATTGGCCCTCTTGTAAAATTGCCTTTACCACACCTGGAGTATTGCGTACAGTTTTGGTCTCAAAATCTGAGGAAAGACATTCTTGCCATAGAGGGGGTTCAGAGAAGGTTCACCAGACTGATTCCCGGGATGTCGGGACTTTCATATGAAGAAAGACTGGATAGACTCGGCTTGTACTCACTGGAATTTAGAAGATTGAGGGGGGATCTTATAGAAACTTACAAAATTCTTAAGGGGTTGGACAGGCTAGATGCAGGAAGATTGTTCCCAATGTTGGGGGAGTCCAGAACAAGGGGTCAGAGTCTAAGGATCTGGGGGAATTCCTTTCTGACCGAGATGAGGAAAACATTCTTTACACAGAGAGTGGTGAGTCTCTGGAATTCTCTGCCACAGAAGGTCGTTGAGGCCGGTTCATTGGCTATATTCAAGAGGGAGATGGATGTGGCTTTTGTGGCTAAAGGGATCAGGGGGTATGGAGAGAAGGCAGGTACGGGATACTGAGTTGGATGATCAGCCATGATCATATTGAATGGCGGTGCAGGCTCGAAGGGCTGAATGGCCTACTCCTGCATCTATTTTTCTATGTTTCTATGTCCTAGTGTTCAGGGAGGGAATGGGAAGGTGGGATAGCATAGAGCAAGTGTGAAACAGGTGATTAATGGTCAGTGTGGATTCGGCGTGACTGTATCCATATTGTCTCTCTACACTAATCTACACATTGGCTTAAATGATGCTCCAGTATATCAGTGATACACAATGGATACAACACTCATGGTGGAGCCTGACCAGAGCACTGTATAATTTAATATATTATCCTACAGGAAGGCAGAGCTGATCTTTTACCTGCCTAATGACAGCAGCAGCAATTGTTAGACCACGTAACATTGTCCTTGCAAAACCAATTTCCGGCCTTTACTTAGAGCTTAAAAGGAGCTCGAAAAACTTGTAAAGGAAGCTTGAAAAATGTGTCGTCTTGATTTAAGATTTAAAAGCATGGCAAAAATCCCAAGACTGAGCAGAGTTTCCGATTGTTATACAAATTATGATCATGTTGTTGAACACACATCATGTTTTTGCCAAGAAATGCAATGTGCTCTTGGCACTGAACGACATTGGATCGGAATTTCTATAAACTTCAACTGAAATTGATCAATTAGTGAATCTTCGCACGGCAAATCTCTTAACATTCATTCAAAAATCCACGCTATACAAAAACAACAGATAACACCCAACAGAAACATATACTTTGCACTAAGAGATTAGTGTTCTTGTTGTGCAGTTGCTTCTAGGAGGATGTTGGCAATGGAAATGAATGTATTTAGAGTTTTTGACACGGAAGATGCTGGTGCAGGAATAGGAGCAGGAAAAATGGCTTAGAAGAGAATTGTAGGAATTTTTTTTTTAGTGGCCGTTGGAGCCATCATGTCTATGACAGCTGAATAGTGCAATTGAGACTAATCCCAATTTCAGATACACAGCTCTAGGCTTACAAAACATTAGAGAGACACAAAATGCTGGAGTAACTCAGCGGGACAGGCAGCATCTCTGGAGAGAAGGAATGGGTGACGTTTCGGGTTGTGGCTCTTCTTCAGACTTCTTCTATCCAGAGGTGTTGCCTGCCCAA